>CM040911.1:19981083-20331083 GCA_023029165.1 Gobiocypris rarus
ATATTTCTGTTGTTCATTTTGTTTTTGTTGTTCATTTTGTTGTTCATTATTCATATTCCATGTTCATTTTATTAACGAACCTGTAAAAGGTAAAGACAATTTATAACCATTTATCCATAACAGTATCAAAAAAGGAGTATCAAAATAAGGACACTTTTTTAATGAGTGGTCGTGTAGTGGAAACACAATGATAGATTGCAGAGGTAGGGCGTACAAAAAGAGCTCTGTGAAATAGTACAGTTTTGAGAGTGATTAAACATACACAGGTAAAGAGAAACAGGGGAAAACATTTTGACCATTACAGGTAGGCAGTGTTGGGGTAACGCATTACAAGTAACTTGAGTTACGTAATCAGATTACTTTTTCAAGTAACTAGTAAAGTAATGCATTACTTTTAAATTTACAACTTAATATCGTAGTTACTTTTTCAAAGAAGTAATGCAAGTTACTTTGTTTTCCCACTTATTGACTGACACCTCTTCTGTCCCAATGTTAAGAAAAATTGTGAGTAGGTGCAGAGGCGTTGTTGTGTGTAATTATGATGTTATTGTAGGTCATTGTTTTCTCATCTCAACAGCATAAAATTAAGTGTTTCTCCTGCGTCCTATTCTTCTGTGATCCAGAATGGCAGCACAGCTGAAAGGTTTGTTTGAGCTGCGCCCTCTACTGTACACGTGTGAATTTGCATTTCCTTCAACCTGAGGCATATTATTTCAATTTTGGCCTGAAAGGGTCTTTACATTTGCCCCATCCTAGAACTTCTTTGTTATAAAAAAAAAAACAAGCCGAGACCAGTAACGTAACATTACTTTTCTTAAAAAGTAACTAAGTAACGCAATTGATTACTTTTTAAGGGAGTAACGCAATAATGTGATAGATTACATTTCAAAGTAACTTTCCCCAATACCGCACGTAGGTAGCCTACACCACAGAGCATTGCATAAGTTTACCTCGTAAGGACAAGGATATTTATATCTGACATGTGAGGTCTCTAATAATAGCCTAGTCCTAATCTTTAATCCCATTTAAAGGGAATCCCCCTTGAACGGTCAAGTCACTTTAGACCTAGCACTAACCATCTGAACCTCCTCATGTGCCAAAATTCACATGCCAAGATCATGTCTTAGCAACACATTAAACCCAGCTGTTACAATCTTACATATGTTCTGCATGATCACACAGTCCAGGTATTCTCACACTCACCAGCCCTTCCTCGAGCAGCCAGACACTTCTACAGACTATTTTGGTGCAAGAGCCTCGGAACGAAGCGTCCTGTGAAAGTAGTAGGCTTACTAATGTCGCAAAACATACCTGAAGCCTGCAAACACCCACACTTCCTCGATCACCGCCACAGGTGTGTACATGGCAGGACAGGGGTGTGTGTTGATCGGCATGCGGGGGCTTCCTGGAACCACGTGCCCTGGAAATATGACAAGACGGTCTATCGTGTTGCTGTCATTTCCTGCAGAAGTTGTTGACTCAACATCAAGATTGTGACACAAGGTCACTTCATCAAACGCGATATTCGAGCAGAACAAATGCCAGCGACACTGAGGTGTTTTAACCACGAGATGGCAGGATAGCCTTGAGCATAGTGCCATCATCACAAACTGGACAGATTGAGATGCGGCCCTGAAGTCTCACAAACAAACGGATGCAATATGTTTGGTAGGCTATTAATACAATAATAAAATCCCTCTGGCACACATTGTTTTTATTTTTTATTTTTTTTATTCAATAGAAATTATTCAAACGTATTATATAAATAATTAAAAATGTCCCATTTCAATTTTTCATTAAATAATCAATACATTAAATAACGCAACTTACAACTGAACATATTTATTCAAACATGTATTTTACAACACAAAGTGGGTTTTGCATATTTATGAAATAATCGGCTATATACTGCAAACACATGCATTATTCATAATATAATATAATAAAGTCACCAAAATATATGAGATAAACAGAAATATGCCTTACGAAAATTAACCAGGTTTTACTACAAAAAATATATATATATATATATATATATAAAAACCAACATGATTATTATAGGCCAAGTTAAACCATCACAAATTAACCATAGCTTTGCTACTCTAACCATAGTTTAACCATGGTATTTGAGGTAAAACTGTGGTTTTATAAATGGTAATCACTTAGCCAAAAAAACATGGTAAGGCCTACTACACCTTTACTATGATAAAACCATGGTTAGTTGTCCTCATTGGTTCCCCCCTTAATTATGTTCAAAACAGTTTAAAAAAAAATGTAGCTAAAATGGAAAAAAATGGCATCATAACGGTTCATAAGATCCATTCGCATCTTACAAGCTTTCTTTATTTATCAAAAGCATTTATGTTTTCGTAACAACCGAGAACACATTTGTTAAAAAGTTGCACTGTTTATCTTTGTTCGCCTCGCTAAGAATCCGCTTTTGTTACAAACTATTTAAACGACCTGCGTTTCTGTTATGTCCGAGCACTAAGCCATGCGGTCAAAGACGAGCGAGTATTTTCATAATATCCAAACTCCGTCAAAGTTTGTTTACTAGTTTTCAGAGGACGAAAACACGGCTTGTTTCGCTTTCAAAAGCGCGCATGTGATTGGCTGCCGGTACCTGTCAATCATATACGGGGGCGGCGTCAGGTGACATATGATAGTGAGTTCCAGTAAGCGCACTTAGAGTTTTAGTACACAGACATTCAACAAGCGACAGCAGGAGGACTATCACTTACTACTGGACTGGACTGGATTACAAAACTTCATAACAACACCAATCTGATGCCGCTCTACGCACACTGTGACCTTTACGTCGTTTCCAAATGTAACTAAGTCAGCTTAAAGAAGGAACTGCATTTCCTTTCTGTATATTGTTTCGCGTTTCACGTCATTTTTTCTTTTGACAATCATATGTGACATTTTAAGAGGCAAACAGTATTGCTGGTACCATGGCTGACGCAGCCCAACACCAGATGGTTGAGATCGACCCGGACTTCGAGCCACTCTCCCGACCCCGCTCCTGCACTTGGCCGCTCCCGCGGCCGGAGTTCCCTAACCCCGCCGCCGCAGACTCCAACACATCGTCCCCGGCTCCGTCCGTCAAGCAGGAGCCCTCCAGCAACACGGACTTCATCAACAACCTCAGTCTGCTGGAAGAGAATGAGGACTACCCCGACCAGAAGCCTCTCATGCTGTGCGGCGATTTCCAGTGCCAGGAGAACTGCATCCATCAGCAGCAAATCCCGAGTCACCAGCAACAGGTGCCCGTGCTCTCCTCTCCAGTGGCCGCCGCCGCCGCAGCCGCCGCCGCCGCGCAGCGCAAAAGCAGCTCGTCCCGTCGCAACGCCTGGGGGAATATGTCTTACGCGGACCTGATCACCAAAGCCATCGAGAGCTCCCCCGAAAAACGGCTGACCTTGTCTCAGATCTACGACTGGATGGTGAAAAGCGTCCCTTATTTTAAGGACAAGGGGGATAGTAACAGCTCCGCTGGCTGGAAGGTATTTATGTTTTCATTTTTGGTCTGTATACTCATGCGTCATTTTGGGTTTTTTACGCGGGCATCTATTTAAAACAACTTTTGTAAACGCGTCTTGGTTACCATGGCTCCCATTCAGTTGCGCTCCCCTCCAGCTGTTTTGAAAACAAAACGCGTCTTGTGTGAACGGAACGCCCCCCCAATACTTCTGGGTATTGATTTTTGCTGTCTCGTGTGGGCTTATTACTGAATTTCAGGGCTGATTTTTGTGCATCCTTCACTTATTGTTTTAGGATTGTCATGGGATTGTCAATAGTCTCCATTCACTGTCGTGTAGGACAGATGATTGCCTCTCATTACAGGCAGCACATGGTGAGGTGGTTCAGTGCAGTCAATAGTTCAAGTGCTGACCCAGGTCACATGACCGGTCCCGAGTAACAAGTGCTGAACTTGTAGGATCTTTCAAGATTTCCAGGTAGATGTTGTTAGGACAAGATCAAGACTCGGACCCAGACCATTGCCAGACCCCTTAAGTGCCAACCTGATTGCTTAATCCTAACCCCACCCCAACCTACTCCTAAACCTACCCGTACTAGGAGGGAAATAATCTGGATAGGGGTCAGAATTACAACCTGTTCCTTAAAGTTGAAATTTACATAGACAAAAATGTGTATTGTCTATCGTCAGTAATAGTCTAGCAAAGTACATTATGCAGCACAATTCACACAAGAGAAGTCACTTTCAAACCAAGCAGCTCCCTTGAATCCTATTAAAATGACTGGATTTAGAACTATTTCACGCATAATTTTTGGTGAACTGGTGGCCAATTTGTATGGATTTGTGTGATATGTTTACGCCCTACTGACGGATAGGTTTACGGTGGACATTTTACTTTCCTTTTCTTAAAATGGTACGTTTTTATACAAATCACATCGTACGAATTCATACAAAATCACAACCTCGTAACTAAAATAGCCTATAGTTGTTTTCTCATGAGCTCAGTTTGAATGTATCGCCAAAGATAATTAGGTTTTCACCGTATTTTCAATTTTTCCAAAATAAAATTTTAAAGTTGAAAGTATGAATTCATACGAAATCCACACGAAATCGCCACTTCTTAACTAAAATAGTTGTTTTCTCATGAGATCTGGTTGAATTTATAACAATTGAAAATACAGAATGTTGTGATAAATTCAACCAGATCTCATGAGAAAACAAATATTTTCCAGGTATATTAGTTAAAGGTGCAGTGTGTAGTATTTATGAGGATCTATTGACAGAAATGCAATATAATATACATAACTATGTTTTCAGTGAGTATAAAGACCTTACATAATGTACCGTTATGTTTTTATTACCTTAGAATGATCCATTTCTATCTCCATACACCGCGGGTCCCCTTACAGTGAAGTCGCCATTTTGTGCTGCCATGTTTCTACCGAAGTCCTAAAAGGACAAACTGCTCTACAGAGCGCTAGCTTCTCTCTGCTGTCTCAGACGACAACATCTTTGTCCTGTGTCGGCCACCGTAGTTTGTGCTCCGAAAGGGGGAGGTGCAATCACAACCTCACCACTAGATGCCGCTAAAAATCACACACTGCACCTTTTAAGAAGTTTCGACTTCGCATGAATTTTGTATGAATTTAAACGTTCAGTTTTTCTTTTTGGAAAAATTTCAAAAATGGTGAAAACCCGATTATCTTGATTAAAGAATGTTGTGATAAATTCAACCATATCTCATGAGTAAACAACTATTTTAGAATTTAAGAAGTGGCGATTTCTTGTGGATTTCGGATGAATTTGAACTTTAGATTTGGCAATTTTGATTTTTGGGAAATTGAACATACAGTGAAACCCCCCCCCAAAAACATAAACGGACAAATTTAAATGTGAAATTCACACGAAAGCGACACTTCTTAGCTAAAATAGTTGTTTTCTCATGAGATCTGGTTGAATTTCTTATAACAGTTTTTTAATCCAGAGATTCAGGTTTTGACCATATTTAGATTTATTTAAGCATATTTTTTATCCTACTATCCTACTGGCATTGTCAATAAAAATAACTGCCTTAAAAGGATTTATAGGGTCATGAAAAGACCTAATTTTCTAGTCACTTTTCATACACTGGAACTCAAGTTCGACATAAGCAACAGTGAAACATATATATGCAGTTCATCAAGATTAAGACCCCAGTTCTAGTTAGATACATGATAAGGTGAATCCCAATAAATACGTTCAGATGACACGCTTGTACCACCGGTATGCCAGAACCACCCTGGCAACCGGAGAAACAGGAAAACAGGGGTTGTCATATCCATGGAAACCTTGTTGTTAAGTGGGTCCAAAGTTGTGTTGTTAGGTGTAGTGCATCATCGCACCGCACGCTATTAATATCCGCGGGATTAACCGTCAATACCCCTCTGATGTTTGCCAGGTATGCGAGCATGGCGGTCTACGCGTGCAAGTAAGGATCCGCCCCACCCTCTGATTTATTGTGTTTCTGTGTGCCAGCATTCCACAATTGCCATGCTTTTGTGCGTCCCTTAGGGAGGCGTTCGCACCGATGTCTGAATGCGTTTACCTCTCTAACCTCTGGTGACGCATAAGTCTTAGCAGCACGGGCGGCACTCATTGACTCATTCACGTTGTTATCGGAAGCACATCTGATAAACCCAATGTCAAATCTGTGTGTGTCTGTGTTATGGTTGTAAAAGTGATATGATCTGTTGAATCGGTGCCGTGATTGGATGCTCAGTACATGTGACTCATAATGGGGCAATGTTTTTGAGAACCACAGGAAATTTCCCGCAGGAACTGTTCAATTTTATTCTGATCTCATAAACAATGTGGCAAATCTGGTAATGATCAGTTTAAGGCTCTCTCTGGGGGTTACACGCACATAGCTTTGACCACAGCACTGTCACTCCAATGTGCTGAAAGAAGCGAGAGGCTGGGAGGCGCTGAAAATCATCGGCCTTTGAGTTGTTTTAAGTTATCTGTAAGTGCTAGAGAGAGACGCCATTTCTCCTGAGGCCCTTTTTGTTGGCGAATGACTGATATCCATGAATGTGTTTAAGGGTACGGTTAGTTAAGGTTAGTTGTACTGTTTTTGTTGACTAGATGTTAAAAGGGCTTAAAGTGACATACTGGCATTATATAGTGACCTTTTCGGGTCACATGGCCACTGGATAATGCAGCTTTTTCATTGACCCATACCGAGCATGCAGGTGTGTGTGTGTGTGTGTGTGTGTGTGTGTGTGTGTGAAACAGTAACAGTAGAACAATCATTTTAAATATTTGTAATTATTTGTATGATTTTTTTTTAATTTCAAAGCTTATTTTACAGAAGAAGCATGTTTCAAATATTACAATCGAGAAACCAGAGGTGTCAAGGAAAAAAATAAATCAGTGATGAGGTATTCATTTCAGATTGAAATAATATTTAATTACATAATGAAACATGTAATATAATAATAAGAAAATAATTTCCCCATATTTTTTTTCTCAACATTTTAAGTAAAAATTAAAATAAACAATTAAATAAATATTAAATCAAAATTAAATAGAAAATTCTCTTTTTATTTAAGATAGTAATAATACTGATAATTAATTTTGGATTTAATTAAACATTTTATTAAATCATAAATTCTTATTATGAATTATATAATAAGTATAATAAATAAGTTATAAGTAATTAAAATAAAATTAAAATAATAATACATTTAGAATAATAAGACTTTACTTAGAAATTAAAACTTTTTTATTTTATGGAATTAATTAAGAGACTGCATTTGTACTTTTAAAATTAATTTGTCATATTGCATGACCTTTAAAATCAACTTGTGAAGCCAAAACAGTGATTCAAATTTATGAAAACTTTTCTCTTTTAAAGTTATGCTAATAATTAATTTTAGATTAAAGCAATAGTTTCACTGTTCTAAATAAATTGGATTAAAATGTTTGAAATAGTAATAATAACACATATATAATAATAAGACTTTTATTCAAATTAATTAATTAATTTTATTAACTAATTGAGATGGTCTGTTTATGCTAACACATTTGTCATATTGCATAACTTTTAGTAGTGAAATCAAAACATTGATTAAAATGTTCTTCTCTTGATTAATTCTTAAAAACTGTATTCTGAAAACCCCCTGTAAACTGTAAACTGTGATAGATGTCGGCAGGCAGTCGGTTCTCTTGGGGAAGACGCAGGGACACAGGCACTTTATTTGCCAGCTTTGTTCTCTCCAGAGAGCTGTATTCACACAGAGACAAAAGGCAAGGGTGAGAGAGGGGGAGACATTTATCAGCGCTGCTCCTCGCACGCTCTGATCCTGACGAGAGAATTGAATCTTTGACAGGCCCATAACAACCCTCAGCGCTGAATCATCCGGCTGAACCGTCAGTTCGTCAAGCAGAGAAGAGCTCTGTACTGCTGCAGTCTGGGCTTCGCTCCAGAGGATAAAGTAACTCTCGTTGGTTAATGTCACACCTCCAAAGGGTAAATTCTTGAAGCCAGGTTACCGTACTCTGGTCACCCTTTATCCAGTTCCCACAATCCACTGAAGACAGTTAGTCTTGAGCATTGATGTATGTTTGTATGTTGGCGACCTTTGGCATGTGAAATTTACATGGTCACAGAATAAAGACTGACTGACTGAACATGGGTTGAATGCTCACACTGGTTGTTTAGTGAAGGGAAAACAGTTCAAAGTGAGTACCAGACGCTAAATACACATTCCTGTGAGATAAATCTGATGTTTACTGACTCTTAAGCTTCTGTTCAATCAATGCTTTGTCACTGTTGTTCAGTTTGAATGCCTGTTTTAATATTTAATAATACAAATTTATATATTTATGCAAACAGTTATTTTACAACACAAAGGTAGTAGCATGAGATTATTAAATATATATATATATATATATATATATATATATATATATATATATATATATATATATATATATATATATATATATATAAAATTATAAATAAACTAAATTCATATTATTTATTTTTAAGCGATCCGATTTAAATAAATATAAAATATTTATATTAAATAAAATATACAATTATTAAATACATTTTATATAATAATATAAATATAAATGATACATATTATTAATATTAAATAAAAACATTATATCATATATATTTATGCAAACAATTATTTTAGTAGCATGAGATTATTAAATATATATATTTGAAATTATATATATAAATAAATTAATAAATTAATGAATTAAATACATATTTATTATTAAAATGTAAATAAATAAAATATAAATAAATATAAAATATAAAAGTATTAAATAAATTAAATATATGCATATTAAATGCATGAGATTATGTATATATATATATATATATATATATATATATATATATATATATATATATATATATATATATATAAATACATAAATAAATTAAATACATATTTATTATTAAAATGATCAAATATAAATAAATATAAAAAGTATTCAAACATTTATATATATATATATATATATATATATATATATATATATATATATATATATATATATATATGCAAGGGTGCATATATATTTTGTCTTTTTAATAAATTATTAAATAAAATATAACATTAAATAAATGATATATATATATAAATATATATATATATATATATATTGAATGCAATGACATATCTACTACATTTTTCATTTAATATAAAAATTGGAATACATAGAATAATCAGAAATATATAATAATAATATTTTCATTTATTAAAATTTTTATTTTATTAATATTATTTAAATGTGATTTAATATACATTTATTTATATATAATAAATAAAATGATTTAATTGTCATTGAATATTGCTTTTAAAATTCTGACTGTAATACCTGTTGTGATATCTATAGATGTTTTTAATTCAGCTTTTAGTCAGTGACAAAATGTCCTCTATCAGTGAGTCAGTCATCTCTGAGCAGCTTGACATGATCGCTCATCTCTTCTCCACTGAGAACCTCCAGAGCACATCATTTGCCATCAAGAGACGTTTGTCGAACGTATTTCAGATTTCAAACTAGATCTTGCTGTGTCTTATTGACTTATTTCAGCATTTTGACTCTTCTGTTATGAATGAGCTTGTGCACTACCCACTAGTCCACAAGTTCAGTCTAGTTTGAGTTTCGTTTAAGGTCTCAACCCATGTTTCAATTCAGAATTTGCACAGGTACAAGCTTTGCCACTGCACATGTGTGTGATGGTGTCTGTGGTGTATATCATGTGTCTGTGGAGTGGTCAGCTCCAGCGCTCTTGCGTGTGTTGGGTTTGAAAGGTTACACGTGATATGAGGTCTCTGAGTGTTTCTAAACAAACATGCCTAGACGGTTCGGGTTGATCTGTGCTGTGTTGTTCCTTCGTCTGCTCTGGCTATATCTATGAAACATACGTCACTCTCGCAGTGTAAATATTTGATGCAGGCCGCTGTCGCCAATCACTTGAGCGCTCTTTGATGTCCACAATCGATTTTCCTGTCCTGTGGTACGTCACTCTATCACTCCTGTGATAAACCCTCCTCCAATCAACTGACAAACCTCTTTCAAAACAAAGCCCTCAGTTCAGGTACAATCACCCCGACATCTTACAAACAGTTTGGCTTAGTGAAATATTCAACAACGTTTTTTAGCGGATGTCAGATTTTGATTGGCACATATATATACAGTGTTGGGGGTAACTCATTACAAGTAACTTGAGTTACGTAATCAGATTACTTTTTCAAGTAACTAGTAAAGTAATGGATTACTTTTAAAATTTACAACAAAATATCAGAGTTACTTTTTCAAATAAGTAATGCAAGTTACTTTGTTTTCCCATTTATTGACTGACGGCTCTCTTGTCCAAATGTTAAGACAAATCGTAAGTGCGGAGTCGTTGTGTGTAAACATGATGGTTATTGTAGTTCTAGGCTAAATGTGAGCGTGCATTTACTCATCTCATCTCATCTCATCTCAAAAAAAAAAAAACGATTCAGTATTCCTCAAAATCAGAATACTATGCAAACCTCCAATAATTAAATATGTTAAATAAATCAAATATTTTATCCATTCAATCTCACTTTATTGACCAATGTACTTGCTGCTGACCTTTAATGATTCAGTTAAACCTTACGCAAAAGTGACTTTAGATCTTTAGTTTTTATTGGTGAAGTGTTACCTGAGTCTTATTATTTCACTCTTGGTGTGAAAGCGTCTTTACATTTTCTCAAAAGTAGAACTTTTTAGTTATATAAAACAAACAAGTCCAGCCCAGGTGAAAAAAAGTAAAGCAAAAGTAATCTAACGCATTACTTTTCTTAAGAAGTAACTAAGTAACGCAATCAGTTACTTTTTAAGGGAGTAATGCAATATTGTAATGCATTACTTTTCAAAGTAACTTTCCCCAATACCGATACTATAACTAGAGAGTGGAATGACCAATAGTGTATTAGATGTATAAATGCGCTGGTATAAAAGTAACCATTTAAATAATAATATTGATAATAATAATAATATAACTAGAGTGGGGCCGATAATATATGAAATGTATAAATACGCTGGAATGAAAATTATTTAAATGATAATATTAATATTATTAATATTTATTAATATGGTTAAAATGTGGTTACTAAAAAGTTTACTGTGTGTTTACTATATATATATATATATATATATATATATATATATATATATATATATATATATATATATATATATATATATATATATATATATATATATATATATATATATATATATATTTATATATATATATATATATATATATATATATATATATATATATATATATATATATATATATATATATATATATATATATATATATATATATATATATATATATATCAAAAAATATTTGAAAACAAAAATTGTGCATTGGTAATTTAACTATTCTGTCTGTAATAAAGAACACATTTAGTGGTTTTCTCTTTTTTTATTTTCATAGTGTTATTTAAATAATATTTATGACATAATAAACTAAATCAGGTATATTAAATATGGCTTTTAATAGTTTATTAATTTGAATGATTCTTTAACTGAAATTAACCGAAGTTTTAATTTAGCTGGAAACCGAAACCAAAAATAAAGTTGACTTGATAATCGATGAATTAATCAAATTTATTTAATAATCAACTCTCAAACTAAAACATTGAGTTGTATATTATATAATATTTATTTATTATTTAAATTATTATTATATGCCATTTTAATTGAGGACATAAGTTGGGTTCCAAAAATGTGTCCATAACCGCTCCCTGTGCTGTTTTCACATCTCCTCCTGTGAGAAAGAGCAGTTCGTTCCTTGAAGAGCTGAGGACATTAGCTGTAACATCATTCCAAGAATCACATATTTTGCCTCAAGGAAATCTGTGTCTTGCTTATGAAGCTCCTGCTGGGACAGTGCAGAGAGCCCTTGTACTTCAGTGCGTAGGATACTGACATCCGTCCAAAAGCCCTGACCTCCCCTCCGTTCTCACCTCCTTCCTCGCCTCTCTTCCGGTTGTCGTTTGTGCTTACGCATGGGCCGCTACACTTAATCGAATATGACTCTGCATAAAGTGGGTCGTCGGCTGTTTTTTTGTAACTGCGGAAGCTGCGAAGAGCCAAAGCGACGGATAGAGCGCTCCTCGGGCTCTGGCTGCCTGACACGCGCTTTTGCTGGAGTTCAGATAAGGCGACACTCATTAAAGGTTGCATAATGAAACGTTTACTGGAATCCGAGAGCTTCGGGCCAAAGTCTGGTGCCACTTGTTAGTCAGTGGAACTCCTCCAGCGGAGCGTGAGCGAGATGGGGGCGTCTCTGCCTCTCTTGTGCACTAATGTGACCTGCCTTTCCCAACGCAGACCCAACAAAGCGACGGATAAGGGCCGGTGGACATGTAATTTTGTAGCACATTCTATTTCAGGCTTTATCTTTCAATAAACTTCTTTTAACCTTTCCCTTCCTCCTATCAGCTTGAGGTATCGCTGTCCTTTCAGTCGACTTCACCCTGTTATGGTGAATGTTTGAAATGCTGAATCACTATTCCTGGCATGCGAGTGGTAGTGTGTGTGCAAGTGCATACGTGTGTGAAGGTGCTGTGCATGAAGGAGCGTTTCGTTTGAAAGGCTTCAGACTCTTTAAAGCAGGGGGATCCAGTCCTGCTCCTGGAGGGCCAGTGTCCTGTAGAGTTTAGCTCCGACCCGCCCCCAACACACTTGCCTGGAAGCTTCTAATGATCCGGAAGACCTTGCTAGCTGCAGGATAGAGGCCCTGCTTTGAAGAGATAGCTCTTCCAAAAATGCTGTTCCAAACCTGTATGACTTCCTTTCTTTTGTGGAACAAAATAATTCGTTATTTTGAAGAATATCCTGGGGACATGTCTAGTCAAGTCGCCTTTATTTATATAGAGCTTTTTACAGTACAGATTGTTGATAACAGGAAAATATCAATGCAACATGGTTTGTTTCAGCTGTACAGCAGATCCAGAGGAAAATAAGTGTCATAGTCCGGCTTAAGTAAGTTCAGTGATGGTTGGACCTTATAAAGTGGTATTTCCTAGGGCAAAAAAAAATATTGATTTCTCAATTTTAATTGATTCTAATTTTTTTTACGAACCGATATTGATTCTTAAATCCCAAGAATCGATTATGAACAGAACATTGTAGCACGCCTCCCATCCATTAAATCAAAAATAATATTTGTGCTTTGTTACTATTGATATGACACAAAGTCTCAAATTACATCCATTTTATTACGAAATTCAAAAACATAAATACCGCTTGGCGCGAGATCGCTCTGACGCAGCTCAGATCAAGAGAAGCGGCAGCCTGGAGTGCACATGAACTGATCTTCTCGTCCTCCTTAATACAGCGTGAAATAAACATGAATGAGCATCTGAAAGTGTGAAATGTGTATCGTCATATGGAATCGCTCAATCAGTGTTTCAACCGCTGAAACTCGTCAGTAAAGCAGCTTGTAAACAATGTAACATCAATTTACCTCAGAAAAACAATATCCAGGTTCCATACATTCGTTAGTGAGCTAGAAAAAATAACTCTAGAGAGGAGCATTTTGCTTAATATATGCCCCATAGCATATATTCATTATAATTTTTAATGTTCTTCAATATTTAATATATGTATGAATAAATATGTCAAGTTTTTGTCACAGCCACCATTTAAATGTTTATATTTCAAAAAAACTAATTGGAGTAGAAATATGATTATATAATTGTAAAGTTAATATTATAACTTTATTATTATAAAAAAAAACATCATTGAGTGTAATTTAAGTGTTTGTATACTAATCAGTTCATTTTTACCTGCAATATTATAGTAGGCTACAACTGACTCCCATAGTTCCAGTATTAGTTAAAGGGTTAGTTCACTAAAAAATGAAAATTCTGTCATTAATGACTTACCCTCATGTCTTTCGACACCCGTCACGCCCCATTCACACGGGCGTAGGCGTTAACGCTTCTCATTTACTTTGAATGGGTGACATCATCCGTTGCCAAACTGAATTGTGGGCTCCGTCGCCAGCTTGAAGTTGAAGATTTCTCAACTTTTCAAGCGCCAACGCAGGCGTCATCCAATCAGATTGCCGTATGCAAATACCTTAGAGCAGGCGCTAGCCAATTGCGTTCATGCGACCTTAGAGCAGACGTGTGATTAGTGTTATAACGGCCAGGCTTCAGCTACGCCCTCCGTCAAGTGTTAACGCCGAAGCCCCGTGTGAATGCAGCGTAGGACCTCCGTTCATCTTCTGAACACAAATGAAGATATTTTTGTTGAAATCCGATGGCTCAGAAAGGCCTCCATTGGCAGCAATGTCATTTCCTCTCTCAAGACCCATAAAAGCTACCAAAGACGTTGTTACAAAGTCCATCTCTCTACAGTGGTTCTACAATCATTTTATGAAGCGACGAGAATAGTTTTTGTGCTAAAAAAAAACTAAATAAGGACTTATAGTGATGGCCGATTTCAAAACACTGCATCATGATGCTTTTGAAGCACTATGAATCAGTGTATCGAATCAGCGGTTCGGATCGCCAAAGTCACGTGATTTCAGCAGTTTGGCGGTTTGACCGAATCATGATTCGATACACTGATTCATAACGCTTCAAAGCTTCAGGAAGCTGTGTTTTGAAAATTGGCCAATCACTATATAAGTCTTTATTTCGTTTTTTTGCACACAAAAACTATTCTCGTCGCTTCATAAAATGATTTCAACAAATATCTTCATTTGTGTTCAGAAGAGGAACGGAGGTCTGGAACGGCATGAGGGTGAGTAATTAATGACAGAATTTTCATTTCTGGGTGAACCAACCCTTTAAGAGATTTGTTTTCCTTGAGAAAATGTATTGTACCTGATATATATCCATAATAATCGATATTGAATTGAATCGAATTGCAAGCTTGTGAATTCAAATCGAATTGAATTTGAAATTCGTGTTAATTCCCACCCCTAGTATTTAGTGTTATTTCACAAAAGAAAGAGGACATGTACTTATTCAGTCGCGTGTGTTTCTGTTTGTTTGTAGTCACAGGACGGTATGTTTACATCACATTCGTAAGGAATGATCCTTTCTACAAAGTTTCCACCAAAAATACAGCCTGAGGAGCTTTAGCACTCTCTCCAGTGACTGTCCCAATACAGTTATATTTTCAGTCAGAGAAATATGGATATCAAGCAGTCTGGTGTAAAGAGATGAGACTTACTGACAGATAAAATAAATACACGATTGGGTAGCCTATGTGATCTGTTTGGTTTCTTTAGGCGTACCATGTTTACTATGGTAATGGTTAGCATGCATAGTCTTTTACAAAGCATCCAAATATTTCTGCCTTCTGTTTGTGATCCGATGTGGATTCTGATCACCGTATAAGTTATTTCAAACACTCGCTGCTGTCTGAAAGTGAGTTTTGAGCTCAAATGATTTTAAAGTCTTTAATGCTGATGTAAGCTGGAATATGAAATCATCCGCGGTGCTGCCGTCTCCAGACTCAGATAAACTCCGCCATTATTTGTGACCACTCCTCAAGCTGGTCTGGCCTGCTTTCGGGGGCAAAAAACCCTGGGGACAAAAAACCCTGGACGCTGACCCCAAGGAAGCCCAGACGAGGCCCGGATGTGGCAGGGGAAACGCGGCTGGCTTTGGCATGCACTAGCATGCCTGCTTTTGGTAATCCTGAAGCGATCCTGAAGACCTTGATTAGCAGGTTCAGGTGTGTTTAATTAGGATTTGAACTAAACTCTGCTGGATAGTGTCCCTCCAGGAGCAGAATTGGACACCCCTGCTTTAAGCTCACAGAAAAAATGACATATTGGCGTGACATATATATTTTTTCATGGAAGTTGAGATTACCAACCTGACCCTGCATTGCTTCAATACTCTTGTTTACCTTTTTGACTTGAGAGCGCAAGAAGAACCAGAGACAAGAAGCGGAGATTTACGTTGCACCCTTCTCCAGACTAAACACGCCACTGACAGAGAGAAAGAAATTAAAGTAGAGCAATGTTTGATATTCTTCAAGTACCGTGGGATCCAAGGGACATATTAGCAGGCAGTGATAAAATGTTCTGCAGATTTCTGCTCTCCTGCAAGTGCTTGGTGGTCCAAAGAAATCAGACTCAATCCATTCATCGTCATTATAGAGTTGGTTCTCAATAGCTACACGATTACCAAACGGGAAGACATTGTCAGCCTGAATTCACCTCAAAGTTTACTAACAGTTGTTCTCATTTCGTTTATCAACAATGAGCTTTGGCAATGCAGTGTATTTTGAGCTGCGTTACATAGCGATCTGAGTTCCCTCGCCTATGATGTAAGAGTGCACTGTGGTAAACCCTTCCAAGTAGGACAGTTACGGCAAGTCCACAGCAGACCTTTAAAACCATCTGCTGAATTTAAACTGGTTGACAAGGTGGAGGGGGAAGTATTTTGGGGCTCGACAGAGCCGACGGGGGTTAGCATGCCTCTCCCCACACCCTCCTGTGCCCATCTGCCTGTCCGGGCAGGGTGACAGGGTGGCGTAACTGCCCTCGCTGTGGTCAGAACACGCTGATATCACGGCAGACCGCTGGCCGCAGCCCAGGGACAGAACATCGCATCCTCATGATTCAGTTTAGCAGGGCTGGGGATTGCATGGGCCGCAGAGCTGCATGTTGGCAGGAGTGCTGTTTGGGTTGCAACATGCTCCCCAACTCCATAACATTTAAATTATTAAAGGAGAAAGAAGGCAAATATTTAGACATGTATGAAGTCGGACAGTTTCACCACTGATTATATGTTCCAGGAGTGATGTAGACGTTTGGAGCCTTGGGCTTATTATAAGGTGACCAGATTTCTGAAATGAAACCCTGGGGCAATTCTAGTCCAGCAGTCAATATATTGTTAACATTTCTAATGTAATTAACTATGAATGATAAAAAGTGTTGTATGAATGTAGTAATGTGATGAAGTATGGCATATCACACTCTGTCATGCTACTTTCAGTAACATTAATGCATACTTTTAAAATGCAAAGACTCACAGAGGTCCATGTCCAAATCTGCCAACTTTCCTATAGTATGTGAAAAACAATAAATCAAATAATTCACAGTATTCATAAAGTCATGACCGAAAAGTACCTAGATTACATAAAGCTTCTGAGATTCTGAAGTATGGATCCAAATGACACTTACCTGTCCCATGAAGCCATGGGAGAGCTGTCATTATTCGATAATAGTGAGGAATGGCAACATATGTGATGTACTTTATTATATATTATATTAGCCTATATTATATATCATATTATATCATATCATATTAAATCATATTAAATTATATTGTATCATATCATATCATTATATCATATATCATATATCATATATCATATCAATCATATCATATCATATCATATATTAAATTAAACTATATCATATCATATCATATCATATCAATTATACAATATCATATCATTATACTATATTATATTATATCATATCATCATATATCATATTATATTAAATTAAATTATATCATATATCATATCATATCATATATCAATCATAAAATATCATTATATTATATTATATCATATCATATAATCATATTATATTATATTAAATTAAATTATATAATATTATATCATTATATTATATTGTATTATATCAATCATATCATCATATTATATTAAATGAAATTATATAATATTATATCATATCATATCAATCATATCATTATATTATATTATATCATTATATTATATTATATCATTATATTATATTATATCATTATATTATATTATATCATTATATTATATTATATCATTATATTATATTATATTATATCAATCATATCATCATATTATATTAAATTAAATTATATAATATCATTATATTATATTATATTATATTATATTATATTATATTATATTATATTATATTATATTATATTATATTATATTATATTAAATAGAACTGTCAGTCGATAAAAAAACAAATTAATCGCAATTTTTTCTCGAATTAATCGAGATTAATCATGTTATTCGTTTTTAATATTTTTATTTGGTAATAATTTCACAGTTACCAAATTAATGCAGAAACAACTTGTACAGTATATTTTAAATATTTGTTATAATGGCATCTTTTCATGAATGAAGGCCAGTATCACTGATTCTAATACTGCCACTGATGTCTCTATGAAACTGATTTTTTAAAAACATTAGTAATGGACATTCAACATTACAGTATAATTGAAAGCTATATTAATTTCAACATTTATTAGGCTTAACAACAATTTTTAATTTAAGTATCTTTCAGATAAACATAAATCACATAAATAAATGTCATATTTACCTGTCTAACAGGACATTTAATACAGAAATTGAATAAAGTTATTAAGCAGTCATCACTGCATAAATAATCATTAAATATAGTTTAATCCGTATTAAAGCTACACTTTTCTCTGTTCCCTTTAACTCTTTAATTTAATTTAAGACGTTATTTTACTCATTTTACTCATTGAGAATACTCGACAAAATGGGCATTTTGGCATAATTCTGTGTTATTGTTCGTTCAAGCGCTTAAGAGAACTCAATTCTGGTGCGCTGTCTGTGTGTGCGATACTATCGTGTGTCTTTCTGTCTTTCTAGCCCAAGGATGACAGAAAAAATAGATGATACGTTAATTGCTTTAATGTTTTTAACGTATTAAACACAATTTTTGTACTGTATGGATTAACGCGCTAATTTTGACAGCACTAATTATATTATATTAAACGTCTGGTCAGCCTTGGCTATTACCACATTAATAAATGTAGGGTTCTCTGTCAATATTGAGGTAGAAAATGGCTTAAAGTTTTCCTTCTACAGCTCTCTCTAGAATGTTCAACATGGTTGCTTGGCTTCAATCACTCAATATTCACCTACAGCTCAAAAAACTCCAACTGAAGGAATTTGCACCAACTGGTTTGTTTTTCCTTCTCTTTGCTAGATTTAAGAGCCCATCAGATGGTGAGGGTAGACATACTGGACCATTTAAAACCAAATAGTCTTGGAGAGTGAGTCAGAGTGAGTCACGGAGTTGTTTGCTATGGCAGTAGGTGAGCACGGCACCAGCATAAGAAACTCATCTACTCCATCTTTACTGTAAATCAACACTCTCGCTAAAGGGCTCATGTCACGGGAAACACGTTTTTCCTTGATCTTTTGAAATCAAAGAGTTAGAAGCTAGATGAATAATTTTCTAATGTTCAAAGTGCTAAGGTTCCTCCCCGGTTCACCTGGAATGGTGCAGGTAAATAATAATAAATGTTTCTTAAGAATCAACTGATCACATCAGAATGATTTCTGAAGGATCATGTGACACTGAGAACTGGAGTAATGATGCTGAAAATTCAGCTTCAATTACAGGAATACATTTTAAAACAGTTATTTTAAATTGCAATATTTCACAATATTACTGTTCTTACTTAGCCTAGAAATCTAGGCGAATACAAATCTAATTTGCAGCCAGGGTCTAGTCTAGCAACTCTCCATAGACTTGCAAGCTGGAAAAACCAAACTCTGGTCAGGCCAATCACATCGTGTATAGAGTCGGTGGGCGGGCTTAACATCATGACGGCAGAGGTTGCGGAGGTTCCGCGTGCTACTTGTAAACAAAGAAGCTGGAGAACGGCGGTCTTTCAAATCGGCTTTGGCCGCGACTCTGGAAGACTTGGAGTTAAAGGGGTACTTCAGCGCTGGGAAGATGAATCTGTATTTAAACTCGGTCATTAATGTAGTAGAAATATGAAATTATTTTTGAATTTGGTGCCTTCTAGACTGAGAAAACACAGAAAATGTATTTTTGTCTCATGGGGATTAAAGACAACAATTCCCAGAATGCACTTCGCTGCCCGAGGCTGCTCTAGGCACGGCTTACTTGCCCACCGCGTTCATTTTCATAAAATCAATTCAGTTAGAGACGCTACAATTAAAAACTGAACCTGTCTGTTCGATATGAGTGAGTCGATTGAATGTCACGGGCGTCACGGCACAAATGCAGCAGGATCGGATTACAATCATCACATGAGCTGAGGTAATCGCGGGATTCGCGGCTGCGGCTGCATTCACAGTGCGCGTTCAGTCTGGCGCATTTTCAGATCATGTCTTTGGAAGCTTAACTTAAATAGGAATTCATTTGAAAAGTTGAAACACTCACTTTGCTCTCCACCACTCCGTTTACATGAATCTCCGCAGCTCCGCGAGCCGAGTGCTGTGAGTGTGATGTTGAAAACATGTGGAAACAGCGCCCTCTGCTGGCTGTAGTCTTTAGTCTCTGGACAAAAACTCCTCCGATGATGCAAAATGACGATATTTGCGCCATCTGAGAAATTTTTCCAGAAATAAAATACATAATTCTCTCGTCTCAGGGTCATATGAGGGGGGAAAGTACGATAATTCGAATATAATCCTGGGTTTCTACTGATACAAAGCTTAATGCTAATCACTGAAGTAACCCTTTAAGCTTTTCTTTGAGAAAAGAACAAAGCCACTTAAGTCATTCTTAAGAAAGGAAAATGTGTTTGGAGTTTTGCAGACAGGATATTGATGTGGGTCTGGCTTGTCAGGGTAGTTCTTACTGTATTTTTGATCAAATAAAATGCTGCATTGGTCAGCATAAGACACTTCTTTCAAAAACATTTAAAAAAGATCTCACCAACTCCAAACTTTTGTACAGTATTATAAGCAGTATTGGGGAAAGTTACTTTTATAAAGTAATGCATTACAATATTGCGTTACTCCCTTAAAAAGTAACAAATTGCGTTACTTAGTTACTTCTTAAGAAAAGTAATGCGTTAGATTACTTTTGCTTTACTTTTTTTTCACCTGGGCTGGAATTGTTTGTTTTATATAACTAAAAAGTTCTACTTTTGAGAAAATGTAAAGACGCTTTCACACCAAGAGTGAAATAATAAGCCTCAGGTAACACTTACTTCACCAATAAAAACTAAAGATCTAAAGTCACTTTTGCGTAAGGTTTAACTGAATCATTAAAGGTCAGCAGCAAGTACATTGGTCAATAAAGTGAGATTAAATGGATAAAATATTTGATTTATTTAACATATTTAATTATTGGAGGTTTGCATAGTATTCTGATTTTGCATTTCAAAATTTTTTTATTTTGAGGAATACTGAATCTTTTTTATTTTATTTTATTTATTTTTTTTTTTTGTGCAAGTGATATGAGTAAATGCACGCTCACATTTAGCCTAGAACTACAATAACCATCATGTTTACACACAACGACTCCGCACTTATGATTTGTCTTAACATTGGGACAAGAGAGCCGTCAGTCAATAAATGGGAAAACAAAGTAACTTGCGTTAATTATTTGAAAAAGTAACTCTGATATTTTGTTGTAAATTTTTAAAGTAATCCATTACTTTACTAGTTACTTGAAAAAGTAATCTGATTACGTAACTCAAGTTACTTGTAATGAGTTACCCCCAACACTGATTATAGGTGCACTTAAATTATACAAAAGCATAAAAATGCCTTCTTAAAATGCAGTCTGAGAGGACGTCTTGACATGTAGCTTATTAAAACAGAAAAAACATGAAAAATGTAGGTCAGCACAATATTATGGAAATATAATTGCTGTATAGGTGTGGAAAGATGAGCCGTGATGAACATAAAATCTCTTTGTGTACTTTGCCGGCAGAAATTATGTATCTCATTAAGCAGCGCTCCTTCAGAAGAAGATTGAGCCGTCACGTCACATTTCCTGTTAGAAAGAAGAGGTTCATCTGCTGCTGACTGACAAATGAGGGAGTGGGAGATAGCAGCTACGGACAGGGCCACCCAGACTGATCACAGGGGCCACCACTCAGCATGCTACATTTCTCGGGTCATTTTTGTGCATGGAAGTAAAAGAGAGAGAAATATGTGACTTGATCCCAGTATTTGTGCGCGAGTATATTGTAGCCGTCACTTTTATGAGCCCGCCGGCTGCCGAGGCCCCAAACCGCAGGCATTACCCTCTCCACTGTTGTGCAACTCTTGCCCTAAAGTGATTATACGTGGTGCCTGTCAGACTGGCCCCACTATTATGACACATAGACACACAGTGAGCGGCTTCAGATCTCACATACACAGGCATACCTTTCCACACACAATATTCAAACGCTGACCCACTTCCGTGCCGAAAGCGTATCGAGTGTTTCATCTTGATTCTGTTTCGAGATTGCTAGAGAATATGGATGTGTGCTTTTTATTTTCATCAGGCTCACCCTGTGGGATTTCATTTGACACCATTTACATATCTAATATGATAACTCATTCAGTTACCAATATGAGCATCTTAGTTCTGTTTAACACATTTTACTATATTTAAATCCAGTAAAATGCAAACATATGTTAGGTGGATTGTGACATCTCTATTGTGTAGTTCAACTAAAATAAAATGTTTACAGAGTTTTAGTGTCAGTACTACATTAAACTACTATATAATGCTGAATATAATGTATAATAATGGAGTGATGGAATATTTGTGAGTCTTGATGTTTTCAGTAAAAAGTGGTCTACATTATTTTTTAATATATCTAGTCAGTGACTGAGTGCAGGCATATTTGTCTAAAATAATTTAGTATTTTCAGCTTCAGAATCATGAATATTTTTATTGTGGTGTCACGATTGTCCTGTGCATTGGCCATCCTATTAATTTCCACCCCCAATGTAATACAGATTTAGCATTTTAATAAACAATACATCTTTTGTTAACCTTTTACCATATGTCTTGGAGTATAGCAATAATATCATATTGTGAGTTCAGTATCGAATTGTGACATGACACCCCTACTAATCAGCCAATCACAAGGCAGCAACTCAATGCATTAGGCATGTAGACATGGTCTAATGTAGACGTTCTGAGCATCAGAATGGGGAAGAAAGGGTGCTTTAAGTGACTTTGAACGTGGCATGTTTGTTGGTGCCAGACGGGCTGGTCTGAGTATTTCAGAAACTGCTGATCTACTGATTTTCACACATGACCATCTCTAGGGTTTACAGAGAATTATCCGGAAAAGAGAAAATATCCAGTGAGCGGCAGTTCTGTGGATGAAAATGGCTTGTTGATGCCAGAGGTCACTGACTGGTTCAGCTGATAGAAAGGCAACAATAACTCAAATAAGCACTCATTACAGCTGAGGTCTGCAGAAGAGCATCTCTGAACAGCAGCACAGCAGAAAACACACCGGTGTCACTCCTGTCAGCTGAGAACAGCAAACTGATGCTACAGTTCGCACAGGCTCACCAATACTGGACGTGCAATTTGGACCTTCAACCCATTGGACCCCACTGAAGTCCTCTATATGGAGAAAAATCCCAAAATGTTTTCCTCAAAAACATTAATTTCTTTTCGACTAAAGAAAGACATGATCATCTTGGGTGACATGCGGCTGAGTAAATTATCAGGACATTTTCATTATGAAGTGAACTAATCCTTTAAAGCAGTTCTGAAGGCAAAAAGGGGTCCGACCCACTACTAGCAAGGTGTACATAATAAAGTGTAGGGGAGCGCTGGGCACAACCTAACGCAGGGTTAATTGTATCACGCATGGTTTAACACTTTCAGGATGATGAAACTTTGTGTATTTACTAGTTGCCATATCAACACTATAGAGAAAAAAATTCGCTAAAATTAAAAAAAATCTTTGGAAGATATCACTGACCATTTATTTTACCATAGCAAAAGTACATTTCTTACTTAAGTTTATTTTTCATCTGTTTTTTATTTATTTAAAATAAGACAAATCTGATATTATTTTAATCTTATATCTGTTATTTTAGAGTTGAGCTGGTTCTTTAATGCTGATCTAACAGCAGAAGACACGAGCCGGGGTTTAAATCCCAGTTGAGCAGGAGGGTGTGTTCTTACACTGCGTTACAATGAGGCCCTATTAGAACTACACTATTATATTCTATACTTTTATGAATTATTTTTGAGAATGCATGAGAAAAGGGTGAATAATGACTGAGAGTCAATGCTCAGAAATGATTCATTATTATCATGTTTTGATGTAATGCTGTATAGCTGTATTTAGCAATGCGTTTGTTGTCAAACTTAATTTTTTATATTTTGAATGATTCAAAAATGCCATTATTTAAAAAAAAGTTAATAACTGCATTTTATTGAAATTTTAGCTTGTTTTGGATATTTTTTTGATTAGATCAGATAATATGTTAAGCTGTCATACGGTGATGTTACACTCAAAAAAATGCTGGGTTGTTTTAACCCAATGTAGGGTCAAATATGGACTAACCCAGCAATTGGGTTGTATTATCCCTGTGGTTGGGTTAAATATTTGCTTAAGACAACCCAATCGCTGGGTTAAAACAACCCAATTGTTGCCTGGGTTAGTCTATATTTGACCAGTGTACAATGTGCCCCTCACAATGTTACAATGTACCCAACCTATGGGGCATGTTGTCACAGTTCACTTCCATTCTTTCGGGGTAAATCAAGAAAAAAGTATACACTGTATTAATGAAACAAAACCACATAATTGTACTAGACATGTGTGCAATCAATGTGGGAAAGAATAAATACTCTGAACCCCAAGTGCATTTAAACAAACTGAGACAGCCAAAAAGTGTTAGGATGTGCCCCGCTCTCCTCTATATATCATTCGACTTTTATTTAGTAAGAATGCAATAAATTGATCAAAAGTGATAGTAAATACTTTTAATTTGTTACAAAAAAGTATATTTTGAATAAATGCTGTATCTGCATTACATATAACATCGACCTGTGACTGTAACCTGTTTTCTCTGGCTGTTTGGAGCTCTGCGTGTGTGGCGGCTGTTTTTGTGATTGTGAATTCCTGGGTTGAGGCCGAGCCATTTGGGCAGATTAAACGTGTGCCCACATGTGTGCTCCGTTTTGTTTCAATGAATCATTCATTTCATGTTGGCCTGCCGACTCACTGAGGTCGAACACAACACAGTGGAGTGAAAGCAAGTGGCGGGAGTTTTAAGCCTCTTCACTCTGTTTTGTTTCTGCATGTTGTTGATGTTTTGGTGAGCAAGGTTTCCATGCGTCAGTCTCTTCCTGTCACAGGCGACGGGGTTTCCGTGACTCATACAAAACTTGGAGTGAAAAGCTGGATCGACCTCTCAGTGGAACGAGTGGAACTTGTGTCTGGAGATGTTCATATTATGGTGACTGTGATTTGCATGAAATGTTGAATACAGCTTTACATATATTACATTATAATTAGACATTACTAAATTAAGACATTTTGTTATATTTTTATAATAATTATATTATAATTTATTATTATTATTAAACTAAATGTGTATAAAATATTATTAAATTCATAGAACATACTTTATTAATAACTACTAATATATATTAGATTATATAATTAATATGTAATTAATTATTATATTAATTATTCTAGATATTATTATTCATTATAATACTATAATGTCTTTAATAATTACTATAGGTATATTAAGTAGATTTTCTGTCAATAGAGGGCACTTATACGTCCTGCGTTCGCATTTGTCACAATACGCCCATCATTTTAAGAAGTTCCCCTCGACTTTGACAGGAAGTCATCATCAGTGTGAGGCTGCTGATGTCATCGCTGAAGGAGAGAGTGCTGCTGACTCTGACGCCACATGAGCGGCCTCTTCCTGTTCTCCTGTTTCCTCTTAAATCACCTCCCAAGCCTTCCTTTCATCCTTCCCTTTCTCAGCCTCGTTCCTCTTCCACATTCCCGTCTCCCACACGGAACCGTCGGATTGTTACAGCAGTCGCAGTGGAATCTGCATGATAGGGATTTTGGCTGATGCCTCTCGCAAAAGCCAAGAAGGATCGAATTCAACGTGCAATTAGATCTGGCCTCTGATCCGCGCACGTCTTAACTTGATCTGAACCAGAACCGCTTGCGCTGCTTATGGTACTACAAATCATTGCATTTAGACACTAAAGCGCTTTATTCTGCACTCAGAATTACTGAGTGATCAGTCACATCAGAGACAGCTCGTAAACTTTAATGGATGAACCTCACGAAGACATGACCTGCTCACAATTCACAAGATATATATATATTTTTTTTTTCTGAAAGAGAAAATAAAGCATGTATTTGTACCTTTTATTTTTTCACAACAATTAAACACATTTTCCCTCCTACGTTTTTTTATGCCCATTATTCTCGAAGGAGATTCTCACTACTGTAACTTATTTATTTTTCTCAATACTGTACAGTTATTTCCTCATTAAAACATGAATGCAATACAGTGTTTTTTTCTTTTCTTTTCTTTTTTCATTTAAATCAGTGCTATGTTAGTATCATACTATTGTAGTGTTTAAACTAGTGCTGTCAAATTGATTAATCGCTATTAATCGCCCACCCTTTGCCGCTATAACAGATTCAACTCTTCTGGGAAGAGTGTGTTTATGGGAAGTTTTGACCATTCTTCTCGAAGTGCATTTGTGAGGTCAGGCACTGATGTTGGACGAGAAGGCCTGGCTCACAGTCTCCGCTCTAATTCATCCCAAAGGTGTTCTACCGGGTTGAGATCAGGACTCTGTGCAGGTCAGTCAAGTTCCTCCACACCAAACTCCCTCATCCATGTCTTTATGGACCGACGCTTTGTGCACTGGTGCGCAGTCTTGTTGGAACAGGAATGGACCATCCCCAAACTGTTCCCACAAAGTTGAAAGCATGAATTTGTCTAAAATGTATTGGTATACTGAAGCATTTACAGTTCATTTCACTAGAACTAAGGGGCCAAGCCCAACCCCTGAAAAACAACCCAACACCATAATCCTCCCTCCACCAAACTTTACACTTGGCAAAATGCAGTCAGGCAAGTCCCGTTCTCCTGGCAACCGCCAAACCCAGACTCGTCCATCAGATTGCCAGACAGAGAAGCGTGATTGGTCACTCCAGAGAACACGTCTCGGCGGCGTGCTTTACACCACTGCATCCGACGCTTTGCATTGCACTTGGTGATGTAAGGCTTGGATGAGCTGCTCGGCCATGGGAACCCATTCCATGAAGCTCTCTACTCACTGTTCTTGAGCTAATCTGAAGGCCAGATGAAGTTTGGAGGTCTGTAGCTATTGACTCTGCAGAAAGTTGGAGACTTCTGCGCACTGCACCTCAGCATGTGCTGACCCCACGCTGTGATTTGACGTGGCCAACCACTTCGTGGCTGAGTTGCTGTTGTTCCCAATTGCTTCCACTTTGTTATAATACCACTAACAGTTGACTGTGGAATATTTAGTTAGTGAGGACATTTCACAAATTGCAAAGGTGGCAATCTATCACGGTACCACTCTTGAATTCACTGAGATCCTGAGAGCGACTTTCACAAGTAGCTTCACATAGCTGTTCGATTTTAAATTTTGTAATTTTGTTATGTACTTGTAATTTTTATTTGTTTCTATTTAGCTTTATTTTTATTTCAGTGTTAGTTTGTATTGTAGTTGTGTCATTGTAGTGCTTCATCTTAAAATATACTTTACTTTATGTCAGTTATTTGACAAGGCAACATTTCTAATTCTCTTCTAGGTTTTATAGGTTTTTCAAAACAAAATATATTTAAAAAAATTAATAGTAACAATCCTGCATAAATTAAAAGCTTCTATAATGTATAAACACTTCTAATATTAAATAACATATCTATTTTAATAACATATTTATCCCCCACATTAATTTAGAGGAAATGTACTTAATTAGTGTTTAAGCAAAATATCATTTCTTAATTCGTTCCTTTGATTTTGGGCTGAAATACGTCATTTCTTAAAGTCTGCGTCATTTACTCTATATACGTCAATACACGTAGTGTTTCCCAAAAACAAATGTTGTACAAGGAATTTAACTTCCAAAATTTTTTTCAAAATAATGGCTGTAGTCTGATTAACCCGCATCCTTGATTTGACCACTTCCTGTTGCTGAAAATAAGTGCTCTCCCCTCCTTACTAAATGCGCTCTATGCCCTCAATTGCCCGTTGGTACATATTTCACATTCTTATACCATGAAGTACTTCAAAACATACATATGTCTACCTTTGAGTTTAAATGCCTCTTGTGAGCTCTGACAGATCCACTCATAAAGAAGGCATCTGGTATAATTTCACAAAGCAAACGGACCTATTTAACACAAACCAAGCGTTGAGTAATTATTAAGACTCATTTTCCCCTCTTACACATATAGTGGCATGACAGACTTAAGCAATGGATTGTTAGTCATTTATTTGCGCAACAACACATTCATTCAGTCTATAATCCTCAGCCGCCTATAGTATAGCGCTGACTTGCTTTATATCTCGCCTCTGAAGAGGACTGCATTGTTGGCATTTTTAATTGATTGTACCGAAATAATTAAAAAGATGCATTTATCAACCAGTAGCATTAGCCTCATATTTGATGGATGAGTTGAATTTCAATTCAGACAAAAACATTCAGAAATGTGCTTTAGGCCAACCACTCACAGGTCAAACTTGCGTGACCTCGAGTGAAGTTTAAAGTGAACGTGTGTCAGAGATCACCACTCTTGATAACATTAGCATTCTTCTCAGCCCGGCTCAGTAAGCAATTCCAGCGAGGATAGGCACTGCTGCAAAAAACTACACACATTTCCATATTTGACAAATTAGTTGAACAGTTAACAAATTACTCTCTAAACTGTATTTCAGTCCAGAAAAAAGTGAATGAATGAATGAACTAAATAACCAATTATTCAGCATACTAGCATGCTGCTTGTGCTATTTCTATCTGAGAGAGTTCTGTTCCTTCATTGAAAGGCCCTTTACCCAAAACTCTGATGCCTAAGAAGTCCATAAAGACATTGTTACAGAAATCATAAGATAGTAAGAGTAGTATGCTAGTATGCTATTCCAAATTCAGCCAATGAGTCTAGGAAAAAAATGTAAAAAAAATCAACATGTGATATTACTTTATTCATTAGTTTTTTTTAAGGACGGCCAAATGGGCCGCATTAGCTAAAGGGATAGTTCACCCAAAAATGAAAATTAGCCCATGATTTACTCACCCTCAAGTCGTCCTAGGTGTATATGACATTCTTCTTTCAGACGAATACAATCAGAGTTATAAAAAAATGTCCAGGCTAATCCAAGCTTTAAAATGGCCGTGAATGGTTATGTTGTTTTTGAAGTCCATAAAAGTGCATCTATCCATCATATAACTGCTCCACGCGGCTCCGGTGGGTTAATAAAGGCCTTCTGAAGTGAAGTGGCATGCTTGTGTAAGAAAATATATATATATTTAAAACGTTATAGACTAAAATAACTAGCTTCCGGCGGATTGCCGTACGCATCATTTTACGCTGAAAGAGTAACCCTTGACGCATGCGTATTGACGAACGCAGAAGCGCAGAGGATAGAACAAAACAAAACGTAGCGCTGTTTCACAACTCAATTCAAACTCATGTTCATAAGCTTGCGGTTTAATTCAGATAGATTCAGTTCCATTCAATATTGATTCATTTGGATCAATATGTCTTTCCGTGGTTGAAACAGCGATTACATGAGACAGGATACATTTCAGTGAGTTGTACTGTACCTTTCAACATACCTTCTAATGTTCATTCATGTTTATTTCATGCTATAACTAGTAGTAAAGAGGAAGAGATGTTTTTCCTCTTCAAATGTGCCGCTTGAACTGAGGCGCTATCTGTCACGCTACATTAAAGAGCCACAAAACACATTTATTGCTTGATGATTTTCGTAGATCCTGAAGACATTGATTAGCATGCTCAGGTGAATTAGAGCTAAACTCTGCAAGAAAGTGGAACTCGTGGGCCACTTTCCATGCTCACACTGTGAATGAGCATGGAATCATGGCACTTGTCGTCTTACGATGTATCTAATAATGCTTATGGATGGTCCATAATGTTTGAACGAAACTACAACAGCGCTAGACGTTACGCAGTTGTCCACGTCTGTTGCCATGGTTTCTACGACAGTAAAAGCGGAAAGCGAGGGTAACGCGTATATGATGCCATTGACAGGCGACTCCCTCACACGTCCCGTTTTCTTGGTTAAAATTGCAATTTTCTCACGATTTACAAATAGTTGGAAACATTTGGGATATTCTAAGTACTCAACTGAACAAAATATATAACACTGGTCTAGTGGTTTTGGGATATTGGACACTATTGATACTACAAAACAACATAGAAGAGTGTACAGGTATGCAAACTGAGACTCACCTAATTTCTTACTAAAACCTTTCAGTAAAGCCACCCACAGTTCAAGGTTGCGTGACAGTTAGCGTCTACGGTGCTCAAATAAGGTCTCTTGCGGCCTGGCTGCAATAACACCCTAGAGGCAGACATCTGTCTGGCTACACTCGTCCACTGTACAGCAGCCTAGCTGTAGCTAACACTCGGACCCACCTATGAAACCCCACCTCACCACAAAGACATGGAATAGTGTGTCGTAACCACACAGAGTCTTTATCCAAGCACAGAAAAAGACACTTTCTCCCGAGCACACACTAAAATATCTCCTTCCCTGATGGCCACAAACGTGGCTCTGTCCGTGCACAGTGCCATTCTGTACAACCGTTGGCTATACGGATACTAATACGACACATGCAGCCCAGAGGATGTAATTAAACGTCATCTTAAGTAACTTAAGTAGTTTTAATGTTTGTTAATTGTGTCATTTGGGTGTAGAAGCCGTGTACATGGCAGTGTGAAGGTACTTATAGTATGGTTTATTTACAAGTAGTGGAGATATGTAAGATGTGCTGAGAACCAAAAGGTTCAAACCATGCAGGAAGTAATCCTAAACTATCATCATGTTCATATGGAATGTTAGTACACTGCCTATTAGTCTTGGGACAATGACAAAAAAATACATCAAAGTGCCCCTATAATGCTATTTTAAAGGTTCCTAATTTTGTTTGGAAAGTCTCCTACAAAAGGTTTACTTGCATCCAAGGACAAAAAAAAAAACACTTTAATTTTCTCATAATATACACTGCAGCATTAGCTCTTTTCTCACAGTGTCTGAAACGGTTCAATGAAGAATTCAGTCTCTCTAAACCCCTCCTTTCTGAGAGTCTACTCTGCTCTGATTGGTCAGATGGCCCAGTCTGTTGTGATTGGTCTCCTCTGCTCTGATTGGTCAGATGGCCCAGTCTGTTGTGATTGGTCTACTCTTCTCTGATTGGTCAGATGGCCCAGTCTGTTGTGATTGGACTACTCTGCTCTGATTGGTCAGATGGCCCAGTCTGTTGTGAATGGTCTACTCTGCTCTGATTGGTCAGATGACCCAGTCTGTTGTGATTGGTCTACTCTGCTCTGATTGGTCAGATGGCCCAGTCTGTTGTGATTGGTTTACCCTGCTCTGATTGGTCAGATGGCCCAGTCTGTTGTGTATGGTCTACTCTGCTCTGATTGGTCAGGTGCTCAGTCTGTTGTGATTGGACTACTCTGCTCTGATTGGTCAGATGGCCCAGTCTGTTGTGATTGGTCTCCTCTGCTCTGATTGGTCAGATGGCCCAGTCTGTTGTGATTGGTCTACTCTTCTCTGATTGGTCAGATGGCCCAGTCTGTTGTGATTGGACTACTCTGCTCTGATTGGTCAGATGGCCCAGTCTGTTGTGAATGGTCTACTCTGCTCTGATTGGTCAGATGACCCAGTCTGTTGTGATTGGTCTACTCTGCTCTGATTGGTCAGATGGCCCAGTCTGTTGTGATTGGTTTACCCTGCTCTGATTGGTCAGATGGCCCAGTCTGTTGTGTATGGTCTACTCTGCTCTTATTGGTCAGGTGCCCAGTCTGTTGTGATTGGTCTACTCTGCTCTGATTGGTCAGATGGCCCAGTCTGTTGTGAATGGTCTACTCTGCTCTGATTGGTCAGGTGCTCAGTCTGTTGTGATTGGTCTACTCTGCTCTGATTGGTCAGATGGCCCAGTCTTTTGTGATGGGTCTACTCTGCTCTTATTGGTCAGATGGCCCAGTCTGTTGTGAATGGTCTACTCTGCTCTGATTGGTCAGGTGCTCAGTCTGTTGTGATTGGTCTACTCTGCTCTGATTGGTCAGATGGCCCAGTCTTTTGTGATGGGTCTACTCTGCTCTGATTGGTCAGATGGCCCAGTCTGTTGTGATTGGTCTACTCTGCTCTGATTGGTCAGATGGCCCAGTCTGTTGTGATTGGTCTACTCTTCTCTGATTGGTCAGATGGCCCAGTCTGTTGTGATTGGTCTACTCTGCTCTGATTGGTCAGATGACCCAGTCTGTTGTGAATGGTCTACTCTGCTCTGATTGGTCAGATGGCCCAGTCTGTTGTGATTGGTCTACTCTGCTCTGATGGCCCAGTCTTTTGTGATTGGTCTAATCTGCTCTGATTGGTCAGATGACCCAGTCTGTTGTGACTGGACGACCACTTCCTGAATGTGTAGGAAGCGAAACGGCATTACTATATAGTTTTAGCTCCGGAGGCTTCCCACCACTTAAGACACAGTGATATGAATAGTAATGGTAGCGTCAGCTTTACTGTATCAATTAGAATGCAAGTCCTCATCATTTTGAAAGTAGATTTGCTTTTGCAGCACAGAAAAGAGTATTCTCGACATGTTGACAATGCAAACCAAATTCTTCCAGTCTCAGCTGTAGCCAAAAGTGCTGTCATAATTTACTCACTGTCATGTCATTGAATCCAAACACAAATGACTTTTGTTGACCACAAATGAAGATATTTTTAATGATACCTGAGAGATTTCTATACCTTACCTGAAAGTCCTTCCCACCCAAACTTTGAGGCTTCAAAAAGAATCAAGCAGTTTAATACAATTATTCTGAAGAGACACAATCACTTTATATTACGAACAGATTTAATAGGCTTTGATTCAAACACTAATCAACAGACGTACTATACACACATGCGCATCAAATATGCTAACTGTAGCTCAACCACACTTTCTTGGCACATAAGAACAAACCTCATTGGTTCTAGCAGAAGCTCAAATGCGCTTGCGTGATGCAAGAACAAACTTCATCGGTGACAGAATTTTTATATTTGTGTGAACTAACCCTTTAAAATAGTACAGTATGCTAGTTAGAAAGCAAGAGTGGTATGCTATTACAAATTCAGCCAATTGGTCAAGAAAAAAAATATTGTGTGATTTTACTTTTCGAATTATTCATGTAATATTAGAGGTCAAGTGGGTCGGACTGCATTATGGGTACAGTATTTCTTCCAGTGTGCTCTATTGCATCTAGGTATACTATGTATACTGCATAAATTAGTACTATGGCAGAAGCTTTTGGCTTGACTTGGCTTGCTCAGTTGGGGACACAACATTTTCAACTAAATATACAAATAAATGTAATTACTAAACTAAATTAACTATATCAACTAAATTACTGATCTGCCCACATTGTCACTATATGACAGTTGAAATGAGCTAGATGACATCACTGTTTTCTCCAGAACGGCTGTACAGTGAATCAAATTCTGTTGCTTCAGCTTTTTGCACTGTGAAGCTGCTTTGAAACAATCTGCAATGTAAAATGTGCTATATAAATAAAGTTGACTTGACTTGACTTGACAAGAATAATACATTGCTCAAGACACATAATAAGTTGCTTTGGATGAAGCATCAGATAAATCACAAAGTAGTCGTGGATCATAAAGCACAGTGACTTTGTTGTAGATTTAAGGTCAGTTCCCCCTTTAATTTTGTATTTGCTTAGTCTTTCCAATAAAAAATAATCTCAATAGAAGCTGGCGCAGGGCCTTCACTGCAAAATCATTACAGCAAACCATCACTATAAGGTCACGTTGATGCACTTCCTGCCAATGAGTGAGCATCCGCAACCTGCAAAATGTGTGAGAAAAAAGTGTGAGAGGTGCTATATCTATTTCCTTCTGAGTTCGCCCACCATGGCCCTGGCAGCTCTCTCGGTTTGATTCATCACCTGCTCTTGATGACGCCAACCTGGTTCGCTGGGTAGCCTACCTCGCTTGACACCCCATGGCCAAACCACACTTTTCCACCAGCAAACTGCAAACACACGTAAATATATAGAATTTCATAAAGAGGCTGTGTTGTTCGTGCTGAGAAGAAAGGTCACTTGGATTAGCGATGGAATCTTCTCCATTGACGTTGAGGAGAGTCCTTTGAGACCAAAACAGGGTCTGTATTTATAACGTTAGCGTGTTTCTGTCGGAACAGCTGTACAAATGCTCAAAGGAAATGACTTTTAGATTGAGGCTCTTAAAATATGGTGTGCACTACGATCATGGAAGTTCATTGTTAGCAGTGCTGTTTTTATCTCAGTGTATGCCTTCAGAAATCATTGTCGTTTGTTGGAATTAATAAGTCCTTTTTTCCTCCCGTTCTCCCACCTTTTCTGATATCGAACGCCTGTGTTTTGATAAGGAAGCGCTAGCTCTCGATCCAGTCCTTTTTGGGGCAGCGTGTGCTTCTTGCCCTTGTGAGGTGGACTGTGGCTCCAGTGTTTTTGAGCCGAACGGTGATATTAACTGGATCCGTATCAGTGCTAGCCAGTACTTCCTGCTCCAATACAATGGAAAGGAAGTCAACTAATAGTGCTGCACTCGACGACTGCTATGCTCTTTGAAACCCTATGTTAACCTTTCCGCCATCAATTTGTATGCCACAACAGGGCCATTGGGGGCATAACATACACACGTTGACACTCACGTGCATACAGTATGCAGATCTGCTACAGGCCAGCTGACATGATTACAAAGTGTACTTAAGTGTGTTAAAGGAATAGTTCACCCAAAAATGAAAATTACCCCACGTTTTAACCACCGTCAAGGCATCCTGGGTCTATATGACTTTCTTTTTTCAGACGAAAACAAACATAAAAATGTCCTGACTCTTCCAAGCTTTATAATGGCTGTGAACGGAAGTCGAGATTTTGAAGCCCAAAAAAGTGCATCCATCCATCATAAAAGTAATCCATACGGCACCGATCTAAAACAAGAATTTTCAAAGAGAAATGTTGGAGGATTTGGATATAAGAGAAGAGGAACTTGAGTTTGTTGCCCAGCCCTCTTTGTTTGAACCGCAAGAGGCGCGTCAAAGCTTACGCTCCTTCTACATTGCATCAGGGGTTACTCTTTTGGCGTAAGTCGACTTGCGTAGGCCGTGTGTGGGACCTTGTTATTTTAGTCTTATGTTTTAAATATGGATTTTTTTTTTTTTTAAACCATCGCTTTGCTTCAGAAGGCTATTTATGATGGATGGATGCACTTTTTTGGACATTTAAATCAGGAGCAATGATATTTTTTGGAAGAACTCAGATCGTGTTCGTCTGAAGGAATTTTCATTTTTGGGTGAACTATCCCTTTAAGAAACTTGTCATGAAACTGTCAATATTTAAGTACACTTAAGTTGCCAAGTTTCAGTAATATTATCTGCAAGTACAGATTAAAAAATATTCTTTTATGCTTTGAAGTACACTACAAGTGCACATTTAATACTCAGAAGGGGTGTTAGCGTCTAAATGATGAATAGTTCAGATATCTGTAAGAGTCGACCTAGAGTAGCTATTATGTCTTTGCTGGCTAATATCAATCAGGCTAATAGAGGATAAACTGTAAAACCTGGAGCATGAGCATGATTTATGCAAAAACTAATTAGTTGCTAGTTTGCATAACACTAAAGGACTGCCTTAGGAAAGCACTGTGGTGTATCCTAGTGGGATTTTGCTCTCAAACACTGAAGAAGTGCCCTTTGGCAAGTGATAAAGTGCTTGGCTAATGCTCAGCTATGCTAGCTGACGGATATTGTCTGGGTTGTGTGTACTTTTTGCAGATGTTATGAAAGAAAATTGCCAGCAATCCTTCAGCCATGGCAGACCGCCTATAGTATTTTCGCACAACATATCAAAGCTCTCTGCCTCCAACAACATCACTTGCGCAATAACACATTATCAAGCACCCAGTGGCCAGTGAATAGCCTAATGTAAATGTGCTTGTGTTTTTTATCACACACACACACACACAAATATGTATGTACAATACTATCTGATACTGTCTGATAAGACAGTTAAAACATGCATTCTATACAGTATGAATGTGTGTAGTATGAATGAAATCCAGACTACATTGGTCATGTTGTCATTGTCACGTGACCTATACAGCGCCAGTTGTTTAATAACTACTGCAAATTCAGACACTTTGCCAACTATAATAGGAAGTTAGTAGGCATATTTTGATGCATGGATTGTGTCATTCACAACATCACATATGATCCGGTCTCCATCTCCATTTAATTCATTTTGGAGTCTTGATAGAGAAAATATTCCACAGTTATGTTGCCATATAAAGTGCATCCGAAATCGCATACTGAGTAGATACTGCATTAGTTGTTGTATGTGTGTAGCATAAATGCAATTCATACTACTCCACCATGTTGGCATTGTCATGTTATCTCCGACATCACTGGCGTTGCTCTTCTTACATTGGTCTACTGCTCTTGATATTCTATATAGTATGGATTCGGAAGGACATGGTTTCGGATGCAGGGATAGAATTAAGGGATAAAAACTATAGGTGTCCTCGATAAACTTCTGATGGTACATTTTTATTACTGAGGTAAAAGTTGAGACGATGACTTTGATTTGAATCGCTCACATAATTCATTGTCATACATTTTGTTACAACTTGTTAAATTGAATTATATTGAAATTCCCAATAAAGTTGGCGCCCATTTACCAATTTTGCATCAGAATGTTGGTCAATTTAAGTGGAAAGAGTGGTATTTCAAGGATACCAGCAAAAAATTAGGTTTCTTCCAGGAAAAATGGAGCAGAGCATTGAGAAAATTGGATTGAGGAGTTGCACACTGGGAGCTCTGTCTAGCAGGTTTCTCCTTGCCCAAAATTCAATTAGTAGGAGCTGACGTCATCGCGTGACACAGATTTTCTTTTCATGAGCCGATGGTGTGTGTCAGAGTGGCGTGTTTGAGGGGTGAAAGGGCGAAAAGAGGACATTCAGAAAAGGGAATCCACTCATGTGTAGATGGTTACCGTCAAATTGAAAGCGCACTAAAATCATTGCAATGTCGTCAACCAAATCATTGCAAACAAATTGTGATCATTTAACATATCACCCAAATTTCGCATTTATTTTCGGTTTGATAAAATTCAGGACTGTGGCTTTTGGTGCAGCTCAGGATTCTGTGTTTTCAGTGTCTCCGAGCGGTTCGATACACAGTAAATGCTGCCTCACACAAGCTTAATCTAAAAATACTAAAAACATTATAATAAGATACAAAAGCATATTTAATTTAAGTATTTAATTATATAATTATTTTTAGAATATATTGTTATTATTGAATGCTTGTTTTTATTTTAAATAGTTAAGTAGTAATATTTTGACTAATAGTCATGTTAACTGAGAAGAAAGTGCAGATTTGTCGTCTTTTTTGTCCTTACCTTATCACATGCCTGAAATTTGTCATTGCAATAGTCTTTCAATATATTTTAACAGTCAATACTTCCCAAACCACGAAACCATGCTGGTTCATTTTTACGCCACTTTCTTCAAAGGTCCACCTTCTGTTCAGGGATTTCCTCTTGAACTATCACATTTCCTCAGTTGCCTTTCCTTGGCAACAGGTCGCGGTTGCCAGGTACGTGAGGATTGTAATGACGATTGTCATTTCCGCCTCTGCGGATGGTTTTTAATGAAAGCAGATATGTAAATACAACAGGACGCCAGGCGCGTCACATTTCCCCATCCGACTCTCCCTCGCAAGCCGTTTAAGAGCTCCTTTATTGACTTTCAAAAGTAGGCCAGCGCGTATTACTGTGATTGTGCCCTGTTGGCTAAGATAGCTTATCAAAGTGCAAACACAGGAAATCAACACAAGCTCGGGGAGACACAACTGTCTCCTGTGCACATTAACACTCAGATAGGTATGTCTTCTGTCGCAGCTCAGGATTGGCTAAATCACTATTGGCCAAAGTGTGGCGGTAACCGGTGTGGTGATTATATTTAATTTCACTACGCCTCGAAGGCAGGCCGATTCAGGGATAGTTTGGAAAGCACACTAAATAAGATTAGGACAACCTGGAGGAAATGGGACGCTAAATCGGTTCTCTTACACCAGCGTTATAGAGTGTGATCTTTATTTGGAAGGAAACGAGCCCACACTGAAGTCTCGTGTTCAGCTATTGACTGGACGTATTGAGTTCAGCTGGAGTCCAATATTTCATTTCCCCGGAGTGGAATCCGAAACAGAGAGACAGACTAGAGGCCTGGCGAGACCTCAGCTGGAGCTGGTTCTGATTTGGGAAACATTCTGATCCCGTGAGTCAGGCGGCCCCACAGACACACATTCAGGCCAGAGTCAGTCACGAAGGACTTGGTAACTATCACTCCAAGCTGGTTTAGTGTCCCATTCTAAAAAGGCTTTGAACATTTCAACCCTTTCAGAATAACACCAGCTATCTTTAGAGGAATACTGCTGGTTATTTGCAGCTTAACCATAGAGGATGATTTAGTTATTTTCTATGCCAATAAACCTTTTTTACTGCAGAATTAATAAAAGTACATTTTTGCTTTTGAACTGTCAAACACTGAACTTACTCTGAAAGTGCTTAAACTAGGGCTGCGTCTCAATCAGCTCCCTAGTTCAGTTTCAATCCTTCTAGTGCACTGAAACGTTCACCCCTGAAAATGTCCCACAATGCACTGTGAAAACCGGGGAGCTTCAATGTTCCCCTAACGGAAGTTCTGAAGCACGAAACATAAATTGTGTGAGCCAACTCACCACACATAATGACACAACAAAAACAAGCAAACCATTATTTAATCATTTAAAACAATTTGATTAGATTTCCATTCACAATTCTGTGATTCAATTCCGATTTCGATTAGATTAAATTTGATGTCAATTTTTTGGGATATATATCAGATACAGTACAGGGGGAATAAAATCTCTCAACTAATGCTGTATGTGTAAAAAATTAGACTCGAGGATAATAAGTTATAATACTAACTTTACAATTTCTACTCCAATACATTTTTTGAAATATAAACATTTAAATGGTGGCTGTCATGAAAACTTAACGGATTTATTGGAACATGCATTAAAAATTAAAGAACATTAAAATGATCATGAATAGGCCATGTAATGTGGTGTATAAATGCTCCTCTCTAGAGTTAATTTTTCTAGCTGACTAACGAGTTTATGGACACTGAATATGTTTTTTCTGAGGTAAATGTGACGTTACGTGACATTGTTTACAAGCTGCAATGTTCCGTTCATTCATCATCTGAAAACAGAATGGACTAATCGATTCTTGGGATTTAAGAATCGATATCTGTTCTTAAAAAATGAGAATCGATTAAAATTGAGAAATCAATATTATTTAATAATAAAAAGTGGATTCGGACACGCGCTTCAGAATCAGACCATGCGCTCAGACAGTTCAAATAGGGCCCTAGGTGTTTGAATGCAATATTATATGTGGGTTGTAAAATCTTAGTATTGTGATTCTTTATGTGTATTTAATATAGGATATTAAATACACCCAAATAGGATAATTCCCTTGGATAAAATATAAAGACAGCTATGAAAGTATGAGAAAAATAGTAAATGTGAAAATTATTTCAATTTTGTTATTGTACTAAAGCCAAAGGAAATTATTAAAATTGTTTCATTTTTTCTATAATGCTTTTCCCAATAAATATTGCTCCAAAGCAACAAAACAATTCTCAGAAAGACTGCATATATTTCTGGTGTTGCTTGTCAGTGTCAATAATAGAAAAAGACATAATTACGGTATGTTACTGCGTTTTCATCCTTCCGATCTGCACAAAAACCTTTGCCGTCTAGTATGCAGGATACGTATGGCCATTGTTTAAAATGGCATCACAACATCTAGTGATCCAGAATAATTCCATATCGATAAATCACCTTCTCACTTTTGTTCTCATTGTGCAGTCGGACCATATAATGAGGAAGCTGGTGATATGCAGCCCGATTTCTGATGACTTGATTGAGAAAAGATTTAATGAATATTTTTTTTACTCTTTAGCTTCAGCATCCCACTGACCGAATTTACAGGAAGTGCGCGACAGGAAGTGGCGAGCACAGTATGCCTGCATAGTGCAAATCTAAGAGAAGATTGTTTCCTTGTTAGCGCTGAACTTCTGACATTCCGACTGACCTGACTTGGCACGTTAGGAAACATTTGCCCCTTTTGCGTGTGTGTGTGTGTGAGAGAGAGAGAGAGAGAGAGAGAGAGAGAGAGAGAGAGAGAGAGAGAGAGAGAGGGGATTGAGTTGGACGTATTTCTGCTCATCTGAATATCTGTATGTGTATGTATGACAGGAAGGGAGAGTTTGTGTGTTCACTTTAATGTGGCAAAAAATCAATGTCTCCTTCTTTGCTGAGTACAGAGATCTACTCTTGTGGGCGTCTTATCTGTCCTCGCCTCTTTATAATCTCTCAGTGCGACTGCATACTGGCGCTGTTCAAAGGCAAAACCCGCGCCCCATTTGAAACCAGTAATAGGAACCATTGGCATTGAGCGCTTTGCAGGTTTGTCTGGAGAGGGCTGAATAAAAAGCCAAACAGCTGAACGATAATTTTAAAATGGACATAACTTGGCACCGATATTGTTTTCGAGTTTCCAGACTTGTTGCCAGCTCAGGGAATTCCCTGATGTGCTGCCTGACGGAATGTGCTTGCATAAGAAGCAGAACTGTCAATCGATTTAACATGTTAATCAAATGAATTACATGATGTGGTGATTAATTAATCAACCGAATTGCAATGAATTAATATTTGCTGAGGAAGAGCCCCAAATATACCGTTCACAAGTTTGGGCGGGGTCTGTAAAATTTGCTCATGTTTTTTAAAGAAATATCTTTTCCTCAGAAAGCCTGCATTTATTTGATCATACGATAAACGGTAACATTGTGACCGCAGAAATCATTCTAATATGATGATTTACTGCTCAAGAAACATTTATTATTTATTGAATAGAAAGTTTAAAAGAACAGCATTTATTTGAAATTACATTAATAATATAATATAATAAATATAATATAATATATAATTAATATAATAAATATAATATAATATATAATAGTTTTAATAAAGGGATATAAGTGCAATTTTATTTGTGTCTCAAAGTAATAGTTGACTAATTGTGTCAAAAAATATGGATGTTTAATATTTTTACTAGACTTTATTATAAATGAGCACAGTGTAATGCGTACTCAAAAGCAAGCATTTACAACATGACGAAAACAGTCATCAAATAGTGTCATGTCTGGTTGGGGGAGAAGAATAACAACAGCTGAATATGAAAGTTTGTGTGGCATCAAGTGCAACACCACCACAGAGCATAACACATCATGTTAGCATATTAGCGGTCATGGGAGACATGACGCCTGCTGAAAGGCACGGGCTAATTTTATGTGATGACTCTGTCATTTTTCAAGTCAAATGAGATTACCTTCTATTTACAAAATATTTAATTTAATTTAAAGTTAGATTATCCAAAAGTATGCATTACCGAATGGGTATTTAATATACAAGCCTTTTTTGTCATAAAATTCCCCACAAAAGTACCTTCATATATTGTGATGTAACACATGCTGATAATGTCATTTAAAGAGGATCTATTTTGCTTTTTTACACTTTCTGCTTTCTTTAGTGTGTAATGTTTCTGTTTGAGCTTGAAAAAGATCACTCCACAAAGTCACTCCAAAGCGAGTTAGCCTCTATATCAGTAATCTCTGTTTCTGACCTCCATGAAACGCCTCCATTGTAGTCTTGAGTTTTCTTCTGGGAACAAACACGTCACAATATACCACATTTAAAAAATAGGCACACGCAAAAAAAGGGATGCGGCCTGGTTGAGTTTTTTTTAGCCGTGTGTTGAAACTCGAGGTTATGGTAAGGAACGTGACATTTCCCAAACACTATCGAAAACGGCTGACCAATCACAACACACTGATCTAGCCGACCAATCAGAGCACATTGCGCTTCTCTGAAGGAGGGGCTTCATAGAGACAGGAACTAAACACGGGTGCTTTACTACCAAGGTGCATCAACTAGCTAGCTCCCAAAACCATAATATCGCATATTTTATGTTCAACCACGGTTGGTTAATGATGTCACACAGATGGTGGAGTTATACCTTCTTTGGCAATTTTTAAAAAAACGTTGGCAGGAAAGAGTTAAAAACAGAGTTCGGTACCCAACCACGTGTGACGTTGGTGGAAGTACTGCCCCAGTGTTCACACAGTGAACGTGCATAGACTAAGGCCCTGCCCCTAATGGATCCCTAAACCCTCACGGTCTTCCTCTGAGTCCGCACTTTCACGACGTAATGCCGCTTTGACTGCCGGGTAGAAGTCCTCTGCGTAGCTCGCGAACTTGCAGGCTCAGCTAAAGTACGCATCAAGGGCGCATAACGGGGCGCTCTTGAGCACCCTTCTTTAAGCTTAAATGACGAATGGGACACCCTACGGACTTGTGGACTTAACGGACACGCGCGCAGAGGCCATTGTAAGTCCACAAGACCGAAGACCATTTGGGACAGGGCCTAAGTCAAACGCCCTTTAAAAAAAAGAAAGAAGGTAAAACAACGATGTCGGACGATTTTGAAGTTGTAGGAGAAAATGAGATGGAGTTACCCTACCCTGCAACAAGGTCAAATATGTGAAAAATATCCAACCATGAAGACCTATTCTAGTAGAGCCCAAAAACAAAATCAAGACCTTGTGAAGGGGCTTAATGTGTCCTCTTTAAGATTTTGGTCATAGCGCTAAACGTCCAGCCTCTTTCCAAGGCTAACCTTTGAAACGGTTGGATTAGTTTCCACCTGACTGCTTCAGTTCTGAGGCTTGGGTTATACTTAGTACGTGTGAGACCTGCTGAGCTAAGTGATGAGCTAATGACAGGTCTGGGCGCTCTCTCTGTCTCCTGCTAACCACACTCACACATTCTTGACGTCTGTCAGCAGAAAGCAGCGCTGTCTACACCAGACATGACCCAACACGAGGCCAAGGCTCAAAACGAATGCATAATTAGACCCTCGTATTATGCTGGACTTTGTGTTTTGAAGACGTGAACGTTGTGAGGTGCATAACTGTTATGGTCGTTTTAGCTTTAATTTCTACATTTCCATAACTGTTAATTTCACACCGACATGTTCTGCGTTTGCAATCGTGTGGGCGGGCTTTTGATATTGCGTCTCCACTTCCTGCTCATTACTGCGCAGACTCTGTCTCAAATCTGCACAAGATGTCAGTGTCATATTCGGACATTGGCGGCTTCACTTTTCTTCAGTGGAGGGTAGTAAAGACACGTCATCCATATTTCTTTACTGTCTATGGTCTAGATCTGCTATGGGTATTCATGTATGGTATATTGTAAGGCAGCAGCAGCATGTCTTGCTCACAGCAGTGTGTCGTGTGTGTTGGCAGTAGCAAGTCCTGTACTTGCTCTGCAGCAGCAACAGCGTAGCATCCAAAACAATGTTGAATTTACATACATTTAGCAGCTGAGAACTCACAAAGAGCTTAGAAAATGTGTAAAGGAGTCAGAACAGTGCCAGGGATTCCTCCATTGCACACACGAATGAAGATATGCTGCAAGGGGACGGCGTTTCCAACGCCCGTACCGAACTGTAATGGGCAACATTGCGACTATTTTGAGTTAAAGCCTATTAGTCAAAGTCGTTCAGCCAACCCACTATCTAATCTGAAAATGTCTTATTTTGCACATCCCTAGTTCTGATTAAGAACTGTTTTTTGATTCCCAATGCTGATGCCTTCAGTAAATCTTGGATGCTTAGAGATGGAATGAGAGAGGGAAGGAGGGGTCGCAGTCGTAGAACAGTGTGGCCTTTCAGGCTCCTTGGAGGAAGTAAGGAGGGAGAGAAATAGAAATGGAACTCTGTGTCCTTGGCTTGTGGACTGACCCGAACGCATGACCTCCATCTGCCTGTGCAGCTTACAGTGACACGCACTCAAACTCACACGCACTAATGTATGTTAGTGTGTCACAAAAGACTCATGTTCACGTACAATCAAAAAGACATGACACTTAAGCCAGACCTATACTTACAAGTATGCAGACGAATGCTTGGCTGGCGTATTGCAAGTGTGCGTACTTTGGCAGAAACCAACCTCAATACTCAGCAGAGTTACCTTGACATATCTGCACTATTGAAATGGATGTGTTATTTTTCGGGTAGCTAGCTTTAAACATGTGCACACTGACGGCAACTAACTTCATCAAAAAGACTGTTGGTTGGTCCACTATGTTCCGTGAAAGATCCATGCCTTGAAAGATCCATTAACTATACACACTTATGGTTATGACCAAAATCAGATTTAAAATTGATATCAAAGTTCAAGCAAAATATTTAAATGCATTTTCTCTGTTCTATTGTTGGTTTAGTAGGGTCAATGACACATAACAGTGTCTACACCGGACGGAACCATTGTTCTAAATCCATTTGTACTGTTGTCGGAAGTCACGTAAGCGCATAAAGTACATCATACATTCAATGTGGCTTCATTTTCGCTCCACATCACACCACATCCAGTGTAGAGTATCACTGGCTATAATGGGTTCTCTGTTGTTTTGTCGTGTTGCGTCGTGCTGCTCAAGTCCGGTGTAGCAGCACAACGCAATATTTTTTGAGGTTGAAATTATGTTTTTGCACATCACATGATGTAAGGGCAGTTGTATCACAGTGATATTTCTGTTTTTTTGTGTGTTAATCATAGAATAGGTGTGAATGAATTGCATTTTGCATTGACCAAATAAAATAATATGTTTTTTAAGCTAATGCCTACTGTAGTGCCACCTGTGGTGACACTGAGAATGCAGTGTGTACTTGCACTTCATTATCAATTATTAACACATTTCCAAATGTAATAACTCTTATTGATAAGGTCTTTTGGGGTCCTAAAATCTGTACCCAATCCCAATCGACCCACATCACTTAGATAAAAAAAGATAAAAATATAAAATAAAGTTGTTTTAAAAGAAAAACCCGACCCGGGACAGAAACGAGTCTGACCCGATGCGCTGTTTATGTGTGTCCCTTTAAATGCAAATAAGCTGCTGCTCCCAGCCCCCTTTCAGCAAGAGGGCGGAGCTTCAAGAGCTTGTGTTTGCAGCTCAGATTACCTCACGCAGACACCCACTGAACGTGTCAGAAACTGTTCAGCCTTTTATGTTCAAACCGAAGTCAGACAATGATGGAGAGACTCAAGGAGAAGTGACAAGATGAACGAGACGGGACGTTTCTGAATGGTTAGTTGATGAATTTATGCAGCTGAAATGGAGATAACTAACTTCAAGTCATCGATTAGCATATTCTGTCATTACATTCTATATATCGCTAGTATGGGAACTTTTGTAAAATGGGCCAGCTGCATTTACATAGAACAGGTATGGTTTAGTTTATATACGGTTATAACTTATGTTGTCATCTTGCTTTTATGACATGCCATTGCATTTGTGTTACGTACTGTATTGCAATAAATGTGAAAAGACGGATGTAACAGCTTGAGCAGACTCCCAAATGTGCTCTACTACAACAACTCTTCCTCTTCTCAGCATGGCCTCACCCCCTTTCTTGCATGCTCCCAGGGGCAGAATTTATGTAAATGTTAGGGTTTGTAATGTCCCCAACCCAGGTTTGTTCTTGTCCTTAAAAAGCAGTTTCTGTAAAATAAAATATCTTCCTTCGCATTGAACTTTGAGAGTCGTAACTTTTCAGATGTTTATGCTCAAACAGCAACATTACACACTAACTAAAGTTAAAAAAGTGAAATCATAATCAACCACTCCTTAGTAAAATGTTGTTAAATGCCCGACATAGTTTAAAAGAATCGGGTCCATTTGGAAAAAGCACATTTATTTCAAATTACCCAATCACTAATACCGAATCCACTCGGGTCTCGGTCGGACCTAGGGTTTTCGGATCCAAGTGGACATCTAAACGTCAACTCACTGAAGCATTTGAGTTGACGCACTTGGGTAGAGTATGTATATTTAAGAAACGTCCCGGGTTATTTTCACCCTAATGTTTTTGTATCACGTGTGGCATGCTAATCAACAGCATGCCCCACATGAAAAAAATACTATAGTATATTATAGTAGAATTACTCTAGTAAATACTATAGTGTTTTTGAACCATACTATAGTAAATATACTACAGTAAATTAACAAAGTGTAGTTAATACTACAATATACTACAATTTACTGTAGTATCTTTACTATAGTATGGTTCAAAAACACTATAGTATTTACTAGAGTATTTTTACTGTAATTTTACTATAATATACTATAGTATTTTTTCATGTGGGGACTACACATGCAGTACTTAGACATTAGGCTATAAATAACGTAGACTATTCATTTAAAGATGTTCTCTGTAAGATTTATACTTATCAAGCCAAAGGCCTGAATGTCTGTGATTTATAGAGACATTTTAAGGCATATTTAATGTCTAGATGTCCATTATTTAAGGGGGCAATGGAGTGGGCAGTAGTTGAGCTCTTGGGTTTGTATCTGTGGTCTGTAGCACTTTTATTCTCTCGGGAGTGAGAATGACTGTGGCTGGATCTGGTGCCAAACAGAAGTCTGTCAGAGAGGAGGAGTGCAGTAGGGCAGCTCTCTCTCTCTCTCTCTCTCTCTCTCTCTCTCTCTCTCTCTCTCTCTCTCTCTCTCTCTCTCTCTCTCTCCACCTCCAGCTCGGCTCTGTGGCCTGGCATTCCAGTCCGCTCTGCACACACTCACATGCTCAAATACACAACCACTGCTTCCTGAAAGACAGGAAGTGAGGCCGGCTTCCTGTGACAGTCCTCTTTCATGTGGTCACTTCCTGGCTCTTGCTGTTGACTTTCTTCATTGTTCCTGCAGCAAGGGCTTCGAATTGTGTGTATGTGAAATTAGTACTTTGAATATGTAATAGCAGTACATGCAAGGGTATGATCTATGATGACATGTTTGTCAGGGTTAACACGGTGAAGGACATCCTGGACATATCAAGGAGTTTGAAAATGTTGTTTTTGAAGACTTTTCCAAGCATAATCCAATAATATAGCTAATAGTCAAAAGTCAAGGCAATTTTTATACTCAGCTTGGCAAGAAAGTGTTCGTTGTCGACACTGTCTTGCTCAAAAGTTTACACACCACTTGCAGAATCGATGAAAACAAGTTTTACAAAATAAGAGAGATTATAAATAATGCTTGTAATTTTTTATTTAGTGCTCCTGAATACGATATTTTACATAAATATGCATACATATAGTCCACAAGACAAAAAAATAGCTGAATTTATAAAAACGACCCTGTTTATGTTTATGAACCATTGATTCTCAGTACTGCGTGTCGTTCCCTGATGATCCACGGCTGTTTTTGTGTTTTGTGATGGTTGTTCATGAGTCTCTTGTTTGTCCTGAGCAGTTAAACTGCCCAATGTTCCTCAGAAAAATCCTTCAGGTCCTGCACACTCTTCAGTTTCCCAGCATCTTTTGCATATTTAAACCCTCTCCAGCAGTGACTGTATGATTTGAAGATCCATCTTTTCACACTGACTCAAACACTATTAAAAATACTGTATTATAGGTTATTAAACAACACACAGTATTGAGAATCAAGGGTACATAAACGTATGAACAGGGTTTATACATTTTTGCCTTGTGGACTATATGTGAACATCTTTTATGTATAATATCTTATTCAGGACAGTACTACATAAAAAATACATGCATTTTGTATGAATCTTCTTATTGTGTTATTTTTGTACAGATTCTGCAAGGGGTGTGTAAGCTTTTGAGCAAGACTGTAAATACAATTATTCTGAAAATATCTTATTCAGTAAGTACAAATGACTAGAAATGTCATGGAAATGTCAGTGATCAAAAGGTTTGAGTTTAATCATTTGTTCACTTCCAAAAACACTGAGCATTTTTGTAATAATTTTATATTTTTAAAAGGTAATGGTTTATGTACTGAGACAAAATGTAATACATAATTGTAACGGAATTTGACAGCTAGTGATCATCAAGCATTTCTGTTGCATGAAAGAGAAGATTAGACATTTCTGATAATAATTTTGAAAATAAGCTTGTGTTCGGAAGGTCCGACTCAATATAATATTATTATTTTTTATAAGCTGCATTGAAAATATACATATTGCTCAGAAAAATGTATATAAAAATGTAACATTAATATAACAATATAAATCATTTTCTTTTCATACATTGTACAGCTTGCAGAATCTTTCTGCTTTGGCCAGAGGTGTGCTCCATGTAAACGAATTTCCAATTCAATTCAATTTGGAAGAGTACAATTGTTCGCCACTTGAAGTCAAACTTCCAGATACAGATGTATGACCTCAGGCAAACATGGCGGCACCCACGGAAGTGTTCCTTTTAAAACATGTTGTAGGCACTTTGACACATACATGCCTTTTATATGATCATAAAACTTTATGAAAAAGTTCAGCAAACATTTGCAGAGGTCAGTGTGTTAAACGCAGTAAACAATCTTCTCTGTTGATGGTCACACACCTGTAAAACAAATGCATTGCCATTTTATTTCTTTAAACATCACAAATCAGCGATATAACGTAAGAATATTACACTTCGAATGAAATACTGCAAATTACTACAAATGTATAATAGTAACTGTAACAACTACCATATTGTGGACAGCATAAAATATGTTAAAATGTATTATTAAAATATAAGAATATGTATTTATTTTTAATTAATGAATTTATTTATTTTTATGGCGTTTTTGCCATTTTATTCAGATAGTACAGTTGGAAAGAGAATATGAAGTTATTGAAAAGTGGACGTTTTTTCTGCGCAGCACAATACGCTGACAATAAAACACATTTCCACTTTAGGTCGGCATAATGATATGATTGATTTGCATAGATGACACATTGTGTTCACATTCCAGAAATTGCTCCGTTTTATATAATGTCGTCTCATTGTGTGTACTGTTGTGGTATCTGTGGAATGGCAGTATTGTTGTGAACCCAAGATTATAGGATCCTCACACAAGAGTGATGGTTGGGGTTTAGTATCCACAGACAGGAATGTGGATTGGGACACTGTAGTTCCAGAAGAGATAGGGTATTAGCGGGCTAGCTGTGATTACGTTTGAACTTTGAACACAGTGATTAGCTGGAATGTCGAAGTTCCTGTGTTCCGCCGCCACTAATACATCAACTATTGTCAAAACAGGCTAAAAATGTGTCAATCGGGAAGGAAGCCGCAGACCTGCACACAGGATGAGCGCGCTTTGATATCGGTTGGGTTCTCCTTTGGCCGTATGTTCTCTGAGTGTTTTCGTCCACACACTAGTGTTTTCAAGCTTTTTCCAAAAATCCACAATGAAACATCGGAAAATGCTAAAATCGTCTTACTGCGCATGCGTAAAATGTAATAAAAGCTCACTGAGATAATACAGAGAGACCAGAAATAAAACATTTCTCACGCTATTCTTCTGGCACCACCATTTTAATCAGCAAAATATATCTCACCACTTAGAGGTGAGTCAAGGTCGCACTCATTTGCCATTCCAAATGTGGTATCAATGTTTGCGCATTGTGAATACATTTTTTGTATGTGATATGAAGATTGTACAATGTAACATTTATCTTCAGCAGCATACTGGTATAAACATAGATATTGGTATAGTATATGTGTCACATGACTATCGTTTTCAGATGCCTCTATTTTTACAGTTTACACTACAATGCAAAAAACAGCATTTTCAAATGTTAGAGTGTCTTTAAAAAGCTTGCAGGACAAAAATATTGTCTCAGTGTGGACGGAAGGGCAGAGAAAACGATGCATTTTCAAATGTATCCAGATTAATGTGGATGCAGCCTCAGAAAGCCACGTTCTGTCCTGATATTCCCCGGACCCCCACCCCCCATTCTTCCAAACTTCTCCATACATCCATCAGTGAATCGTCTTCTAATGTGGTTGTGGTTAAATTTGTCACGCTATACAAGATTGCGAACTGGCCAAGATGCATTTCACACAACATGCAAAGTTGTGTGAAATGCCTTTTAAAGCACCGATGCTGTGTTTTTAGTTCTGCCATGTGTGGAAAGAATTTAAGCAGATGGACAATGTTATGGTTAGTGTGTTCAGTTGGTACTCTTCTGCTTTGGATTCATGTTGTGCGTAGCTCTAAAGTGTTGCTTACTTTCAGGTTTTGCTTCCCTCTGTTAATGATGGCACATACAGTATTCATAGGATATTATCTGTCCGGCCATTGTGATAATTCCCTGTTCATGGACCACGTGATGCATACTGCCCACAACAACGGCAAGAGCTGTTTCTGATTGGCTGGCTTAACACAAATTCTGGGAGTTTTGAAAAAAACATTTATACCAACATTTTGATTGAATAATGACTCAAATGTCAAGTGGTGTAACCATCTCCATTTTTACTGTATTTTAAGGTCAAAATATGTGATAGTTTTAAAAACTTACTGACACAGTCAAAAAGGTGTACAGAATTCCTTTCTGTGATATCACTTCCTGTTTTATGGTTTTTACGGACACATGACATGACAAAATGGGTACACCACACTGACTTTGGTTGTTTCTTAGTCAGATGGCTGTATTCTAGGCTGCGTATCTTGGCTGCCACGTCACCAAGCTCCATCGAAGGCCGTCTCTATTTAAAAGATTAATTTGGCTTATTTTGAAGGATGCATCAAGTGTATCATCTGTGTCCTCCAATCACAATCAAAAAAGGAATTGGCAGAAAATGATTTGCCGTTGAGTTTGTTCAATTTCAGTATGTAATGCGAGACAAAAAAAAAAAAACAGATGAAGACATTATGTAATATAATTATGTAAGATAATATAAATAATTTTAATATAAAGTATTTTTTTCCAAATTAATTTGTAATAGTATTTTCTGTATATAACACATTGTATTTGCATTTCACAATAGCTGCATTTTCATTAACCTTCAAATTACGCAAATTTTTATCAATTTCGCAAAATCTCCAATATATCGCAAAAAAGTTTTTACGCTCGCATGAGGTGATTTTTCAGGCAATTCGAAAAAGAAATATTTCGCAAAACTGCGATGGAAAGTTTTTTTCGCATTTACAGCTCACCGTATATAAAAGTCGATCATTCTATAAACACGCCGTGGTATGTTTGGACAGAAGACGAGACTGAGTTCTTTATTAAGCTCATAAAAGACAAAAGAATTACGGAATACATTTGCATACTGTAACAACAAAGAAATGGCACAAATGATAAAGACCTTGAAACAGATATTAATGCCTGGATAACACGCCTACATCTCCTTCGATTCAAAATATATGATTTTTGGAATGACTTTTTTGCGAGAGGAAAAAAATGTTTTAATTGAAATGCTGTTATATAATAAATATAATAATAATACATATATTAAATACCGCAAAAGTTTTGTGCAAATTGGTAATGGAAACCCGGCAAATGACCATATGTGAAACTTTACAGCCACTATAGGATTAATGAGTCAGATATAAAAGAATAGAGAAAAATCATGTCTCTAGTCTGCATGTGCTTCATGAAGCCTTTTAGTTCACAAATAACCGCAAAGACCATCTAAAGCTGCCATCACATCCTGTAACTATCCATTAACAACTCTAAATTAGACATAGGAAGCATTAGTCCAGCATTTCAAAAATACCCCATTTTCCACCTCTCTAGGGAAAATGGTTCTAATGATTGAGATCACCATGACAACGTAGGTAATGTGTCTATGCCAGGCTGAATGTTTGCCAGGTATTACGGTATGTGACCTCGTCAGAATGATAGAAAAGTTCATAATTATACTGGACTTAATTCGCCCTAGTGGCACAACTATTTATTGGCAAGAGTAGAATAGCAGGCATAGAAATGGCTGCTTTGGTTGGTCATTAATATGCTATTTAAGTGATTTGTTGCCAAATAATTTTTAATCATTTTTTGCTCTCCTGTACTAGGAACAGATAAAGACGCCAAAAAAGTTTTTGGAACATACATGTGACTGTTTCGAATGTTTTTTGAAACAATCCCTGTATTCCATTGTTCAGATGAGAAGGTAGTCAACAGGCCAAGCCACTCAAACAAGCAAAGCAATCTTTTGAAATGCCAGTGTTTATGCTCTTATGGTAAATCAACTTATGAATGGTTTAATCACAGTTGCGTTTGCATATAAAACTGAGAGGGTACATGCCACATTTTTCAAATCAATTGATCGGAGGATAAAGGCCAGCATTAATAATAGTCTTGGTGGTCTAAACTTGAGGATTATACTTCAAATAGGAATGTCCATCCTCACTAAAAATAGAATTATGTTTTTATGATTCACAGCAAAACATTGAAGGGATTCTCCGTTCTATTTGAATGCACCACTGAGAGCAATTTGTAAATATTTGCAAGAATATGTTTAAAAGAATGGCCGATGTTCATGGAAAACTGCCTCCTTTGAATGACTGAAAATGATACATATAGGTGAAGGAAAGGGTGAGTGGACGAAAGCGGAGGTGAAGAGAAAAGAGAGTTTAATAGAAAGCAGCTGCTGTGAGGATTTGCACTCAGTTGATTTACCGTCAGAGGGGAATTTACGGGAACGAGGCAAACTTCGAACATAACACTCATGCTTTTCTCTTTGCTCTTCTTCTCTTCCACAGAACTCAATAAGACACAACCTGTCCCTACATAGTCGGTTTATCCGTGTGCAGAATGAGGGGACAGGTAAAAGCTCTTGGTGGATGCTCAACCCTGAAGGCGGCAAAAGCGGCAAGTCGCCTCGACGCCGGGCCGCCTCCATGGACAACAACAGCAAGTTTGCCAAGAGCAGAGGACGAGCAGCAAAGAAAAAGGTAAAAGCTGCACGCCAAACCTTGCTGTGATCTCTGATAAACAGTATGCACTATCCATCAATACAGTTATTTTTCTCACTAGTGGTTCTGTTTATCTCTAGCTGGCTCTTCAAGGTGGTCCCGAAGGGGGTGCAGACAGTCCAGGCTCTCAGTACGGCAAGTGGCCCGGCAGTCCAAACTCCCACAGCAACGACGACTTTGATGCCTGGACGGCTTTCCGTCCCCGCACCAGCTCCAATGCCAGCACACTGAGCGGTCGCCTCTCGCCATTTATTGACGACGAACTTGGCGACTCTGATGTCCACATGGTCTACCCAGGCCCAGGGTCAGGGGCCAAAATGACCTCCACCCTCCCCAGCTTGTCTGAAATGGCTGGTTCTCTGGGTCACAGTGGCTCTGAGAATGTGATGGAAAACCTTCTGGATAACCTCAAATTGCTCTCACCTAAGAACCAATCAGTGGGGTCCACAGGAGTTCCTGGGTCAGGATCCAACCAGTCCTCACCCTCCTCACTCATGCAGGCCAGCCCTGGTTACTCCCCCTACAGTTCCCCAGGTCTGGCTGCAGTCAACCAGCAGACTCAACAAGACTATCGTAAGTGTCTCTACAGCCAGGCTGGAATGGGCAGCATGTCCCCCATGCCGATGCAGTCTCTGCCAGAAAACAAGCCAAGTTTTGGTCCCGGTCCAGGATCTATGGGCCAGTTTAACTGCACAGCAGGGCTGCTGAAGGAACTTCTTACGTCTGATGGGGAGCCTGGAGAGCTCCTGCCCTCAGTGGATACCGTTGTCTCCCAGTCAGCTGGAGGTGGTGGATGTATGTTGCCCCCCTACAACAGTGGGCGGAATGAACTTATGGGAGGTGGAGCATCTCATAGCCATGCCCTCTCTCATCCACACAATATGCACGGACAAGCCCCACCCACATCTGTGGCATTGAACGGGCGATCTCTGCACCCTCTGGCCGCGATTGGCCACAGCGGTGCCGGTGGACGCCTGGGAAGCGTCAAGACGGCCATGCAGATGCAGTACGGAGTTTCTGGTCATCTTGGAGGTGGGATTCCTTACTGCAGCCTAAACAGCAATGGATATGGCCGTAGCCCAGGCATGATGCACCACCAGCAACATCAACACCTAGAGAAGCTGCCCAGTGATCTGGACGGAATGCCTGTGGAGCGTTTCGAATGTGACGTGGAGTCCATCTTGCATGATACGCTCATGGATGGCGAATCGCTGGACTTCAACTTCGACCCCATGGCCACCCAACAGGGGTTCCCGCCACACAGTGTAAAGACCACCACTCACAGCTGGGTGTCTGGGTAAGTTTTAACTAGTAGACAGCTTATCAGTATCTAGAGACCTGAAACTTGACTTCTTGAGTAGTTTTATAAAACACCTTTTGACACTATGCAGATGACTTAGATATGTGAAGTGGCCTCTTGGACAGTAAAAGAATTTGACATCTTTTTTGTTTTTTTTTACAGGTAAAAACTCTCAACTGGAGTACAGCAACACTGAGTGGCTGTCCACATGCATCTAAAACTCTCGTCAACCCCTCGTCAGGGAACGTAGCCCCTGTTATTCTTTCACTTTCTCCAGCAGAGGCGGCTGAGATGAAACCTCGCACTGCCAAGCACATTGGCTCAGTGTGGAGCTAAATTGCAAGGACTTTTTCCTCAGACATTGGGACTCACGTTCAAACCAAGTGCCAAACCAGGTGCCTGTGCTCCATAGCCAAATTCACAAGCTTTATTGTACTGCCTTCTTCTTGCTGTTGAGAATCTGTGCTCAAATCAGGGCAACGAAAACCTAATGCCCTTACATCTGCTGCAGCACACACTTACCAATGTCCACACCAATTTACAGGAATGGTTTTAGTCACATTTTCCATTAAGGGCAAACTGTGATAAGGTGTAACCACCAAATCCAAGACCAGGCAGCACACCTCAAGTACATTTGATACACCCAAGTTAATAGCTCTTTTATTCATTGTGTTGTCTGTTCAAAATCCTGCCCGGCAGTTACATGCTGTGCTTCATAGAGACTCCATGATTGGCCTTATTGGGAAGAAGAACTGGAACAGTTTTAGGTGCAGGAATGACTGTAAATAGATTTATTTAGAAATGGTCCTGCAGAAACAAGACCTTCAAAACGTTAGGGAAATTGTCGCAGACTAGTTGAACTACGTCGCATTCAGCACATCACAACACTTTCATTTCTGTCTCGTCAGCATATTTGACGTAGAGCAGATGTACAGTACTAAATTTATCAAGAGTATGTTACTAAAAACTGATGTACAGAGAGTTTACATGGTGATATCAACAATCAGGGCAACATATTTAATGTTGTTTTGTAAACCTGAGAGAAACTGGATTTGACATTTTGGTGGGCTTACATGGAAGAATGTTTCTCATCTGAATTGTATACATCTTTCCACATTTCTTGTAAATACATGAAATATATATTTCAAAAACATATAAAGTAGAAATATTTAGTTTTTCCTTTTGTATTATCATAATTATTCGTATTGCTGTTTATTATTGACTTCAGAGTTATTTGGTTTGAGATTTTTGTTATTTAAAAGAATATTTCGCCCAATAATGAAAAACCTATTTACTTGTGTCATTCCCAAACCCATTTATTTATTCTGTGGAACACAAAAGGTGACTTTTAAACAATGCCCTGGCTGCTCTAAATTGGGAATAAGTCTATCAAATAGAGCATCATTATCATTTAATAGCAAACACCAGTGGTTCATTCAAATTCATCCTTTGTGTGTCACGGAGGAAAGAATGTCACACAAGTTCGGAATGACAGGAGGGTGAGTAAATGATCCCATCATTTACATTTTTGGATGAATTACTCATCTAAGCTGTGTATAGTGCGTTTCTTCAGAGGTTTAGGGTCCTCAAATTTAGCAACAAAAAAAAATATTGTCTGTGCATTCCTTCATTAAAAAAAAGATCAGACCCATATATGAGCTAAATGAAAGATTCCCATGGAAAGAAAATTGGATTTGCTCTAAAGAATTTTTCATTGGGCCCTGGACACCACCAAAGCCTTTTACAGTGGTTCGGGTAGTTCAGAGCTACAGCGCTAGCAGACTCCTATGCCTTTGCCACCGTATTGAATCTGTTGCTGTAGGAATGCTACAGTTTTCTGCCTTTAAGAAAGTGTAGACAGTTTTTGACTTAACATTATTTATTTGGCTGAAGGAGAAGCGTTGTGAGTGTATCATGTCATGGTGTCTCATTTACACTTGTATTATATTTCTGTTTGATTTCACATCTCTCTCAAATTGCAGGCACTGTGATGTATACGTTCTACAAGTTTGTGGTGATTTCCCTAGTGTGTGGTGCCTCAACCTTTGTTTTTCATTTCCTTTTCATTACTCGTTACCGTTACCGAAAATGTCAACAGTTTTGTTTCCTTGCACTACTACAGGTAGACCTTAAAAATGTTTAAACTGGCAAGCAAAAATATCAGATAATTCATTGAAGACTTGAAAAAATGACTTCTTGAGTAGTGTTATAAAACAAATGCTGAAGACTATGATATATCTGGCCAACTTTTAAATATTAAATGCTTAATGTTATTAGAGGTGTTCTTTCTAACGTGAGGACGCTAACACTGTTTTCTAACCAGAACGTGACAGAGCAACAATCCGGTTCTATTCCTGTGGCTTTGTGCTGTGTAGCCCTGGATACCGTGGAATCGAATTGGTCTAAAATTCGACCGGCTGTGCCATAATTTTCACTTTCAGTATGAACAGACAAATTTCTTGTCACGCCTGGTTGGGATACAGTGAGGTTCAGTCATGGGACGAAAGTCAGATATCGGTCAACTTCACAAATAACTCACACCATAAAAATATGATTATTATTAACCTCTGACCCACACTGCCTCACTCAGCACAGGGGAAAAGATCAGATACTTTTTGACTAATATCACTGTGCCCACCGTCATCATGAACATGCATTTGCTTTGTGAATTTAGCAGGTGGCCCCACCTATGCACATCTATGTACTTTAATGATTATTATGATTATTGTCATCTCCAATATGTTTTTATCAATGACGAGATATTTGATATTTCATGTTTGATAGAGCTGTTGAGTCATGTTAATGTCGAAGATGTTAGTTCATAATTCTGAAGAATATGAAGTATATTTAGAGAGTAGAAGATAATTTACATGCAAAGCTTTTTGTACACTGACACTGTTATTCTTGTATTTAGCAGCAGTTTGTAGAAAACATGGACAAATGAAAAGGCAAAAAAAACTAATAATTAATAACAAATTTGGAAGAAAAATGTGCTGTTTTTTTCTTCAGATTGTGGAGTTTGGACCAATTTTTAATGAAAAAAAAACCTTTAAATTAAAATATTGCACTTTGTCTATAGATGTAATGAGTTCTCCTAGAGAGACAAAAAAGTGAAGATTATCTATTTTGAAACAAACTGTTACATTTCTTAACTTATGTACAGAAATGATTTGATTCACAATCAAAAGATGATATAACTAAAGGTGAAATTTGTTTATGTAGTTGAGAAAGTAATAATCTGTAAGAGAGAAATTATATTAAGCTGACATGCCAATACTGACATATGTATATTATATCTTCATTCTTTACGTTCATCAGCAGAGAGCAAACCGTTTGTGAAATGTGAGGCTACAGAGCTCTGGTTTTTGCTCTTGATGCCGATGTTGTGCTTGTATTTCTGTACAAGAAACATGCTGCCGCTGTAAAAAGCCATGTGTATATAAATTATGTTATATAAAGAAGAATCCAATGTGACTTTCTCTCTTTATTCATTCGCAAGGGTACTTGAGAAGCTTTGAGGGCTTGTGGAAAATCTTAAAACCTATGTCCAAAAAGTACAGCACGGGTATGTGAACAATGAAGAAACAAATGATTAGAATTACGAAAAATGTAACACATAAGTGTTATGCTCTCAGGGATATCAACACATCTTTAACAGTTTGGACAGATTTACACACGTGCTTCCTGTCATCTGTCAGATAAGTACATAACCAGTCAGTGTTTAAAACCTAATCTCCTTATCTTAGCCCGATTCACAACGGTAAGCTTGTAATAATGAGTTCTAGTTTGAGTGGTGCTGGTAGCTTTCTGTGGGAAATTTGAGCATGTCTTTGCTTGATTATGTCACGTCTGTACACATACAGAAGGAGTTCGGCTAGTGAGGATGATGCAGGTGGCGGATCATTTATAGCCTTTTCTCACAGCAGCTGAATAATTAAACGCATCATTCTGAAGGCGGATTGTAATCCAAAATGGTCCAAATGACATCATCAGTGACAACTGTAGATTCAAAGATTAGACTGTACAGAGATTGAAATCTACAGGTAACACTAATACACACTAAATACAGTCACGCAATGCTGATAATGTTAACATGAACAATTCGAGAACAAAGTATAACAATAATAATAATTTACCGTTTTATGTGATATGAACTAAGTGATCGTTAGATTTAATCAATGTTGTAGCTCGATTTATTGTAATGCCTTTTTTCTCAGTTGATCAGAACAAAAGTGGCAGACGTTTCCTGCCTGTTCAGTGACATTTTCAGGTGAAAATTCTTATTTTGGTCATTTTTCTAAGATATAGAATATGTGATTCTGAAGGTCAGTATCCACACCGGTGCGGTGACTGAATGACAGCCACACATACTCCTCAAAACATTCGATTCATCCGCGCTGAGGAGCCGTGCCGATTGCACAACCCATGTAAAGATGAAAATTAAGATGGAACTCCTTTGAGGCTGTTGAGGCCATTTTCACAATATGTAACCAGATCATCTACAGACCATGCCGACAAAAACTAATGGAATTAAAGTCAATTTGATGCCAAAATGACTCTGAGGCTGTATCTCTGCAAAACTTTGACATATTGACGCCAAACTTTGCCTATGTCATTGTCACCACACTCTGACTACACCACATCAATTTTGTAACAGTGATCAACCATTAAATAATTTTACTAGTGTCTGTATTTATGTAGTTGTAGTTGGTCTGATGCTCCCGATGTAACATGGTAATTGCTGCTTACAGCTATTTTTTATTTTTATTTTTTTTACTCAGTCAGATACCTATCATTGTCTTTCAGGGCCTTAAAAAAAAATACAGTAGATGACGTGGATCACATTGTACACATGTTCTATAGAGTTTTACACACTGGAGATCAAAATTTGAGAACAATTTTCAAAATTTCAAAGTCCCTGCTTAGTCGTATTTAACGATATCCTAACATGAGTAGAAGGGCAGTCTTTTAAGTATATTTCATAAGTTAAATACATTCTGTAAAAAAACTTAAATGAGACATTTGAAAAAGAACTCAAAATTGGAGAACACTTTCAGATACCTCCCAGTTATTGGTGTTAATCTGGCACCTGGTGCTAATTTCCTCAATTATCTGACAACTTTTTTGCCACTTTCCATTTTTCACTAACTTATAATAAAATAATTGATTATAACCCACTAAGGTGACTGAAACCCTGCGACAGCAGGCTGTCCAGATGAAGGCCAAAGGGACGACCCTTTCAGCCGTCGCAAGAAAAGTTGGTTGTTCCAAATCTTTGATTTCTAGAATACCACAGCTACAATAATACTAATTCATTCAAGCAAACCCAAAAAGCTGGTCTTCCACGTAACACATATTACATGAGAGGACAGGATAATGGGAGACTCAACACTGGAATCAGTTTAATGCCACAGCTGCAATTGCTCGCCAGTTCAGTGGTGAACAGGGAAAGGATCTGTCTTGGCATACAGTCTCGCCGTTTAAGAGAACTCTGCTGTGACCAAGCCATGAATCTAAAGGCTAAGATAGTATTTGCTGAGGAGAACGTTGTGTGGACAAAGGAGAACTGGTCCAAAGTTCACTTTTGTGATGAGAGCAAGTTTAATCTATTTGGGTCCGAATCCAATGGGAAACATTATGAACTGGGAAAGACTGAACCCAAAGATATCAGTGAAAAATGGAGGATGAAGTGTCATGGTTATGTTATGAATGTGTGTGTGTGTGTGTGTGTGTGTGTGTGTGTGTGTGTGTGTGTGTGTGTGTGTGTGTGTGTGTGTGTGTGTGTGTGTGTGTGTGTGTGTGTGTGTGTGTATATATATGTGTGTGTGTGTGTGTGTGTGTGTGTGTGTGTGTGTGTGGTAATCCCAGTGTATGTCCCACAAAGATGGCAATATCAAATTTTTGTCCTTGTGGGGACATTTTTGGTCCCCATGAGAAAACATCTTATAAATCACACTAAGTGATGTTTTTGAAAAAGTAAAATGCAGAATGTCTCCTGTGATGGGTAGGTTTAGGGGCAGGGGCAGTGTAGGGGATAGAAAATACGGTTTGTACAGTATAAAATGCATTACGCCTATGGAATGTCCCCATAAAACATGGAAACACAACATGTGTGTGTGTGTGTGTGTGTGTGTGTGTGTGTGTGTGTGTGTGTGTGTGTGTGTGTATATATATATATATATATATATATATATATGTGTGTGTGTGTGTGTGTGTGTGTGTATAACACATGAGGAAAATCAGAGTACAGGAAACAGAACGTGGGTTAGGATCTGATAAAATTACTATAAAAACAAGCAAACCATCTTGCTTGCTTCTACACTATGAAACAATCAAAAAGTCATTAACTTCATCCAGACTCTTGACGAACAGACTCATCTGGAGCCATAATTGGTGTTATCTTTTCCGTCACATAGTTCTTCTCCTTCACAGTCCACACATAATCCTCACTGAGTCTTTCTTGAAGCTATTTAAATGTAATGCTTTTTCGGCAGCTGCCATAAATACTATAATCGCAGGCATGTTTGTCATTGTATATTTCACAACCAAACGTATACGATAATGGGGAGCTGCCAAGATGAAGTGAGTGGTATTCTTCTGGTCATGTGATCTGAAAGATAGGACCAGCTTTATGTAGACAGCAGGTCACTACTGTCTTAGAATGCATCGCTGGTCTCTCTTATGCTTGCCATATCACCATTTAAAATAACTATTTCTATTTGAATATATATATAAAGTGTAATTTATTCCTGTGATCAACGCTGAATTTTCAGCATCATTACACCAGTCTTCTGTGTCACATGATCCTTCAGAAAACAGTTTCATATGATTTGATGCTCAAGAAACATTCCTGATTACTATCAGTAGAAAACCGAGAAGAACAGCATTTATTTGAAATACAAATCAATCTCTAATCTAAAGAGCAATAGTGTAAGTCATTTCTTATGATATAAAATGATTGTGTAAAACTGACTTGGTGCGACTTTAAAGGAGCATTGACTGTTCTCCCTGAAATAGCCCATACATTTAGCCAGAATGAACTCAGTGAACCCACTTCAGGCTTTGGGTTCTTTCTGGCTCCTCCTCAGCACTGAGATGTGATCGGCTTGGGGGTTTCTGGAGCCAGATGGTCCTGTGGAAAGCAATCGTGTGAAAAGCAGTGGGGATCTTTGTCCTGGCTTTGATAGTAAAGGACGCCAGGAAAAAAAGTGCTTAACTGGCACTTTTTTCTCCTTGCACTTCTCTCCAGGTCTGGGTGTTGGATTTCTATTATGGTTCAGGCTTCCAGCTGGTCCTCGTCACTGGAATGATCTTGACATCATGCCCTGATCTCTCTGCTTTTGGACAACACCCAGCCAAGAGAGTTATCTGGATCCAATATACAGTCGGTTTATCCAATATACATCTCTTAAGATCCAGCAAATGAAGGTTGAAAGTGGCTCTGAGTGGGTCAACCAAGGACTTACGTTGGGTTCTGAGCGATGAACAGGTGCTAAAGCTCACTGCAATATGAGAACTGGCATTTACTACTCTTTCTCACAACTCTCCTGAGTTTTGCCTTGCTCTCCATCTCGCTCCTTTCCTTAGCAGTGTGGTCCAGCATTCGCTTTAAGCGGCATGTGCTGACAGAGAGAAGGAGGAAGCATGGGGAGGAGGGATCTCCACCCCGCTGAAGGCCCCTCATGAGCAGCTCCTGTGGAATGCAGTGCGTGTGAGTTTTTTTCGTTGTGCGTGTGTGCGTAAGATTGGTGTGGACGGCAGCCAACTGAATACATGGCCCTTACATTACAGAGGGCACAAGGCAAGACAGGTTATGTGAGGACACACAGATGTGACGCTGGTACAGTCTTTAAAGGTGGTTTTTCAGGTTCTTTTCAACAACCTCCTGTATTGAGTGAACAAAAAGGGTTTCTTCTTCTATTTCAAATTATTTTTTCTCTCCTTGGAGTGTCCCACTTAAATCAACGTACAAATTTAAGGTAGCAACTCAAATGGAATGTTTAAGGATAATCAAATTGACTGTATAAGTACATCATTTAAGTTCCAAAGTACAGTATTTAAAGTTAGTTTGAACTTCCCGAACAGCCCAACATTGCAACGCTGTCTCGACCAATGGCGTGAGTTTGGGTCGATCAGTTGGGGGAGTGTTTAGAAAACCTGTTTGAAAACATTACCTGTCTTCAGCCTAGTGGTGCCGAAATTCTGTCATCTTTAACTGTATAATCCTGCACTTAGAAGATAATGAGTGGCTCTAGTGTGTATAAATGTCACCTCTACAATGCTAGAATATTCTAGGGCGTTGTGTGTTACTATGCAGGTTGCTAGGGCATTGCTAAAATATCTGCTTAATGGCCAGATTAAAAAAGCCCAACCTCAAATCATGGCTTGGGCCACCTGTAAATCCGATTTTATCTTTCGGTTTTATCATTTGTCAGACCAATTCACTTTACACAATCTATCGTCACATAAATGTAGTCTGCCACCTTTTAATATATAGGGAAAACCAGGGGTATTTGTAACAGGGGGAAACTGTAACACACTCAGTTCCTCCAATCAGAAAGCTAGTGATGACACTTAATCTGCACATGCTCAGTAGGATTATCTCTCTGCCTGTGGAAAATGAGCATCGATCATTTTACCTAACCAGAAGTTTTCAACAAAATACTGATTATGAGTTATGAAAGTTACTTTTTGGATGACCAGTATTTTTCTACTGCAGTCGTTTGCATTACTGTGAATTTAACCATACATACATTTTATCTCTAGGTTATTCTTAAAAAAATAACATGGACAACCTATGCTAATATAGGTGTGGCTAGCTAGCATACAAGATTTTAAAATGGCTGCAAGCATTGTGTTGCAATTTGCCCCCGAGCCACATGGCCCAATCTGAGCATGTTGTTTGTCTGTGTTGACATACTTATCTGTTCGAAAATGAACATTAAATATAAAATAAACATAAATAATCAATTAGCCTCACATACATTCTTTGTATAAAATAATGTGTTTTATATGAGTTTGACAGAAAGTGTGAATATTATCATCAGCTGATTAATGTGTTTGAGTAAAATATATATTTTAATAATTAAAATCCAGCTACCACTAGATTAGTTGCCCAGTCTTCTGCAAAAAATAGAAATAGACTTTTGCTTTTTGAATGCATTTGATATCTAAAATAATGTAAACCATATACAAAAAAAAAATCTTAAGTAACATTATTAGATACTACAGCAGTAAAGTGATTAGTTTGAATAGTCTTTTATTTGAGATACAGTGGGTTAATATGACTTATTTTTCAGTGTTACAATTGCCCCAAAAAACAGTTACAACCGCCACCACCAAGGGGGCATTTGTAAAACTCTGACTTCTTGCATATTCTTGTCTTTATTAGTAATAATATCAACTGTATTATTAATTAGTGCACCTATATTTGTTTCTTGTATCAAAAGACTATTTCACTATTTCAAGTAGTCTGTGAGTTACGGAAAATGTAAAAATAATTACAACGGCCCCTGGTCTCCCTTCATTTCTTGTCCTTTAAAGTAGAAAAAAAGCAAAAATGCTAAAAAGGTAAAAATGATGACATTACATTACAAGTCTATATTGCATTAGAAGACTATACAGATAAAACTAAACCACCCTCTTCATCATGCTCTTCACATGTGTGTTCCTTTGGCATTGGAGTTGCAGTAAAAGAACCACCATGTGATTCAGAATTCAATGCAGAAAACTCTTAAACACTTCCAGGTGTCATTTTGAAGTGGGGGGTATTTCAATATACAAGAAAACCAATAGCTTGGGAAATCCTACTTCTATTTATGACAAGGTCCAAAATACCCATCCAATGTATAAAATGCCTATAAGTCAAACTATTCCAAAAGAGGGGTTTGAAAGTCACCGTATGATTTGTGTTGCCGTCTAAGCAGCAGCCTGGTCCAGTGTGGTATATATGATGGTAGTCTTTGCATGGAAGTCAGTCTGGTGGCTGGAGACGAAACGCCGAAGTGTCTCTCCCTGCTTCTCCATATGGAGCCAGTTAGAGACTCTGAAAAAGCATTCAGCCCCTAAATTACACACACTCTGCCAAGACCAAACGTAACTAGTGCATTCATCAACCCACTTGGAGAGAGAAAAGGATGAGGAAAAAAAGAGAAGCAGATGTAGCGGACGGTTGTGTGAAGAGAGATGAGGCGTCTCAGACTGCTGTCCTCAATTGACTCCCCACTGGTGTGAGGATCACCCGACTGGGTGGGAAAGAACTCTTGGAGTCTTGGATATTGACATGTTTCAAATTATTCCAAATGAATAGTTCATTCAAAAATGTAAATGATGTCATCATTCTGTATGATTTCTTTCTTCCATGAAACACAAAAGTAGTTATTTTGCAGAATGTCCAAGCTGCTCTTTTACATTCAATTTCAGTGACCAGTCAAACCACAAAAAAACAAAACAATAAAAGTATCATAAAAATAGTCCATGAGACCAAAATGTACTCAAGGTCAAATATTGCAGGATCACTCACATAGCATGCGAGAACTAATGATATTTGAGACCACATCAAACCTGAGGCAACATGTTTGAGTTCGCTCAAGTACAAATGAGATTTGACAGCTGTACAGTGGTGCATTTCCAGTGAATAGAGATTTATATTTCAGCCTGTTCCTCCCACATGCCTATCACATAGCTTTATAGTGCTCATAAGCGCTACTTTTGTGATCTTTAATAGCTATGGTTCTCAACTGGTTTGGCCATGGATTTATTTTTCAAAAAAGGTTGACACACACACAAGCAGATACCGTACCACTTTACTCAAACTACATGTAAATTGTGAGAATATCACCAACACTGATGAATAAACAGTATATATTAAAAAGCAGTCCCAAACTAGTGGAATACATTTAGTAAATTAAAGGGATAGTTAGCCCAAAAATTAGCCCATGATTTACTCACCCTCAAGTCATCCTAGGTGTATATGACATTCTTCTTCCAGACGAATACAATCAGAGTTATTAAAAATGTCCTGGCTCGTCCAAGCTTTATAATGGCATTGACTCTTGCTCTGTTTTTGAAGTCAATAAAAAATGCATCTGTCCATCAAATAATATGCTCCACACCCCTCCGGGGGGTTAATAAATACCTTTGTAAGTGAACTGATGCGTTTATGTACAAAAAATATCCATATTTAAAACTTTATTAAGTAAAGTTTTGGCCAATCGCCTTCCGTATTCAGTTTATTGAAAGGCTTACGCTACAGGTACACTCGTCAGACGTCGCGTACGCATCTTGAACTCTGAGAAGGCACTTTCAACACTTTTCCACGGAAGGCGATCGGCCAGAACTTTAATTCAAAAAGTTTTAAATATGGATATTTTTCTTACACAAACACAATGGTTTGCTTCAGAAGGTCTTTATTAACCCCCGAGCCGTGTGGAGCATATTATTTGATGGACAGATGCATTTTTTTAGACTTCAAAAACAGAGCAACAGTCACTGCCATTATAAAGCTTGGAAGAGCCAGGACATTTTTAATATAACTCTGATTGTATTCGTCTGAAAGAAGAATGTCATATACACCTAGGATAGCTTGAGGGTGAGTTAATCATGGGCTAATTTTCATTTTTGGGTGAACTATCCCTTTAAGCCACTACAGTCATCAAAAATATAGAAAATGACACAATGTGAAAATAAGTGGTAGTTTGTGTTAAGGTTATGGGAACTACAGTTACCATGCTAAATGAACAATACTAACACTAAGTGTTAACAATGTACTGATCCTGTTGAACAATAATGAGACCTGCATGCAAATCCTTCCCAGCTAACACACAATGTACCAGTTACGTCATTTATTGGTACTTTTTGGTAATGACTTACTAATTGACAATGTAACTATGACGTTGCAAGTTCCACGCTCGCAATTTATAGTAATTTACAGCGCGTGCCTTCGCATTTGCCCATACAACTGAAGAGTGCATGTTATGAGCACAGTATAACGGCTGACAGGAGAGCAAAGTTTTGTTTTTCTGAGGTGAGAGACTTTTTATTTCATTAGATACAAAACTTTCCTCAGGCATTCTTCCTTTAAAGGAGTGGTTGATTATTATTTCACTTTTTAAACTGTAGTTAGTGTTTAATGTTGCTGTTTGAGCATAAACAACATCTGCAAAGTTATGACGCACAATGTTCAATGCAAAGGGAGATATTATATTTTACAGGACTACAACAAACAGCTGACTACAACGAGCTTCTTCCTGGGTTAGTGACATCACAAACCCTAACCTTTACATGGCAGACTATGCTATTTAATGACTATTGATAGTTAACTCCACATCAGATACATAAATTCATCAACTAACCATTCAGAAACTTCGTTGTCACTTCTTCTTGAGTCTCTTCATCATTGTCCGACTCCAGTTTGAACATAAAAGGCTGAACAGTTTCTGTCTAATCTGAGCTGCTAATACTCTTGAAGCTCCGCCCTCTTCTAGAAAGGGAGCTGGGAGCAGCAGCTCATTTGTATTTAAAGGGAAACACACAAAAACAGACCGTTTTTTAACTATACAAATTATCTGTGGGGTATTTTGAGCTAAACCTTCACATACAGACTCTGGGGACATCAGAGACTTATATTACGTCTTGTGAAAAGGGGCATTATAGGACCCCTTTAACTGCATCTGGCAGAAAACGTTGTTGTTGTTGTTGTATCTTTGACTACACTCTACGACCCACCAGTTGAGAAGCAAGGTGTTTTTTTTTTTTTACGTGAAAGTCCCCATTCACTTCACAGCATGGGAAAGTGCAGCTTGGACATTCTGCGAAACATTGTGATTCGTGGAAGAAAAGATGTCAAACAGGTTTGGAAAGACATGAGGGTGAGTAAATGATGACAGTATGGACATTTTTAGATGATCTTTCCCTTGCTGGTGAGAAAGCAGTTTTGCAGTAACCCATTCCAAATCACCTCCCACTGTTTCAGCTCCTTAGGAGACTATTTGGCTGTTTGCAACTTGTCAAAGTGAGAGCTAAACAGAATAAGATATCTAAATATCACACATCACATCAGCACTGTTTGAGCTTATACGGTGATGTCTAAATGGTCCGTCATAGTGTGCTGTATAACTTATTCTTGTGGGCCAAAACCCAGTTCCATCGTCCTGACGTCAACAGTTTTTTTAATTATTATTTGTTTTTGGATAAATGCCTGAAATAAGGTCTGTGGTTAACACAAGCTCAATATATTTTCATATGTTATTCTATGACATAAAATACATCAGTAATACCCCGTTGCTAAAAGCTTTTTTCTTTTTTACCACCAACACTCAAGGGTTGCACCCGTAATCACTTCCCTACTGTATAGTACGTGAGAAGCAATGTGTGAGAACAGAAGTATGTCCGAATTTACAGTAGGTGAAAAGTACCCAGATAAACTATGGCGAGTAGGTTATGTCCAGATTACATTCATACTATATAACAGGGCCGTAACCACCATCGTCACTGAGGGGGTCAAGTCCCCCCATTAATTGGATATGGCCAAATTGCCCCCCAAATATATATTTCTTAATATTGCTCACCATTACGCACCGCTCTGTTTGTTGTTAGGATGACATATACAGTTAAAAAAGTTACATTGATCTGCCTCAGCAGTCTAACAGTGCTCGTCAATGTCAAAATGATGGACAATCAGACTAAAGAAGGCGGGGCTTAATGTTCACTGAAGAGGAGTGTGAATTCCAAAGCAACGCTTTTAGTTTTTACAGTGAAGGAGTGCATGCATGATATTATATACACTGATCAGGCATAACATTATGACCTAATACTGTGTTGGTCCCCCTTTTGCTGCCAAAACAGCCCTGAGCCGTCAAGGCATGGACTTCACTGGACTTCTGAAGGTGTGCTGTTGTATCTGGCACCAAGATGTTAGGAGCAGATCCTTTAAGTCCTGTAAATTGCGAGGTGGGGCCTCCATGGATCAGACTTGTTTGTTCAGTACATCCCACAGATGCTCGATTGGATTGAGATCTGGGGAATTTGGAGGCCAAATCAACATCTCAAACTCATTGTTGTGCTCCTCAAACCATTCCTGAAGCATTTTTGCTTTGTGGTGGGTGTATTATCCTGCTGAAAGAGGCCACAGCCACCAGGGAATACCGTTACCATGAAAGGATGTACATGGTCTGCAACAATGCTTAGGTAGGAGGTATGTGTCAAAGTAACTTCCACATGGATGACAGAACCCAAGGTTTCCTAGCAGAACAGCAGCACTTCATAATGTTATGCCTAATCGGTGTTGCTAAACATGTAATATTTGACAACTGTTTTATGATGAATGTGTTTAACTTTTTTAATGTAATTTCGCCATTTTGAATTGAAAATAGGCTATCATTTAAAAGATTATTCATAACTGAATGTGACGAGACAAGCGTTTTTTTAGACATACAAACAAGAGTGAATATGTGCATAATTTTAAATAAAATATTGTTCATTTAACTTTTTTAAACCATTCTTATTTCTTTATTCCCTTGCTATATAAAACATATTTTTTAATGGCTGTAAACTAAGTACATCTTCAAAAGAAGTACCTAGTATGTGATTTCAGACACATATCATGTTTTGCAAGAGGAGTGCTCAGTTTTTCTCCAATTTTTTTTTTTTTTTTTACATATATATACTGGTTTAAATATAAAATAGTTGTCATAAATTGGTCATTTTTATGTCCTAAAATATTGCAGTCAACTTTGTACCTTCTTGAGTCATCTTTTAATATGCATTAAAATGTTTATTTGTAACAGTTCAGACGAGCATAGACAATCACATATCAATCAAAAAGGCGCCAGAGTGTAAACTGGTGTTTTGTGTGGGAGATTTTGCAGATTTTTGCAGTTTGGAAAAACTCTTTCTATCTACCTGACTCTTTCAGTCCATGTGTTGGTCATGATGTGACATGAGTCTTTGGTTCTCTAATGGGAAGTGCAGACAGAGTCTCATGGTTGGTCATAACGTGGTATTTTGGAAGTACCACAGCGCTATAACTTAATCTGTTTCCTCTTTTGAAGACTGTGCGGTTAGGAGACTCCTGTCGAATTTCCAGTCAGCAATTCATGTTGCCTGAACACAACAGCAAAACTAATGACAGCAATGTTTTTTTGTAAATTTTTTTTTAACTTCACCACTTAAAAAACAATGAACCAAGTTAAAATAGGTGACAAAATATCTGAACTCATTTTCGGGAACCTATGCATGTGTGTGTATCACACTGCTGCGTGTGCCACCGGTATTTCATCACTTTGAAATGATGCAGCATTTCTGCATTATCTAAGGAAGACCACTTCCAAAGAAGGTCACGGAGTTTACACTGGGGAAGTGAAAGATATCTGGCCATGTGCTAATAACCAATGAAACCATGTCACAAAAACTGCACAGGTGGCTCATCTGTTTGATCTTATCGGCAACCGTTTTAGAAAATATTGTTTTAGCAAAATGTTTGCAATATTAGTGTTATGATTGAATGTTTTGATCTCAGATACACAATGTGTTTTATAAAAAGCCAAATGAATTTGGTCAATCTTGTGGTTGTGACTCTGGTCTAATAAAAAACAATATTCATTCTAAATAATATAATTAAGACTGACATTTTAACATTTAATGTTATTATTGATTTAAAAACACAATAAAATTGATTAACCATGCCCCCTGTTCATACATTCTGTAATAATGGATTTTCCAACCATCTGAGTAATTCAAGTCTGAAGTACCCCCTTCATATTTTTTCATTTCCACAGCCAGTGAAGCCCACCTGCTTATATATTTATTTACAATCACCTAAAGGATTATTAGGAACACCTCTTCAATTTCTCATTAATGCAATTATCTAATCAAGCAATCACATGGCAGTTGCTTCAATGCATTTAGGGGTGTGGTCCTGGTCAAGACAATCTCCTGAACTCCAAACTGAATGTCAGAATGGGAAAGAAAGGTGATTTAAGCCATTTTGAGCGTGGCATGGTTGTTGATGCCAGACAAGCCGGTCTGAGTATTTCACAATCTGCTCAGTTACAGGGATTTTCACACACAACCATTTCTAGGGTTTACAAAGAATGGTGTGAAAAGGGAAAAACATCCAGTATGCGGCAGTCCTGTGGCTGAAAATGCCTTGTTGATGCTAGAGGTCAGAGGAGAATGGGCCGACTGATTCAAGCTGATAGAAGAGCAACTTTGACTGAAATAACCACTCGTTACAACCGAGGTATGCAGCAAAGCATTTGTGAAGCCACAACACGCACAACCTTGAGGCGGATGGGCTACAACAGCAGAAGACCCCACCGGGTACCACTCATCTCCACTACAGATAGGAAAAAGAGGCTACAATTTGCGCGAGCTCACCAAAATTGGACTGTTGAAGACTGGAAAAATATTGTCTGGTCTGATGAGTCTCGATTTCTGTTGAGACATTCAGATGGTAGAGTCAGAATTTGGCGTAAACAGAATGAGAACATGGATCCATCATGCCTTGTTACCACTGTGCAGGCTGGTGGTGGTGGTGTAATGGTGTGGGGGATGTTTTCTTGGCACACTTTAGGCCCTCTTAGTGCTAATTGGGAATCCTTTAAATGCCACGGCCTACCTGAGCATTGTTTCTGACCATGTCCATCCCTTTATGACCACCATGTACCCATCCTCTGATGGCTACTTCCGGCAGGATAATGCACAATGTCACAAAGTTGGTCACAAATCATTTCAAATTGGTTTCTTGAACATGACAATGAGTTCACTGGACTAAAATGGCCCCCACAGTCACCAGATCTCAACCCAATAGAGCATCTTTGGGATGTGGTGGAACGGGAGCTTCATGCCCTGGATGTGCATCCCACAAATCTCCATCAACTGCAAGATGCTATCCTATCAATATGGGCCAACATTTCTAAAGAATGCTTTCAGCACCTTGTTGAATCAATGCCACATAGAATTAAGGCAGTTCTGAAGGCGAAAGGGGGTCAAACACAATATTAGTATGGTGTTCCTAATAATCCTTTAGGTGAGTGTATATATCTATTGTGGAGTGTAGGCCAGTACAAATTCCCTGTGTGAATATTAATATAAATTAATTACCTAACATAAATCATGTAAAAATAAATAATAATTTTTTTATTGTAATTGTACATCATATAAAATAATAATAATATTAATATAATTATATTAATATAATAAGGAATCTGCTGGACCATTGAAAATGATGGACTGGCCCCCTCAAAGTCCGGACCTCAATCCCATCTAGCACATTTGGGGCGAGTTGACACTATGCATCGCAGTTTGTTGCCTATGGGGCTGCATAGCCGCAGAACAGTCAGGGTGCCCATGCTGACCCCTGTCCACTTCCGAAAGTGCCAACAATGGGCACGTGAGCATCAGAACTGGACCACGGAACAAATGGAAGAAGGTGGCTTGATCGGATGAATCACGTTTTCTTTTACATCACGTGGATGGCCGGGTGCGTGTGCATCATTCACCTGGGGAACACATGGCACCAGGATGCACTATGGGAAGAAGGGAAGCCGGTGAGGGCAGTGTGATGCTTTGGGAAATGTTCTGCAGGGAAACCTTGGGTCCTGCCGTCCATGTGGATGTTACTTTGACACATACCTCCTACCTAAGCATTGGTGCAGACCATGTTCACCCTTTCATGGAAACGGTATTCACTGGTGGTACCTAGAGAGGATGGATGGATAGCACACAACAACACACACTTTAAAAATAAACGAAAATGAAAACACATTTAAGTTGTTTCTGTCTCACAAAGACAGTAATTGTCGCTCCAAAGTTGCATTTTAATATGTCGGCGAGCTGCACACAATTAGGAGGTAGAGGAGGAAGTGGGTTCTCCACGGGTGCCGCAAACTGATGATTACACATGAGGCAGGAACGGGACTGATGGGAGGTGCTGTGCTGATACCCAGTGCCTGTCTCATGACTCGCTTCCCTCTATTTTTCAGCAAAACACATTGGTACACTCATGCTGCCCATGTTGCATGCCTCTTGAGTCGCTTTGCCATACTTCTCCCATTTCTTTATTAGATTTGTGGATTTTATTTTAGTTCTCGTCATCTTTATTTATGTAGTACTTTATACAAAACAGATTTCAGCTGTACAGCATCTCTAAAAGAAAAGTGTTGAATCAGTTCTGTTGTAAATATCGCCAACTATACAAATAGTTCAATTCATCTATATTCTGCAGTTTTGCAGAAAAACAGTGATGTTTTCGTCCAGCTCAGTTCAGTTCTCATCCAGTAGTTTTTCTCAGTCTCTTGGGGGAACATTTATCAAGTGTTCCTTAACATTTGCAAACCAGCAAGTTCAATTCTTGAAACAATTCATAGAGACAACATCACATGGGCTACCTGCAAAAGCCTGCAACTTGCTCAAAATACTTAGTTCATCGCTCAAAAGTATTTATATTAATGAACATATCAGTGCCATCAAAATGACAAGTCCTTGAGTCATTGTTCACAAACAAGATTGTCCAAATATTTAGCCAGATTTTCAATATAACAGTGTAAACTGTCAGTATTTTCAGATGTAAACTATGGCTAGGATTTTGATGACAATAAGTGAAAATGTTTCTGTATGGCATGTATCAATTTTAACTGTACAAATCGACACATTACTGTATGTATGGATATTGATTGCATGAATCTTGACAGGATTCACAGGATTTACACATTTACTGTTGGTCTGTCAACAAATCACAGTACAATGTTATTGTGATAAAAGAAAAAGACAAGACTATATATACTGTATATATGTATACATGTGTATGTGTGATACAGTATGTATCTGTGTAAAGTGTATTTACTATGTACTGTAAAATGCAAGTGTAATATGCCACTGTAATATGAAGAATTACAGTGCACATTGTTGAAATACATACTTGTTCTGTCTACGAAATGTTTGAATGATTAAGGAAATGGTTGTTCTCCAAACATTTGGCTGTACCTTTCAAGTACAATGGCGCCTCAGCCATTGTAAGGCCATGATTAAGAATATAGTCCACAATAGTGGTCATTTTCTATGTCCTTTGCCTTATCTACCTCTTCCGCTGTTTTGCCTCGCTACCCTTCCACCACACATCCTTACCCCTCTTCTTATTCCCGACTGTTGACCTTTTTTGTTTCCTTGTTGTTCCCCATCTGTCAGTCACTATACGTTATGTCAACTGTAGGGTTGGGTACCGTTCACATTTTACCACATTAACCAGTACCGGTACTTAAAATTCGGGATGTAGGGAATAGTGAATAGTAGGGATGTTTACATCGATAACTATAAAGAAATAATTTATAGAAGTATTATTGACTTTATGCCAGTGTTGCCTTGGTTTCTGTCTGTCATTGTCTGTGATGTTTGTATATTGTAATATTTACCATAAATTAGTACTGGTACTATATAAAGTACTATTAGTACTACTAGCCACTTAATTCATGAAATTCATAAAAACAACCATATATATATATAAATATATATATATATATATATATATATATATATATATATATATATATGGTTGTTTTATATATTTTATAATTAAAATTAACTAATATATATAATTTTAAGAATACACAGAAAATACACAAAAAATATGATTTTTATGTTTTACTTTTTTGTCAAACAACATGCTGCACAACTGAGCTTTATACTGTTAAAAAAAAAAAAATATATATATATATATATATATATATATATATATATATATATATATATATATATATATATATATATATATATATATATATATATATATATATATTTTTTTTTTTAATTTTAAATATATATTTATTTATAATCACTTATAGTGATTTATTACTTAAAACAAATATTTGATTGTTTATTATCATTACATTAGTGTTCATATTTTTTATTACATTGAGACGTATAAGTTCTACTGTACAACAGAAATATATTTGTCAAGTTAAACCGAACTTTTATTTTGACGGGTTGCCATGAAGACCTTTGAGTTTCTCTCTTTATGATATGATGATGAGTTTTTCTTTGCGGTTTAATATTCACAGACACTAGTATATATCATCAGAAGCGTTCTCAGCTTCTGAAATTTGGCACTGATTGATTTAATGTGAATCGGTGCTCTGTAGTACCGATGTAATTTGATCGGTGCCCTTAAAAGTACCGAGTTCGATACCCAACCCTAGTCGACTGACAAATGGGGTCTCTGAGTTTTAGAAAAACGGCCAATGGAATTGGCGAGTGAATTTACATACCGAGCCAATCCCCCGTACATACAGGTATATAAGATGGCGGCACGCATCCACTCATTCAGATTTTTGCTTCGGAGCCAAGTGGTTGCACAGCGATCACTCTTCCAATCACCAAGCAACGATTATGCAATGGAGATTGTTCTACACTGGTGGAGAGAGTGCATTCAGTGGATTACACCATTCTAAAAGACCAGTGAACAGTTCAATGCAGCGAAATCCCCATGGGCTCTGCAGTGCAAAGAGCAGATTCTCCTAAAAGAGGAAGAACAGTCGGCGAGCATCTTTTTAAAGATGCCTTTCAGTCCGTGTGTTTCTGGATGCAGTCATTTCCTGTCTTTATCTGATGGCCACGATCACTGTCTTACATGTCTGGGGCAAGAGCATGCTGAGGCGGCATTTGTGGATGGCCCTCATTGCGAGGGCATGACCATTTTGACACTGCGGTCGCGAGTCTCCTTCCTCTGGCTCTGTTGTTACTCAGCATGCTGCCTCTGCAGAAAGCTGAGCCACGAGCATTGTTAACACTATCGACACCTAATCCACACCCTGGAGCGTCTCTGCAGTGTTGTATGCTGTCAAGCTGCTGAGTGATGGTACTTCTCATGGGGTACCCAGCGTGTCGCTTGTAGCTCCGGGTGAGGATAAGATGTCGATAGCTGCATCGGAGAGTGGGCTATTGTCCTCTGCAGAGGAAGGTGAAGCCAAGCTTTCCCCTTCGGAAGTGTTTGCTCAGGCTGAGTTGGATGCAGAGTTAACGGCCATGTTTGCTCGGGACGCCGTGGGCATCAGACGAGTGGACTCTTCCACCTTGTCCTGAATGGTTGCGGTTGGATGATTACTGTGCAGCTGCTTTCTGCACCAGTGCCTTTCTTCCCGGAAGTGCACGTTCTGTTCAAATTGCTACTGCATAAATGCATTCACATGTGCATTTGTCCCCAAGATTGGTTCACAGCAATCGACCAGAAGGATGCCTACTTCGACCTCATGATTCTGACTCTTCTGACTGATTTTCTTTGGTTTGCTTTAGGCCTGTTTGCCTCGTAGGAGTCCTCCCACTGCCACTGCTGGCCCCAGGGTATACTCAAATACGTGTTTCCCCTGGTGAGCCTACTGGCACAGTCACTGTGCAAGGTCAGGGAGGACGAGAAGCAGGTCTTGATGGTTGCGCCTTGCTGGCCCATCTTGGTTTTCAGACCTGATGCTTTTTGCAAAGGCTTTCTTAGGGACGGGGCACCATATTGAGCTTTGGAATGTCCACATATGGCTTCCGGACAGGACAGCAGTGGTAGACACTATCACTCAAGCCAGAGCTCCCTTTGCTCGGCGAGTTTATGCTTTGAAGTAAAGTCTGTTCACTGAGTGGTGCTCTTCCCACCTGGAAGACCCCCAAAATTGCCTGATTGGTTCTGTGCTTTCCTTCCTGCAAGACTGGTTGGAGCTGAGGTTGTCCCCCTCCACCTTGAAGGTGTATGTTGCCGCCCTCATGTTGCAGTTGACAGTAAGTCACTAGGAAAGCATGAGCTGGTCATCAGGTACCTGAGAGGTGCAGGAGGTCAAATCCTCCCAGGCCATGCCTCATCCTCTCCAGGGATCTCTCTGTGGTTCTTCCTGGTCTGCAGAAAGCTCCATTTGAGCCAGCTGAGCTTAAGATCCTGTCTCTAAAGACAACACTCTTGACCGCGCTCACTTTCATCAAAAGTGTGGGGGACCTGTAGGCATTTTCAGTCAGCGAATAATTTGGGCTGGCTTCTTCTCATATCATCCTGAGTCCCTGGCCTGGAAACGTGCCCAAAGTCCCCATTACTCCCTTCTGGGACCAGGTGGTGAACTTGCAAGCCCTGCCCTGGATGTTTATGTGAACACACACAGAGCTTCAGAAGCTCGGAGCAGCTCTTTTTCTGCTTTGGAGGTCAGCAGAAGGAAAAGTTGCTTCAAAACAGAGTTTGGCACACTGGATAGTGGATCCAATCCTCACTCCACTCATAGTGTTGCCTCTTCCTGGGCATTGGCGTACAGCACCTCTTTAGCAGACATCTGCAGATCTGAGGGCTGGGCGACACCTAATACCTTCGCTAAGTTCTTCAATCTCTGGGTGGAGCCGGTGTCTTCCCGTGTTGGGTACAAACAGTACTGTGCAGGAAGGCTGGCTGTCTTGTATTCCGCCCTATGAACAGGTGAAGTCCTCTTTCAAAGCCTTGTGTTTATAATCACACGCTTGCAAATTATTCAAACTCTTAAGAATTGTCGGAAGCTTAGTGATGGTGACTCTATGTTACTCTAGTTTAGTTCATTTATACGTTCAACTTTTTAGACTGCACAATTCATAAAAAAATGTATGAAGATTATTATGATGTACAAAATGTCTAAGAATCATTCAAGTTTGTTGGTCTCTGAGCTTATTTTCTGCAAAAATCCAAAGGCCAATGGAAAAACCCTATGGAGGAAACAGAGTGATGCTAATAGCTGGGTTGTGCTACAAAAAACGTCATCATGGCAGAGCTATATTGCAATGACAATTAAGCACATTTTCTTAGAAATCAACAACAACAAACAGCATAAAACAGAAACAGTTTTGTCTCTAAAAAAGTTTTTGCAAAAAATAATGACATCTTAGGTGTGAAAAATACATTTCCATTTACACATTCATAAGAAACTTTTATCCAAAACCAACATTCAAATTTCATTCAAGCCATACATCTTTTTAGGTCATGCATTCCCTGGGAATCGAACCCGTTGCTAGCACCATTGCACTGTTTAAGCTACAGAAATGATTTTGCCATGTTCATCATTTCCAACATAAAAAGAGCAAAACACAGTTGGCTATAAACATTGGAAACAAAATGTTTATTGTTTATATAATTAGCTCAAAAGATTTATCAGTTTATCACTAATCAGTATTATATATAAGCCACCCTCTCCTCATCTGCCAATGGGAAAGAGACAAAAACATCAAAGAATACTCATCAATACGGGAAAAAAAGATATCAACACAGTAGTACTTGTAAATTAAACAACCAAAGCTGATGGCGCAAACATTAATTTCCCATCTGGAGAGTTTGCCATCTTTGACCACCAATGTTTGTGATCGTGGCACAGCGTTCTCAATGGCAGGACCCATGGTTACACGCATCCGTCAGCCCATGAGGCCAGTCAAAAGTCATGTAGATATTAATGAGTGTAATGGCGTCTGTTCTGCCTTCTGACCTCCAGTGTTTGTTTTTGTATTAATCGGGAACACATGGCGTTACCTGAACCCTCTCCTCACACTCCAACATGCCACGTGGGTGGCAAAGGATCGAAAACAACACCTCGTAGCACAGCGAAAACAACCGTGTGTGTGTGAGAGCGTGTTTCCTTCCCCTGCTTTGTTGCTTTACTCCAGCACACTCATTCAGTAAGGCTTTTGAGCCACAATTTTGAAATGCAATAACAACACTGACCAATAACAAGTGTGTTTGTTAATAACAAATGTATTTGCCATACTGTAAAGGATATAACTTTCACCACGCCACTCTGCTCTCACGAAAGCCTTTGTCGCCAGCCAAACATGTTATTTCCAGTTGTGCGTTAATGCTAAATATTTGCATTCTAAGCCAATGAACAAACTTGGATAAGGTTCAACAACTGTTTTTAATTAGTGTTACGCATTTATCAGAGCTTTTTTATACGACTTTTTGCACGTTTAAGCACCATAATAACTGAAATGAGTCAATGCTAGCTCTTTGTGCCCAACGTGGACAATAAGGTCTTTATTTTGTATGTTATTTGCTATTTTGCAATTTGATATTCAGAGGGCAATCTTGTTTCTGTTATTTAGTCTTTAGTAACATATAGATGGGCCTTTTCAAAGACAAAATGTGTACGCTACAAACACTAATCTATATTAAAATACATAATTTAGAGCCACGGCTGGCTCACTGGAAGCATCAGTTGAGTATTTTTTGGCAGAGAAGTCCAAATCAATTTAGTGAATCATTCGTTTGGATGGTATGTATAAACATTTTATTTGAGTCATCGCGCAGTAGTGTTCCCAGAAGTCCGACATTTTTACGTGTATTCATTAATGTATTTGTGTAGTGAAATTAAGATTTTGTTAAAGGTATACTATATATCCTACCGCTCATAAAACATTCACTACTAGGCTGAAGAGATTTAACCAGTGTAGATGGAAAGGATCTCAAACTGACCAGCTGAAGACATTACTGTAGCTTTACTCATTAATAGACACAATACTTACTTGAAAATAAATTCCAGCACAACAACCATTATGAAATGAGCCTTCACAAGAGACAATGCTTTAAATCAACTCTGTTAGAGCTACATATGGCAATTTATATGTTCAATAAAATACCTTAATCACCTGTTCAGTAATAAAATCACAGTCTCTGCATCGCTTTTACAACATTACAAATCCCTCAGTTCTCGCCATCTCTGAAAAGCCAAGGCAATGTTGATTCTGGTTTTATTATGAGCTCTGTCTCATTCTCATTTGCCAGCAGAGTCTCCTCTGTTTGGCGTTTGTTTAAAACAGGTTATTACTCAGGGTGATACCAGTGTGTCACAAACACACTAAAGCGTTGTGAATCAGTTTTGGTGTGTGTAACCAAACATGGCATTTGAATTGTGGGAACTAATGTAAAAAAATAAATGTGCGTAATTACTCTTAAGTACTCTTTTAAAAAGTGCACTTTGTAATGTCAAGTTTAGCTTTAAAATATTTTTGAATAATTCTATTTTTGATATTCTTTTGTCATGCTTTATTCAAATACACTTCTTTTAAAGTGACTAACATACTAAAGCACATATATTTATTTATCATTTTAACTGTAGCGTATTTAATATTACATTTAAAGTTTAAATATTGCAAAGGTACCTGCAATTTCGTCATTACAAATGTACACTATATTATATACAAATATAATTATATACATTTTATAAGATGACATACCAGTTTCTATTCAGTATAAATTAATTTTTGTTTACCATAAATGCGTGTCAGTACATTCGGCTCTTAAAGCTTATTTCAAAGACAAAAAAAACTAAAATCACAAGATGCCACGGAATAATAATAGTTTTTTAAAGGTAATTGCGACTTTTTATTTCGCAAATATGACTTTTTTCAGAATTGGGAGAGATAAACTCTCTATTTGCGTCCAGAGATGGCTCCAGCCACTGACCAGTGTCCAGAGAGCCTCCATGGCTTCCTCAAACCATTGCTCACTGAAATGCTCCAGGTTTTTGAAAAGATGCAATTTGTTAATGCAGGTTTGGGTTAAGTCAGGCTGTTTTAAATTGAGTTGAAAACAAATACCTGATCACCAATGAGAATTTAATTTTTTCTAATGCACAAGAAAAGGAGAGAAAGACAGAGCACAGGGCCAAACAATTAATCCTGGAGAAATATGTTATGTTGGCTCCATCTCAGTCCATCTGCTGTGAGTCTCTGCCTCCTCAGCAGATTTCTTCAGCGAAGAGAAATAAGCTTTGAGTCGCCCACTACTGAGACACACACACACACACACACACACACACACACACACACACACACACACACACACACACACACACACACACACACACACACACACACACACACACACACACACACACACACACACACACACAGGTGCTTTAAGACTAGAGCTTGAGAAACTGTACCAGCGCTCAACCAAACCTGATCCATCTCGTTCAGCTCTACAATTACTCAAACAAATCTATCAGAGAAGCAAAGGCCATGATCTGAGCCTGTCACAGAAGCTGAAGGCCTATCAGATACTTTCATTTCGTTTGAATACAAATGTAAAAATGTTTGAGCTGTGTTACGCAACATTTTGTGCTGATGTAACACCCAAAATTAAGATTTGCCTTCATCTGTTGATATATAAGAGGTCTTTGTACCATTAAAACATCCTGTAAGTTTGTCAAAAGAAAATCGAGACACCCCTACCCCATCATGTGAACACACAAATCGAAGGGGTAGAATAGAAATGGGATTGGGCCTTAATGTAATCAGTTGGGGAAGTGCAGTGATATCTGCTGGTTAATGTTTTACCCTATACACATGGGGTGCCATGCAAAAGTCATTTTTCATGTAATATTTATATATATTGCTTTTATGTCAGATTTTTGTCAAAATATGTTTAATAGTTTTAGTTAACAACACTGGTCCAGTTTACTCTCCTATGAAAATTCGAAAATGATAAAATAAGCTACATCTCACAACAAGCGAAGACATTGCTAGTGATTATTAAGAGTTTAGTGAGTCATGGCTCCGCGGATCAGGTCTCTCTGACCTGATATTCTCTTCTGGGCTTCTCATGTTCCCAGAGAAACATCTGGAGAGAGAACGGCCATCACCGGATGGAGATTACCACAGGAACAAATGTCAGAAATTGCCTGATACATGTTTGCTGAAAAATGGGACTTTTGGATGCTGCATTCCAAGGTAGGAAAGCATCAAGGCACATCCGAATCAATGTTAGCTTCACTTCCGGTCTCCTGAGATGTCTTTATCGGATGGATTTTTGAAGGCAAAATTTGTATCCTTCGCTGTTTTTGATGTCCCACAATCCTGTGCTTTCCATTCTGTGACAGTTGAGGCAAAAACTAAAGTTGCGGTTGGTGGTCAGTTTTGAGTTTACACAAATATAGTAATTTATGTGTAATTGGCGTGTTGTCCGGGGGAGGGCTCCGAGCTCGGAATTTGACCAGGAACCCAGAGTACTCCCCCTCCTTGACTGGGATAGAAACAGCCAAGAGTGAGGGGATGGGGTGGTGGAGGGATGCTGTGAAACTTGTCGCGGGACGGAGGTGAAGCAGATTTCCAAGTAAAATAGGATATTCAAACCATGCCTGACCTAAAGGTTATACTGACATGATCTGAATTACCTATTTTGCCTCAACTTTCACATGGTTAAGCCAAAGGTGTTTACCGCAGGTTGTGTCTCATTGATCTCATGCGCTCTGCATGTTTGTTCCGTGCTGTTCTCCGAGCTGCAGTGTCTCTGTGTGAGCGCCGCGGGGCCGGGCCGAGCGGGATGCACAGCGGGAAGCGTTGAGCTGTAATTCAGGGGACAGATGAAGGCCTGCTGCTGCTGAATTAGAGATCCAGACTGCTGGAGACACTCTAATTTGCCCTGCCATGTGCAAAGGCATGCGTGGCTCGGAGCGCTGGCCTGATCGCATGATTAGCGGGTTTGGCTCCGTTTTAAAGGGGAGGATGAGTCTATTAGAAAACATATGAAGGGGGATTTAAAAAATGGTTTAGCTGAACAAACAGTATATTGGTTGGCGGGACTGGGGAGCTTGTGAAAATACAGTGAAAATGATTAACTCTTTCCTTGTCATTGATAAGATTTTCCAACATTGATGACAAGTTTTTCCAGCAATCCCTGTTTTCACTGTTATATGGTATAGGGGGCTGATACAGATCTTCTGAAATAGTAAAGCATCTCCAGATCCAAAAACAAACTATTCAGAAGATATGTGTAAACCAGAAGGAGTGGATTCTTACGTGCATGTACCGAATATATAAGTCAAATCTGTAAAACGTTACCAAATGAAATGTCGACCAGGGCCATAACCACCATAGGCATTGAGGGGGACAAGTCCCCCCCATTAATTGGAAATGGCCAAATTGCCCCCCGATATTTGATATTTCTTAATGCTGCTCTCATTACGCACCGCTCTGTTTGTTGATAGGATGACAGACATTTTTAGGCTGGTCTGAGTGGCCTAACAGCACTAGGCAATGTCAAAAGGATGACCAATCAGATTAAAGAAGGCGGGGCCTAATGTTCACTGAAGAGGAGTGTAAATTCCAAAGCAACACTTTTAGTTTTTACAGTGAAGGAGTGCATGCATAAGTTAGAAGTAGCAAAACATTTAATATTTGACAACTGTTTTCACAAGGAATGTTTAACGACCCGCTAGCACAATTTTTTAAATGTTCATTTTGAATTGAAAATATGAATATTTGGTCCCCCCAATGTTTAAGACATGGTTATGGCCTTGATGTCGACCCAGGATGAGGTACAGGGCTGTGAAGCTTTGGGGGTGTTGATGGACTCGATCTTCTCCATCTATCAGGACATAGTCTTTGACAAAACTTTTTAAGCAAGAATATACTTATTTTCAAAGCAGAGGTTCTGTTCTTTCTTTTGATATACTGATGGTTCAGATATTCAAATATTTTCTATGAGCCAAGAAAGTTTTGTGAAAATTATCAAAAATGCTAGTGCTGGCTGACAATTAATGCGGTTATTGTACTAAAATGCCAAACTTAATCTGACAGATTAGTCCAGTATAGCCAAATATAACCTGTCACCCCAGTCTGCTATGATATTTGACTCTTTAAACAAAGTTTTCTAATCTAAACATTAATGGATGGGAATTACAGCCTACTGAAATGTAAACTTTCTTTCCCCCAAAAATGTCTGCTGAGTTTCGCTGCTGTTGCATTGGGAACCAAGAAAGTTAAGTTGATTGAGTGCAGAAATAGCAAAACACCAGAGAACAATCCTGCCTTCAGGAAATGACATGTAATTAATCAGAGCAAGACAATTAATCTTGAGCTGTGGTCCTCTTGAAAGATTTTTGATTATTACTTCCTCAAAACTAGTGTTATTGGAGAAACAGTAATTCAGTCTGACACAAATCAGATGCCTTGTAATCAAGGTTCTTTATTGGCTTCTATGGTTCCATGAAGAACCTTTAACATCCATGGATCCTTTCCATGCAAATCCAACCTTCTGAGATGCAAATTAGCTTAGGAAATATGTAGCTATGTTCCATACATATTTCCCAGTTTTCGACTGGAATCATGTTTTTTGTACTGTCCCTATTGAAAAAAAGTATAAATAAAAATAATAAAAAGAAAAAAGAAAACAAAAGGATCTTTATAGGAAAAGGAAACTCATCACACTAAGAAAATGTTTATTTTTATTTTTAAGAACTGTTTATTGAAAGGTTATTTTACGGCATCACTGCAAAAAAAAATGTTTTTATAAATGCTATTTTTAAAAGTGAAGTGAAAATACATTTTTATAATGCCTTGAAGTACCCAAGTGGCCTCCGCTTTTCCACAATAACAGACAGCTAGAACAGTTACGCTGATCTTCAGTCCCATTAACAACTTCAGGTTCCAGTGACGGGTAGGTTTAGGGGGCTGGGTTCACCCCAGTGACGGGTAGGTTTAGGGGCGGGGTTCACCCCTGTGACGGGTAGGTTTAGGGGCAGGGTTCACCCCAGTGACGGGTAGGTTTAGGGGCGGGGTTCACCCCTGTGACGGGTAGGTTTAGGGGCGGGGTTCACCCCTGTGACGGGTAGGTTTAGGGGCGGGGTTCACCCCTGTGACGGGTAGGTTTAGGGGCGGGTTCACCCCTGTGACGGAGTAGGTTTAGGGGCGGGGTTCACCCCTGTGACGGGTAGGTTTAGGGGCGGGGTTCACCCCAGTGACGGGTAGGTTTAGGGGCGGGGTTCACCCCAGTGACGGGTAGGTTTAGCGGGCGGGTTCACCCCTGTGACGGGTAGGTTTAGGGGCGGGGTTCACCCCAGTGACGGGCAGGTTTAGGGGCGGGTTCACCCCAGTGACGGGTAGGTTTAGGGGCGGGGTTCACCCCAGTGACGGGTAGGTTTAGGGGCGGGGTTCACCCCTGTGACGGGTAGGTTTAGGGCGGGGTTCACCCCAGTGACGGGTAGGTTTAGGGGCGGGGTTCACCCCAGTGACGGAGTAGGTTTAGGGGCGGGGTTCACCCCAGTGACGGGTAGGTTTAGGGGCTGGGTTCACCCCTGTGACGGGTAGGTTTAGGGGCGGGGTTCACCCCAGTGACGGATAGGTTTAGGGGCAGGGTTCACCCCTGTGGACGGGTAGGTTTAGGGGCGGGTTCACCCCTGTGGACGGGTAGGTTTAGGGGCGGGGTTCACCCCAGTGACGGGTAGGTTTAGGGGCGGGGTTCACCCCAGTGGACGGGTAGGTTTAGCGGCGGGGTTCACCCCTGACGGGTAGGTTTAGGGGCGGGGTTCACCCCTGTGACGGGTAGGTTTAGGGGCAGGGTTCACCCCAGTGACGGGTAGGTTTAGCGGCGGGGTTCACCCCTGTGTGACGGGTAGGTTTAGGGGCGGGTTCACCCCAGTGGCCACGGGTAGGTTTAGGGGCGGGGTTCACCCCAGTGACGGGTAGGTTTAGGGGCAGGGTTCACCCCTGTGACGGAGTAGGTTTAGGGGCGGGGTTCACCCCTGTGGCGGAGTAGGTTTAGGGGCAGGGTTCACCCCTGTGACGGGTAGGTTTAGGGGGAGGTCATTCATACGAATTTCATACAAATTGGGCAACTCTTCAAATACATACAAATTTACCAGTGAGTTTGGGTTGGAATTGTATATGCTAATTTTGGGGGTTTTATAAACACACTCACAGGGGCCCCCTCAAAAAGTTTTGCTTAGGGCCACCAGAAGTCCAGGACCAGCACTGCTTGGTGCCTATTGTAATTTTTTTGTTGTTGTTTGTGTGTGTGTGTGTATGTGTGTAAAGCTCTTTGAGCTGCACTCTTTTATGAAAGGTTTATTTCATACAAGGAGGATTATTATTGTATAATCAGAAATATTATATGGATATTTTTCTTACACAAACACGCCACTTCGCTTCAAAAGGCCTTTACTAACCCCAAGCTTGGACGAGTCAGGACATTATTAATATAACTCTGATTGTATTCGTCTGAAAGAAGAAAGTCATATACACCTAGGATGACTTGAGGGTGAGTAAATCATGGGCTAATTTTCATTTTTGGGTGAACTATCCCTTTAACCACATTTTGTGACTCGAAGTATATTTATACTTCAAACAGTGAAAGCACTTTTTCCTTTATAGTAGAGTTCAAGCATGTCCAGAGAGGGCTGGTTAAGCCAGACTCCAGTTTCTAGAATGAATGGGGATGGGAATACCGACTTAACACTAGAGCGACATATTCCCAAGACACCCGGAGCAAAGCTCAGTTGACGGCCCTCCTCCGAGATCATCCTATCTAACTAGGTCCTATCCATCACACACGTCAGACAGTGAGTTAGACATTTGAAACTGAAAGCATGTTATTGTAAATTGAAATGTGGTAACCGGAGTGTTGTGTATTTACTGGCAGTACATTATGAATGTTGGAGGAATACTGTGAGATGAGTAATAAAGGTATATGGCCTCTGGGCAATCCAAGCCTGGTTTCCGTGGTGAGAGGCGTCCGCAGTGAACCCCACACCTGGGAAAGTGTGAATCGGGAAAGACCTGCAGCTCTAATTAGCAAACGAGGGAGACGGACTAGCAAACGGAGGGAGTTTGGAGGTGACGGACTGCCAAATGGGACTCATTACTGAAGAAAGCACACTGTATTAAGAATTTAAAATGCTCTTTGTGCAGTAACATCTAAATGAATAGGTTTTAGTCGAGTCTAATATTTTGTTTTTAATGATATAATCAACCTGATTATTTCAGGTTACTTCATTTTTAATCATATTTTCATTTTTAGTTTTCAAAAATGTAATAGATACCAGTAAATACACTAATTATGCATTACTCATTACATTATACAATATACTCTATAGTGGCATTTATTTGTTTAATGCTAAAGAAGATGCAGGTTTTCACGTAAAATAATGCTAAAAAAAATGGCATACACTGTTCACCGAATTTCATTTCAGTAATGTACAGAAACTCATTTAATTTGAGTGAATATATTAATTGTGCTTTTGAAGTTTATGCTTTTGATGCATAAAAGGACAGTACAAGGCCAGTTTTCTGTATATCCGGCATGACCAATACAAACACTTTTGATTATATCTGAGGAGCATGTCTGTGACAAACTGCCCTTGGCATTTCCAAAGCACTTAAAAGCTGAACAAACTGGCATTTGTGTTAAAACAAACTATTATCTTGAAGTTAATGACAGTTATTTAGTGCAAAAATCAACTCTCCCAAAGCAGGCTACATCTTCAAGGCGGTCATTACGCATTATTACACCCTCTCTTTACGAGTAAATCAATTCTATGTGAGGCTTTGAGTCACTAGGTGGGAAATTACAAAAAGGATAATAATAATAAAAATAATAATTAAGAAAGTTGCAAACAATGTAACAACTTAAAATGAGTATCAGGTGTTTAATAAAACGTATATATGTTTTCATATATTCATATACAGGTCCTTCTAAAAAAATTAGCATATTGTGATAAAAGTTCATTATTTTCCATAATGTAATGATTCATTGCACACCAACTGAAATATTTCAGGTCTTTTATTGTTTTAATACTGATGATTTTGGCATACAGCTCATCTAAAAAAATTAGCATATCATGAAAAGGTTCTCTAAACGAGCTATTAACCTAATCATCTGAATCCACTAATTAACTCTAAACACCTGGAAAAGATTCCTTTTAAAAACTCCCAGCCTGGTTCATTACTCAAAACTGCAATCATGGGTAAGACTGCCGACCTGACTGCTGTCCAGAAGGCCATCATTGACACCCTCAAGCGAGACGGTAAGACACAGAAAGACATTTCTGAACGAATAGGCTGTTCCCAGAGTGCTGTATCAAGGCACCTCAGTGGGAAGTCTGTGGGAAGGAAAAAGTGTGGCAAAAAAACGCTGCACAACAAGAGAGGTGACCGGACCCTGAGGAAGATTGTGGAGAAGGACCGATTCCAGACCTTGGGGACCTGCGGAAGCAGTGGACTGAGTCTGGGTAGAAACATCCAGAGCCACCGTGCACAGGCGTGTGCAGGAAATGGGCTACAGGTGCCGCATTCCCAGGTCAAGCCTCTTTTGATCCAGAAACAGTGGCAGAAGCGCCTGACCTGGGCTACAGAGAAGCAGCACTGGACTGTGGCTCAAATTTTGCGTGTCATTCGTAAATCAAGGTGCCAGAGTCTGGAGGAAGACTGGGGAGAAGGAAATGCCAAAATGCCTGAAGTCCAGTGTCAAGTACCCACAGTCAGTGATGGTCTGGGGTGCCATATCAGCTGCTGGTGTTGGTCCACTGTGTTTTATCAAGGGCAGGGTCAATGCAGCTAGCTATCAGGAGATTTTGGAGCACTTCATGCTTCCATCTGCTGAAAAGCTTTATGGAGATGAAGATTTCGTTTTTCAGCACGACCTGGCACCTGCTCACAGTGCCAAAACCACTGGTAAATGGTTTACTGACCATGGTATTACTGTGCTCAATTGGCCTGCCAACTCTCCTGACCTGAACCCCATAGAGAATCTGTGGGATATTGTGAAGAGAAAGTTGAGAGACTCAAGACCCAACACTCTGGATGAGCTTAAGGCCGCTATCGAAGCATCCTGGGCCTCCATAACACCTCAGCAGTGCCACAGGCTGATTGCCTCCATGCCACGCCGCATTGAAGCAGTCATTTCTGCAAAAGGATTCCCCACCAAGTATTGAGTGCATAACTGAACATAATTATTTGAAGGTTGACTTTTTTAGTATTAAAAACACTTTTCTTTTATTGGTCGGATGAAATATGCTAATTGTTTGAGATTTTGGGTTTTCATGAGCTGTATGCCAAAATCATCAGTATTAAAACAATAAAAGACCTGAAATATTTCAGTTGGTGTGCAATGAATCTAAAATATATGAAAGTTTAATTTTTATCATTACATTATGGAAAATAATGAACTTTTATCACAATATGCTATTTTTTTGAGAAGGACCTGTATAATAAACTATTATTTAATAATAATATTTTCTATAATAATACAAAATCAATACAATCTTATTTTATCAAGTTAAAACACAAAATATTGTTCAGCTAAGAACATTTCATTTGATGATCAAGTTAAAATGTCAGTGAAAGAGAGAAGGTGATGAATGCATAGAGAGAGAGAGAGAGAGAGAGAGAGAGAGAGAGAGAGAGAGAAGCGCTCAACCGCACTAATGACTCCTCTCCCATGAGCCTAATCAAAGATTTGTACATCTAATTGCTGTCAAGTCAGCGCTTGCCACCTGCTACGCTGTACGTACAGCACATGTGCTTCCCTCTACCAGGAGCTTTTCCAAACCAATCCATCAGCGCCTGGTCAGAAAGACATTACAACACAACCCGTAGGCGCGGACACACAGCACTGGGCTTTTTCTACTCACACAGTTAAAAGACATACAGGGCTGAACCAAGGAGAGGGGATGTATTTGAGTCAGAATTCACAGGCCAGAGACAACATGTGTAATGGTTGCACTGATGAAAAAAATTGTATGCATCGCAAAGAGGGTTACCAGGCTGATTTTATCTAAAAAAAATATCTACAAGATGTCTATCATAAGTTTAATGAATGGTACAAATATTGAAATCATTCTGGCAGTGGCTATTTACACTCAGTGAAAATAACATATTTCCTTATTAGCGATAGATGATATTTACACTAAGTGCAAATAGTGATATATTCTACCATGTAAACGTAGCAGTTCTTTGCAATATGTGCAAATAGTAATTAGATATTTCTAATTAGACATACTATTTGCACCTCAGTATTGTTGTACATTAACAGGATGCAATAATAACATTGAGTGTAAATGATTATATTTATTAAAATGATTAAATGGATGCCGCCTTAATGGGACAATAAAAGCCCTCCCTACACCCACCGCTAACCCTACCCAATAAATGCTTCTATTATTAATTAACATTTCGCTAGGCACTTTATTTCCACTTTTAGAACAATTTCTTATTTTTTATTGAAAGTAAATGCCTTTGCGATGTGATATGTGATGGGAAAAAGGAGAAGAGCGAACTCGCCAAAAGGCGGATTCGAACCCGGGTCGATCGTGTCAAAATCCAAATCCTTGAACCTCACCCTTACTGACTGCACCACTGAAGACGTGATAATATGTGTGTCTTTTTGTAATCTTGTTTGGCCCAACCAGGCATTGTTAGGCGGAGCTAGTGTGAATAGCACTTGCCAACAAGGAACGCCTGCCCTCGACTGGTCTTGGTTGCTTCTATTACACTCATTTGTTAGTCGCTTTGGATAAAAGCGTCTGCTAAATGACTAAATGTAAATGTAGTTGCACTTTGTATAAATAGACACTCTGATTCTTTAAATGTAAACCATAATGTCACATTTACATGTGTTTTTTTTTTGTGTTTTTTTTGTAGACTTTGTGTAGTAACTTTAAGTAGTGATGGTATTAACAATATTTTTATATCTTTGGAATATTGTTTTTCTAGTTTGAAGATACCTCAAGTGAGCAATGCAATAATCAAACTTGCTAGTTTGATTGCACTAAAAAAATCATACTTTATGTTGGGAAGTCTAAATCCTTTCAGTGCACCAGTTCATATGAATAAAAAAAAGAAAGAAAATAAATAAATAGATAGATAAATAAAAAAAAAATAGATCAATAAATATTTACTAAACCATGTGTGGCATTTTATGTCTTCTGTTTTAAATAAATAAATAAATAAATAAATAAATAAATAAATAAATAAATAAATAAATAAATAAATAAATAAATAAATAAATAAATAAATAATGTGTGGCTTTTTATGCATTCTGTTGTAAATAAATAAATAGATTAATAAATAAAAATGAGGTGAATAAATATTTACCCGTCTGTGGCTTTTTATGCATTCTGTTGTAAATAAATAAACAAATAAAATTAGATAAATAAATATTTACTGTTCTGTTGCATTAAAAACAAACAAACAAACAATAAATAAAGATAAACTTATTCCCAGAGTGGGCTTGTATGCATTCTGTTGATTTACTTAATATCTATTTTAAATAGATAAATATTGTAGCAGTTAGCTTTTGTTAGTAGATTGTAGCATAATTATAGCTAGCTATGCAGCAGGTTTGCTGCAGATTAACTGCTTTAAATTATTATGGGTTTAGCTGCAGTTAAAGTAGCTTTCCCATCAAAGACTTATGGGCTCCTTCATCATTGGGCCTGGGGGATCAGTTGTGCCCCCATCAAGAGTCCCAAGTTCCATTAGCATTATACAAGCTGAGCAAATCAACAATATTACGTCCACCACTACAAAAGTACTAAATGCTTACGTAACCTGATTTAGAATTACTGTAGCGTAAGAAGATTGCACCTAATGTCCCGTAATGAATTGCGTAACCCAGCATGCATCTGTGGAGTGTGTAGACTATCTATAGTTTAAGCTCTGACAGCCTCTGACAACAGGTGTCTGCCTTTTCCTTTCCACACACATACTGTCTCCCTCTCACGCTCCTGGATCCCAGGAGAATCCGTCTACTTTAATTAATACGGCCTGCCTTTGGCTTGTTGAATCCAGGCCGCAGTAAGAGAGCTGTGACCAGGTCTCGAGAGCTTTGAGCCCTTGAGCTGAAATACTAACCCCTCATTAGACTCATAATAGGAGACTGCTCAGGTCATAGTCAGGTCAGGCCTTCTTCTTACACCTCATCCTGATTAGCTGGGCTGTGTGGGGCGACACAGATTGACTGATATGTCTCTCTCTCTCTCTTTATATATATATATATGATCTCAGACCCAGATTTTAACTTATGAAAATCCATCATAAAAATACAAATTATTACATTTTTAAAACTATAACGTAAACAAATGGTGAAATTCATGCCCACATTTAAATATTTGTTGTATGAAAAACCAAACAAAATTGCAAACCACCTCAACATAGAATACCTACATGAAGCTTGAAGTCGCAACCCGCGGCAGCCTCGATGGGACTTGATCTTCTCCAGATCACACCTAGGAGTAGATTTCATCACAGACTTACCGGTATTCAACTCCTTTACATGCATTCTAGTGGGAGTAGATCGATTCTCTAAGGTCTGCTGCCTTATCTCAATAAAGGGACAACCCACTGCATTTGTGACAGCTGAGGCCATTTCCAGCAGGTTTTCAGAAATGATGATGCTACCTGAAGATATTTGTAATGAGGTATGATGTCATGAGAAGAAGGAGGCGGGAACCGGCAAGCATTGCAAAAAGACTTAAATAAACAGACAAAGTAAAAACGGCAGCCTCCTCATGGATGAAAGCTGCGCATACACATCATAAAACAATCACTGGGTTAAGCTTAAAATTTAATTTCATATTCATATCGACTCTGCAGAAAGTTGGAGACTTCTGCGCACAGTGCACCTCACCATGCACTGACCCTGCTCTGTGATTTTAAGTGGCCTACGACTTCATGGCTGAGTTGCTGTTGTTCACAATTGCTTTCACGTTGTTACCAGTAAACAGTTGACCGTGGAATATTTAGTTGTAAGGAAATTTCACGAATGGACTTATTGCACAGGTGGCAACCTATCACGGTACCACGCTTAAATTCACTGAGATCCTGAGAGTGACCCATTCTTTCACAAATGTTTGTAGAAGCGTCTGCATGACGAGTGCTTGATTTGATACACCTGTGGTCATGGAAGTGATTGGAACACCTGAATTCATTGATTCGGAAGCGTATCCCAATACTTTTGGCAATATAATATAATAATATATATATATATATATATATATATATATATATATATATATATATATATATATATATATATATATATATATATATATATACCGATCAGGCGTAACATTATGACCTAATATTTTGTTGGTCCCCCCTTTGGCTACAAAAACAGCACTGACCCGTCAAGGCATGGACTCCACTAGGCCCCTGAAGGTGTGCTGTGGTATCTGTCACCAAGTTGTTAGCAGCAGATCCTTTAAGTCCTGTAAGTTGCGAAGTGGGTTCTCCATGGATCAGACTTGTTTGTTCAGCACATCCGACAGATGCTCGATTGGATTGAGATCTGGGGAATTTGGAGGCCAAGTCAACACCTCAAACTCGTTGTTGTGCTTCTGAACCATTTTTGCTTTGAGGAAGGGCACATTATCCCGCTGAAAGCCACAGCCACCAGGGAATACAGTTTCCATGAAAGGGTGTACAAGGTCATATTAGAAGGTACGTGTCTAAGTAACATCAACATGGGTGGCAGGACCCAAGGTTTCCCAGCAGAACATTGCCCAATGCATCACATTCGCTTGCCTTCTTCCCATAGTGCATCCTGGTGCCATGTGTTCCCCAGGTAAGTGACGCACACACACCCGGCCATCCACGTGATGTAAAAGAAAACATGATTCATCAGACCAGGCCACCTTCTTCCATTGCTCCATGGTCCAGTTCTGATGCTCACAAGCCCACTGTTGGTGCTTCCGGCGGTGGACAGGGGTCAGCATGGACACCCTGACTGGTCTGCAGCTATGCAGCCCCATACCCAACAAACTGAGATGCACTGTGTATGACACCTTTCTGTCAGAACCAGCATTAACTTCTTGAACAATCTGAGCATTAGCTCGTCTGTTTGATCGGACCACACGGGCCAGCCTTCGCTCCCCACGTGCATCAATGAGCCTTGGCCGCCCATGACCCTGTCGCCGGTTCACCACTGTTCCATCCTTGGAGCACTTTTGATAGATACTGACCACTGCAGACCGGGAACACCTCACAAGAGCAGCAGTTTTGGAGATGCTTTGACCCAGTCGTCTAGCCATCACAATTTGGCCCTTGTCAAATTCACTCAAATCCTCTGAGGACAAAATGTTCACTTGCTGCCTAATATATCCAACCCACTAACAGGTGCCTTGATGAAGACATATATACTGTATACACACATCAATAATCATTTATCATCATATCAATTTTGCAATCAAAATAACATAAAAAAAACATGTTAAACATCTCCACCTAAAACTGTAGTGTGAAACCTCTATGGCTCCATACACCAAACATTTGATGTTACAGTAATCCATATAAACACATCTGATTCAGCCTCATGGCTCTTGTAATTACTTGACTTCTGTCATATAGTTATATGCTACTATATGACAAAAGGCTTGTTTGATAACAGTGGGATTTGAATTCAGAATACCTCGTATCTCTGGGGATGTGAGAAGTGATCCTGACGTGGGCAGATCTGCATGTGATCAGGTCAAGCAAACAGCTGGAGGGCTGGCTGGGTGACAGCAAAAAGAGTGCTGGCTGCTCATTGACTTCATTACTTGGTTTTAGACCAATAATTATGCAGCTCTTATGTTGGCGAACACATTTTACAGTTGGTGTCTGGTTATTCAATCAAGTTTGATTGCATGTTTTCCACTTCTCACAGTCCATTCAAATCCTGGTGGATGCAATAAACTCAATATTTTCATGGCACTTTATTGAGGTAAAATCAACTGTTAGTTATGCTTAGTACAGTTATTATAATCAACTAGACATGTTTCGCCACTCATTCTCATTAGTTGTGAAATGGCGGTGGTTATCATCACACACCCGTCATAGGAATACTATTAATCCAAAGACTGAGTAATCATTTCTAGTATATAAAATGAGGAACATAATAGATTTTGATCACAGAGAGTGAGAATCACTAGTTTTTGACATGACAACCTGAGCAGCCAATGGCAATTTGCAGCTATTTCATGTTTTGATGAATTTGGCGAATTCATTTAGGCTAAGTTTGTACAATCTCATTTGTACTTTTTTTATATGTTCTGTTATAGTAAATTAGCAAATCAAGCAACAAAATTACAAAAAATACACCTACAAAAAAGTCATTATATAACAGAATGGATAAACAGTATTATAGTTGTGACCAATATTTTAAGGTAACGTATTTACACGTAACTACATGTACTTACAATAGTAATAACAGTAAATTATTCAACTAACCCTAAACCAAACTCTAATCCTAATGTAACTCTATAGTAAGTACATGTAGCTGTCACCTTAATATAAAGTGTAACATGTAATTATTTTTATATTTTATTCTGTATTTTGCCTCAACTTTAACACTGTTAATCCATCCAAGACCAGAACTATTGGTTAGCGGTTGATTTGCCTGTTTTGCTGTACAAGCAAATGTAATTTTATGTTAATTTCAGCAACCAATAAAAGTGCAACACTCTCTGCAACTCTTAACCTATTTTAAATTCATTATGCAGATCCTACCACAAAATCATTGCAGAAAAAGCATTCTTCCAACAAAATCTCTATAGAGCTGCTATTGGCTTTACATTCTCAGTAATCATTTCTTGGTTTGGAGACCCTAGCTGCTCCTGCTGACTGCAGTTGGTCTACTGCAATTTGATTTGCACACACAAAAAAAGCATCTGTTAAAATGGCAAGTAATTACATGAGTCGTGATGGCAATTATGCAATCAGCAGCGTTCTCTTCTCATATCGTGACAGCAGATGAGATCTGAGCAGTCACATCACTGACTCACATGCTCACTGGACCATCTGATCAACGGTTTCTATAACGACCAGCAAGCACGTCTAAATATGAACTTGGAACTATTTCTATTGCGCTCTCTTGATATGATTCATAGCTACATGGCCACAACAGAGCTCTAGAATTAATAATTAATAATCTTGCATAAGAATTCACATAGTGAAACACACATATGTTTAGTGCTGTTTGCAGATAAAATAGGCTTACAGACTTGGAAATTAGCTCTTTAAACCATGCAACCATGTTCACTGAAAAACAAAAGATATTCTCTATTCATTTTAACCAATCAAAAAATCTCTCAGAGGAACCTCTCTGATTGGGGGATCTCAAATCGTGTCCCAACGGGTCATAATACACACAATACTAACATTATATTTAGCTTTACAAAATAACAACCTGGCAAAAAAGTTTTTTTTTTTGCACAATGATAAGTTACCTTATGATTTTGGAGTTAATTAATTAAAATGCATTTTAGCGAGTGGGAGAGACTGGCAACAACATTCATGGATATATGAATCTATTATGTAATATAATACATACATTTAAAATAATAAAAATCTTTAAATAAATACATCATATATAAACTATAAACATAATTATATAAACAATGTATTTTATACATAAATCTTTATCTCAAAAAAGAAAAACAGAAATGTAAAAAATTAAGAAAATAAAAAATAAAAAATCTACTTTTTATCTGATATATATATACACTCACCTGAAGGATTATTAGGAACACATGTTCAATTTCTCATCAATGCAATTATCTAATCAACCAATCACATGGCTTCAATGCATTTAGGGGTGTGGTCCTGGTCAAGACAATCTCCTGCACTCTAAACTGAATGTCAGAATGGGAAAGAAAGGTGATTTAAGCAATTTTTGCATTAGCATGGTTGTTGGCCAGACGGTCGTGGTCTGAGTATTTCACAATCTGCTCAGTTACTAATGGGCCGACTGATTCAAGCTGATAGAAGAGCAACTTTGACTGAAATAACCACTCGTTACAACCGAGGTATGCACCAAAGCATTTGTGAAGCCACAACACACACAACCTTGAGGCGGATGGGCTACAACAGCAGAAGACCCCACTGGCAGGCTGGTGGTGCTGGTGGTGTAATGGTGTGGGGGATGTTTATGGGATTAATATCCTGCCATGATTCAAAACTGAAAATAAAGTTCTGAAAGGTTGAAACTAAGTGTTCGAAAACTCAAAATCTTACAAAAAGAAGTTTTGCAAGATCGAAAAATAAGATTTGCAAGCTTGCAAAATAAAAAAATTAAAAAAAAATCTCTGCAAACATAATTTTGTTTTTGAGATTTCCTTCTTCAGAAGTGCAACACTCTTTTTTATGGTGTTGTGCAATCATTTTTTCAGAGTTTTGAATTTGTCACTGTGTATTTGTGTATTTTTTGTTTTCCAGATTTGAAACCGTGTAAATGGTGATCTGAAAACTGGTGTGCGAATGTGTGAAATAAAGTTTTGAAACTGAGGTTCGAAAGGGCGAAACTTATTACATTACATTTGCTATCCTATTGCAGTCTATTTTTTCAGAGCTGAGTTTACAACACCCACTTTGCAGAGATACGGCCATACAGTTCTGAGCTTGCGACTCACGTCATTTGTGGCAGCGTCCATGGCTGCTGGGAGAGAGGTGAAAAACTTTGTTAACAGTAGCCTACCATGTTGTAACCATTAACTTTAGCTAACTAAAAAGTTAGCTATTACATGGGAACTTATTAGCCATGCTTGTGATCATCTCTCCAGTCTCTAGCTAACTGCACTTACGAAAATGAACCATGGTTTTACTACTCTAACCGTAATTCAACCATGGTATTGTGGTAAAACTGGTTATATGAATGGTAGTCACCATTCTGTTTGTGTATCCTGTGCACTTTCATCATTGGTGGAGCAGTCGGTCAATCCAACCTCTCCAGTAAATACGACTTGATTGGACTGTACGTCAGCAGACAGCAAAGCATTGGCCAAGAGCATTAAGGCCCTCCCTCCAGGCTTTTTTTTTTTAAGTTAAGGTTGCGAAGCTTCATTTTGGCTCAGTCTGAGTTTCAGAGATTCAGAGCAGAGCTGCATGACAACGCTGCCACAAATTACGTGAGTCGCAAGCTCAGAACTGTATGGCCATATCTCTGCAAAGTGGGTGTTGTAAACTCAGCTCTGAAAAAATAGACTGCAATAGGATAGCAAATGTAATGTAATGAGTTTCGCCCTTTCGAACCCCAGTTTTCAGAGTTTCAAAACTTTATTTCACACATTCGCACACCAGTTTTCAGATCACCATTTACAAGGTTTCAAATCTGGAAAACAAAAAATACACTGGTAGAACAGTGACAAATTCAAAACTCTGAAAAAATGATTGCACAACACCATAAAAAAGAGTGTTGCACTTCTGAAGAAGGAAATCTCAAAAACAAAATTATGTTTGCAGAGATTTAATTTTTTTTACCACTTTGCAAGCCTGCAAAACTCAGTCTTCAGAGTTTCAAATCTTTTTTTCACACATTCGCACACCAGTTTTCAGATCACCATTGACACGGTTTCAAATCTGGAAAACAAAAAATACACTGGGAGAACAGAGACAAATTCGAAACTCTGAAAAATTGTTTGCCCGACATCGTAAAAAAATGCAGTTGCAGTTCTGAAGAAGGAAATCTAAAAAAAAAAAACAATGTTTGCAGAGATTTTTTAATTTTTTTTTACATTTTGCAAGCTTGCAAATCTTATTTTTCAATCTTGCAAAACTTCTTTTTGTCTTTTTGGCAGGATATTAATCCCATAGATGTTTTCTTGGCACACTTTAGGCCCCTTAGTGCCAATTGAGCATCGTTTAAAAGCCACAGCCTACCTGAGCATTGTTTCTGACCATGTCCATCCCTTTATGACCACCATGTACCCATCCTCTGATGGCTACTTCCAGCATGTCACAAAGCTCGAATCATTTCAAATTGGTTTCTTGAACATGACAATGAGTTCACTGGACTAAAATGGCCCCCACAGTCACCAGATCTCAACCCAATAGAGCATCTTTGGGATGTGGTGAACGGAGCCGTGCCCTGGATCTGCATCCCACAAATCTCCATCAACTGCAAAATGCTATCATATCAATATGGGCCAACATTTCTAAAGAATGCTTTCAGCACCTTGTTGAATCAATGCCACATAGAATTAAGGCAGTTCTGAAGGCGAAAGGGGGTCAAACACAGTATTAGTATGTGTTCCTAATAATCCTTTAGGTGAGTGTATATATATACACCGTGTGCAAAATCATTAGGCAAGTTGATTTTCTGATCATAATTTACTAATTCCAAACCATATTAATCTTAATAACTACTACTCAATTTTGTATTTAATCATTTAAAAGTGATATAATTGTTCATGAAGGCTGGAAATGAGTTTTGTAAGGCTGTAAGTTTTGCAAGTTCATTTTTAGCCCATCTCCTATCCTGAAGTTTGTTTTGCAGAGATGTACTAAAAACGAACTCCCAAAACTTAAAGCCAGATTCTGGAAGATGAATTCTTCAAACAGTGGTCCAAGAGGATGTGGTGCCGGTCCTTCAAGAGTCACTCTCAACCTATCTTCCATAAAGCCTATAAAAAACAGTCTTCATGTATTTTACAGCTTGTGATTCTTATGAAGAAGGGGTCATTTTTTTAGGATGCTTTACCTAACTTAAGTCTCTGAGATCTTGACATCTTTCACTTCTGGAGACTCCAAGTAAGTTGCAGTTCTGGAAAATGGTGGTGCTGGAGACTAAAGGGTTCCTGATGGTTCCACACACAATTCTTCAACTTAATTCTTAATTTTTTTATCATAAACATGTGTCTTTTCTTTACCTGATTTTGTCTGACCCTGCAGACTCAATGAGCATTTCACTGTCCAATGGTCATGCCTTAACTGCAATTTCTAGTATTGCATTAGTATTGTGTCCTTCTCATTGGCATTTAATAATTTTTTACTTTCCCATCTGAGTTCAATCTTTTTTTTTGGCTCATTTTATCAACAAAAGAAAACATGCCTAATAATTCTGCACACCTGAATATAAGGCATTTTTCATATATATATCATATATATACTGATCCGGCATAACAACTGCAGTGGTCAGTATCTATCAAAAGTGCTCCAAGGATGGAACAGTGGTGAACCTGTGACAGGGTCATGGGCTGCCAAGGCTCATTGATGCACGTGGGGAGCGAAGGCTGGCCCGTGTGGTCCGATCAAACAGACGAGCTACTGTAGCTCAGATTGTTCAAGAAGTTAATGCTGGTTCAGATTGTAAGGTGTCAGAATACACAGTGATCACAGTTTGTTGTGTATGGGGCTGCATACCCACAGACCAGTCAGGGTGTCCATGCTGACCCCTGTCCACCGCCAAAAGCACCAACAGTGGGCATGTGAGCATCAGAACTGTACCATGGAGCAATGGAAGAAGGTGGCCTGGTCTGATGAATCACATTTTCTTTTACATCACAAAGATGGCCGGGTGTGGGTGCATCGTTACCTGGGGAACACATGGCACCAGGATGCACTATGGGAAGAAGGCAAGCCGGCGGAGGCAGTGTGATGCTTTGGGCAATGTTCTGCTGGTAAACCTTGGGTCCTGCCATCCATGTGGATGTTACTTTGACACATACCACCTACCTAAGCAGTGTTGCAGACCATGTACATCCTTTCATGGAAACGGTATTCCCTGATGGCTGTGGCCTCTTTCAGCAGGATAATGCCCGCCACAAAGCAAAAATGGTTCAGGAATGGTTTGAGGAGCACAACAATGAGTTTGAGGTGTTGACTTGGCCTCCCAGATCTCAATCCAATCGAGCATCTGTGGGATGTGCTGAACAAACAAGTCTGATCCATGGAGGCCCCACCTCACAACTTACAGGACTTAAAGGATCTGCTGCTAACAACTTGGTGCCATATACCACAACACACCTTCAGGGGTCTAGTAGAGTCCATGCCTTGACGGGTCAGGCCAACGACCAACACAATATTAGGTCATAATAATGTCCGATTGCAGTATATACACTATACATAGTATATACAGTATATATACACACACACACACACACACACACACACACACACACACACACACACACACACACACACACACACACACACACACACACACATATAAATACATATATACACATTTAAACATACTGTATTTGTAAAGTTTTCTTATGAATTAAAAACTCTGCACTAACTCTGTACCAAATATAATACTGTGAAGAACTGTGTATACATTTTTGAGATATTTTCAAGTCCTAGCTTTGTCCAGTTTCCATCTAACACTGTACAGTGGTGGAACAATTATTATTTGCTTACCCAGCTTATTTTCAAAAGCAGCTTGGACCGCGTTTACCAGCTAAGGACTCTCGGCCAAAAGTAAGTGGAGATCTGTCGTCGCTGAATAGCAGGAAATGACCTTAAGAGAGCTTATCCTGAGTAACAGTAACGTAAAACAATATGAGGCATTTCTTAGCCGGCCATGTTTTTCCGAGCGGACACTTAAAACTGTTTATTTTTCAACCTTTTTCGAAGTGGCCACCGAGTTCAACTGTTATTGTGAAGTAGACCAGCTGAACTCTCTCAGGCCTAAAATCAGAAAAAGAATCCAAAATACGCCCACAGATTGATAGCCATAAAAACACACCCCACCGCGAGTACCAATGGAGGGCTGTAACCTCGCTGTGTTGAGACAGCTGCTCTGATGACTTGGGCTCTCAACAGGTTGCGTGATTCATCTTGTGAGTCAGGACTCGAGACTTAATCTCAATCCGTGTGTGTGATTCACCCACGGCCATTCATTTACATGGCTGTCCAAAGCGGAGCAGCCAAAGGAACAAAACGAGGAGTCACGTAGAGCGTGAGATAGTCTTTTCACAGCGGCGGTGGACAGTAACCTGCTGTAAATGGCTTTGCTTATTGTCTTTACACTGCTCTTTGTAGGGAAGTCTGTGAATGAAGCTTTTGTTCAATAGCCGATTATTGATGCAACGCCAGGGAAGAAATGTGGGATTTCCATAGCATCCCTTTAGAGAGTATCTGATTGGAAGAAACATTGTATACACCCCTATTTAGTTCATTTTCCCAGAAGACATGATTTTAAATGTGTCTATCTGATTGAAGTTTATTTTTTCAACTTTGAGAAATACACTACATGGTCTTGAAGCTTAAAGTTCTCAAATGTTGCCGCCTTTGATAGAAAAGTAGAAAAAAAAACTTTTGCTCGGTAAATTTAAAAAACATTCAATTAGTTCTACTAGGCCCGGCAACGGCAGCAGAAAGGAGAGAGAGTTTTTACTTTTCAATCACAATTAATGAGAACTTGGCTCTGACCCCTCGTGACAGTACTGAAAGTTTCAATTGTTAAATTTTCCCATTACATGTGCGGAAAAAGTTTCCAGCCATGAGCTGCCCAACCTGAGATTGAATAATCTGCTTTTGTTACATGATTTAAGGCACCAGACCACAAGAACTTTATCTGAGATTTTCAAATGTATAAATATTGATCTTGAATTACATATTCTGTCTTTGGTTGTTTTCGTATTGGGTTCCAACGTTTATAAAATTCAAAAGGTTAAATAAGAGTAATGGCAAACAGCATATTCAACCATCCAGAAATCTCCACAGATCCATTTCTGTATACAAAAAGAACTTCAGATAAAGTTTTAAAAGTAAAAAAATGAATAAATATATTACACACAAACACACACACACACACACGCACGCACGCACACACACACACACACACACACACACACACACACACACACATGTTTGTTTTTGTGAAATGTGGGGACATTCCATAGGCGTAATGCATTTTATACTGTACAAACCATATATTCTATCCCCCTACACTGCCCCTGCCCCTAAACCTACCCATCACAGGAGACTGCGCAGTTTACTTTCTGTAAAAAAACCTCATCCTGTGTGATTTATAAGCATTTTGAAAAGTGAGGACACGGGGACTCATATTTCCTCATATTTCACCCTCTTTTTGTAATACCTATGTCATACCCATGTCATTATACACATTTATGTCCTGATATTTCACAAAAACATGCCCACACACACACACACACACACACACACACACACACACACACACACACACAAACACACACACACACACACATTGTGTTTCCATGTTTTATGGGGACATTCCATAGGCGTAATGCATTTTATACTGTACAAACCGTATTTTCTATCCCCCTACACTGCCCCTGCCCCTAAACCTACCCATCACAGGAGACATGCTCCACAGATCCATTTCTGTATACAAAAGAACTTCAGATAAAGTTTTAAAAGTAAAAATGAATAAATATATTACACACAAACACACACACACACACACACACACACACACACACACACACACACACACACACACACACACACACACACACACACACATGTTGTGTTTCCATGTTTTATGGGGACATTCCATAGGCGTAATGCATTTTATACTGTACAAACCGTATTTTCTATCCCCTACACTGCCCCTGCCCCTAAACCTACCCATCACAGGAGACATTCTGCATTTTTACTTTTTCAAAAACATCACTTAGTGTGATTTATAAGATGTTTTCCTCATGGGGACCAAAAATGTCCCCACAAGGACAAAAATTTGGATATTGATCTTTGTGGGGAATACAGGGACAGTCCACACACACACACACACACACACACACACACACACACACACACACACACACACACACACACACACACACACACACACACACACACACACACACATATGTATACAGTTGTGCTCAGAATTATTTCCACCCCTGGTAAATATGATCAAAGATGGCTGCAAAAATAAATCTGTTTATCCTTTTGATCTTTCATTCAAAAAAATCTAACCTTTTATTGAAGTAAATCACATTATGAAATATTGGCCATAATTATTGGCAACCTTTTATTAAATATTTTTTGCAACCTCCTTTTCCCAAGATTCAGAGTCTTCTTCTATAATGCCTGATGAGTTTGGAGAACACCTGACAAGAGATCAGAGACCATTCCTCCACACATAATCTCTCCAGATCCTTCAGATTCCCAGATCCATTCTGGTGCTCCTTCTCTTCAGTTCACCCCACTCATTCTCTACAGGATTCAGGTCAGGGGACTGGTAGGGGTAAACCCAGCCTGATCTGCTGGCAATTTGATTTCGCCCTGCAACTCGGTCTGGAAACCTGTACGTTCATTTCTACTGCTTGTGTTACACTTTTGCGGGAACCATTCACAGACTGGTTTATCCACCAGGCGTGCTATTGGCGGGTTTAACACGATAATGGATAGAGAAGCAATGGGTCTTTGCCCATTGATCACGTCTCTTGTGTTCTGACGCCTCTTGTGCAGTAGAAAGTACAGAGCAGACTCCCCAGACCAATGTTCAATCTTGAATTGAGCATGGTCTGGTGCTAGCCAGACAAACATTTGTGTGTTGATTTTGATGTTTGTTTTGGATCATTGTCCTGATGGAAGATCCAACCACGGCCATTAAAAGATTTCTAGCAGAGGCTGCTAGGTTTTGATTTTTTATCTGTTGGTATTTGCTAGAATCCATGATACAATGTGTCTGAACAAGATGTCCAGGACCTCCAGCAAAAAATAGGCCCTCAATATTAAAGATCCAGCACCATGGACATGGGGTACTTATCCCTGTTTGCTGCCAAAAAACTAATTTTTAAGTTTCATAGAAGCTGGTCCATTTTGAATTTCCAGTCGTTTCTGACAACTGAATATGCTGGAGTTTGCTTTCGGATGAGCGGGGTAGGTTTTCTTTTTGAATCCCTCCCAAACAACATGTGGTGATATATATATATATATATATATATATATATTTAATATATTTAGGCTTTCTGACCCCAAGATTTTCCATCTGTTATCCTTGGAGAGTCTTTGTCCACTCAAACTCCTCATCCCCGTGCATTAGGACGATATAGACACACGTCCTCTTCCAGGTAGATTCGTAACATCTTTAGTTGATTGGAACTTCTTAATTATTGCCCTAATTGTGGAAATGGGGATTTTCAATGCTTTAGTTATTCTCCTACAGCCACTTTCTATTTTGTGAGGCTCAACAATCTTTTGCTGCAAATCAGAAATTTATTCTTCGGGTTTACTCATGGTAAGAATGATTAAGGGAATTTGGCCTTTGTGTTTCCTCACATTTATACTCCTGTGAAACAAGACGTCATAGCTGGACAATTTCATGTTTCTAGTCCCCCTGGTGAGCTAATTAATTGTGCCATAGGGGTGCCAATAATTGTGGCCACTGAGTTTTGGATAAAAACATTTATTTCATAATGTAATTTTCCCCATTCTTTTACTTTAATGAAAAGATTTTAGATGTTTTTAGATTTTTTTTAATGATAGATCAAAAGTATAAACAATGCAGATTTATTTTTACAGCCATCTATTTACCAGGGGTGGCAATAATTCTGAGCACAAAAGTATTTTACAAATATATATGATTTTAGAATTTTATCTAACACCTTACCTAATATAATTTATAATATGTGCATAAATACATAACATGCTAATAAGTGACTAGTTAATAGTGAGAATTGCATCCTACGTTATTTATTGTGCATATTAATGTAAATCATTTATTATGCGCATAATATTTATCATCACACACACAACATTAAACAAAATATAAAATAAAATATATAATAAAAATGAAAAAGTATATAATTATTAATTATAATACAATTGTATTTTCTTTTATATTTCTTTCACTATATGTATTTATAGTATACACATATTTGTAAATATATTGTATTTTTATACTTTTTTTCAATACATTTTACTAACCAATGCATTCCCTGGAAATTGCACTCCTAACCTGACAGCAGAACCTCATAGAATATTTGAAATAATAATAATTGTATTACAATCAAATCAACATAAAAATTTCGATTCCAAATATGTATGTACTTTTGACAAATAATCCATTATGCTTTTTTACCACAGAGCTTCTCGAACTGAGGGTCACAGGTGTTGTCTTCATAGACAAGTAAATCAGCAAATGTTTAGATGTCCATCAGAAGAAGCACCTCTCTAATTCTAGAGTCAATCCTAATATAGTGACCCTAACCAGAGTCTTTGTGTGTGTACCATTCCGTGCCTTATTCGAAATCTTGGCCTCCAAACAGGCTTCGGTCACACCCTCCCTGGCTGTGGAAAGCAGTCTCAGAACTTTGACTGGTTCAGTCTGGTTCCTCTTGCCACCAACCGTTCAGCACCTCCCTGTACTAGTCTGGACGCGTGTGTGTGTGTGTGTGTGTGTGTGTGTGTGTGTGTGTGTGTGTGTGTGTGTGTGTGTGTGACAAAATCCCAACATGAATCTAGCACACAAAAGCCACGCCACTCCTCCAGTGAGTCACACAAACCTCTCGGGCCTCTGGATTATGGTGCATGCGGTGAGGTACCCGTGCATATTTTGCTGTATTATGGCTTTGCTATTGAAACGCAGAATGTCAACACAATCATAAGAAGAATTGGCTGATTTGACAAGCTGTCATTTAAATAAATGCTCCGATCCGCCACACCCAGCCCTGAACACAATTGCAAAGATCACGGGGAGGAAGTCTCTTTATGATCAAAGTGTTTTAGGCATTGGTTTCCAGCTTCTGATAAAGAGAGAGAGAGAGAGAGAGAGAGAGAGAGAGAGAGAGAGAGAGAGAGAGAGAGAGAGAGAGAGAGAGAGAGAGAGAGCGAGAGAGAGCTGGCTGGATCGGAGCAGTCCCTCTTCACGTGGGCCTGGGGGTGAAGGGTATTAGGGGAGAGGTGAGCGACAAATGTTGCTCCGGGTTACTGAGTAACCAGGGCGATTGCCTCCCTCTTAAAGGCCTCTCCGGCAGCGCTTCTGTTGCGTTTCTACCCATCCTCCTCTTCTAACCCCAGCCTTTCGGTCTTTCCTTAATCAAGTTAGTCAACACCCTACTGAGTGCTCTTCTAAGCTAATGACCAAAGAAACAGGTTGCGTGCTAAATGATCCAGTATTATGGTGGGAAATTAATCTAATTTCTCTTTCCTTCTGTTTTGTCATCTTTGCTCTGTTTATTTACTGGGCTTGACACCCACAAGACGCAGCACAACACTGTACCTGCTATTCTGTCATGACCCCATCATCTACACCAGTTGACGAGAAAACTGACTTCTGTGTGACAAAGCTTGGATCTGTTTTTCAGACAGAGCAGGAAGAATGGAGCCATTTACTGTTTTTGCACTATGGTGGTTGATATTGTTGTAAGGACTGGAAATTTTGTTTTGTTTTGTTCACAATTAACAAAATATAAATAATTAACCAATACATCATCAATCCTTCTTCTAAAACGTGTTTTTGTCTCACCCTGATTCACTATGGTAAGCCCATGTCAGGATGGTTTTCGTGGGAAATTGCGTACATACGTCCATTTGTGTTTCATCATACCCGTAAATAGAGATGTTTCTCCGGCTACTTTGACGCGTGTCTGGTGTGTGAGTGGAAGAGGTTAGTTACATTGAGTGAGAAAGTTTGATAAGGAGCAGCTGAATCTCCAACCTGAAGGGAATTACCTGTTTTAAACAAATGCCAAACAGAGGAGAGTCTGACGGCAAAAAGAGAACAAGACAGCACTCGTAATAAAACAAGAATCAACATCGGCTTGGCTTTTCTGAGGGTAAATTCTGTCTATTAATGGGTAAAGCGTCTTCAGCTGGTCAGCTTGAGATCCTTTCCATCTACACTGGTTACATCTCTTCAGCCTTAGTAGTGAATGTTTTATGAGCAGTAGGATAATCTCTCTTTATTTTAGTTATGAGAAATAACCATATTAATCCACACAGTCACACAGATCCAAAGTACAACCAAAACAATGTTCTTCTATGCAGTTTTTTTTGCTGAGGATAATATATATATATATATATATATATATATATAATTATTTATTACTTATTTAATATTTATTAAAAATAAAATGTATCTTTTCAAATAAAATAAAAAAAAATTTTTTAGAAAGATAAAAAACATTTAAATTCTTATTTAAATGAACTTAAATATATAGTAGTTAAAAGCAGCTGTTTTTACATTATATATTTAAAATGCATTTTGAAAATAACACTTTAGTAGAAAGTATCACAATCAATTATGTATTATATTTTTGGTCCCACTTTACATTAGGTGGCCTTAACTTTACTATATACTAACATTTAAATTAATCATTTGATACAATGCACTTATTGTGTACAAACATGTTTTTACAATTTAAAAATAAAAATACCTGCATGTAATTACATCTGTAATTAATTTCTGTAGTTACATCTATAATACACTGTTGACCCATCCACCACACCTGTCCCTAACTTTACCCGTATCCCACCTCAACATCAGCAAAAGTGTTTGGCAATATAATATGAACACAGTAAGTACATTGTACTTATTTTTTGATGTAAGTACATAGTAGTTAAGGCCACCTAATATAAAGTGGGATCATATTTTTAATAGTATAGGAAAATAATGGCTATAGAATTCATACTTAAAATAGATGCAAAAATGAAACCGTAGAAAAAGCACCATCTTTTAGATAGATAGATAGATGGTCCTAATCACACTACATAATGAATAACTATACACCAATTAGTGAGTGTTATGGTGAAAGTCACTTTCAACATGATGGTTTCACACTGCCAGACATAAAGTCATGAATGAGTAACCCGACTCCACCCGACTCTACTATCAGCCCTCTGATGTAGTACATCATGTAATCATGACTCGGGCCAACAGAGATTACGCCGGAGCTCTCCGAGCTGAATATTTACAACTGTGTCACCGCTTTCCTGCCACTTCACAACAACAAAAACAAGAACAGCATCACAGTGGGAGAAAAAAAAACACACAACAATGACCCACGACAGAGCCAGAAACAGGGTCTGAAGTGGCAGTATTTGGAAATTATGTAAGCGGTTTTGTAAAGGTTCCAGGAATCCGCACAAAGTGTTCACATTAACTACGCAAACACATTTATTTGGCGTTGAGCGGAAAAGATTTGCACAATAGGGCATCGCTGGTATGTACAGTAAAAGGATTTTGGGGGCGCTGTGAAGGGAGTCCGGCTCTACTGTCAGGATGCATAAGAACAGCGTGATTGTGCATATATGTTCTCAACATATTACCGGATGTTTCTCCTAAAATCCCTTTTAAAAATAAATCAACAGCATAACTGAGACAAAAGAAAGAAAAAACTGCAGGAAGACATACAGCAAGCGTCTAGAGCTATTAAATCAGCGCTTTAAGAGCTTTACAGAAAAAGATTGCTTCAATGTTACAATTTAGGAAGTATTCTCTTTTAGATGAGTGTGTCAAATGAACGCTCATATGGTAGTAATACACAGCTTTAATATAATATGTTATGTGGTTAGTTAACATCATGAAATTCAGTAAGGAAGAATGTGTTGAGCTGCAACTATAACTTGTGCTCATAATGATTACAATACAAGGATAATATTGGAGAGTATGCCGATCCAAAGTTGGCATCATCTGAAGGCCCAATACAGTTCTTCTATGTTCTTCGCTTAAGGGTTAAAAAGAAGTTCAAATACATTTGCAGCGATACACTGTTAGTGAACATACCGACGAAGTCCACGCTGCTGAGAGCGACATTTATTAAATAAACAAGAAAAATGACAGCGGTGAGAAAACAGCAGTTCAGAAAGCATCTGATCATAGGGACGTGGATCTGTTTGCACCAACTCTGCAAATCAACACAAGCCAACACAAGTCACGTTTATTTAAATAGCACCTGTAGGCGGGGCTTGGGAGCAACTAAATACATGTAACTTAGTTACGTATTTACAATAAAAAATGTGTGTAACTGTACTTTATTACGATTACATTTTAAATGGGTGGTAATCAAATAAGTTACATCTGAAAAGTATTTTAGATTACCAAAGTGATTACTTTGAATTTGACTGTCATTTGTTTAATTTAAACATTATTGTAAACTGTAACAGGCAATTCATGTAAACAGCAATTGGTAAAGTCACAATTCTGACTTTATGACACGCAATTGTGAGTTTAAATCTTGCAATTCTGAGAAAAATTGTCACAATTAGCCGTTTCTTTTTATATTCAGCGGCGGAAACAAGCTTCCGTCAAACACAATGCATTAAGAGAAGGGGGTGATAACTTTTGAACAGGATGATGTGTCCATTTGCCTTATTTTGTATAAAGATCATATTTTTTCATTTAGTACTGCCCTTCAGAAACTAATAACTACATGCTTCCCAGAAGACAAAATAAGTAAAATTGACCCTGTTCATCCAATTCAAAAAATGTACACACCCCAGATCTTAATGCATCGTGTCAATATTCTTTCCTCTTTTCTTTTCTAAGGAAATATTGTGGAAAACTGATGTTGTTAAAGTAATATGCACAGGAAAACTAAGTATTATGTTTGATGGTCCATTTGCATTATACATACCATATTAGTATTCCAAAGTATTTCGATCAAATTACAAAACGTGTGTAATCTGACGAAATACATTACAAAAGTCTTTTTAAAGCATGTATTTTGTAATCTGTAGTAAAATACATTTTAAAAGTAACCTTCCAGACCCGCCTATAAGGCCTACAAAAGATTGCTTTAAATCAAGCAGCTTTACAGTATTAAACATGAAAAAACAGTGACAGGGTTGCTTTCAATTAGAGTTACACTTCATTTTCCACTATAAAGCGGCTCTCCAGTGTGAACCGGAGAAGATTTTCACGTCAAATAAGGCGGAGCCTTAGAGCCACACCTACCTATTACATCATCTCCAAAGGTGCTCAAAGGTGTTTACCACTCGTAGTGAACCTTTCTGGGAAGTTTGCTTTGGCAAGCTGTTTCGAACTCCAAACAAAGTTCGTTTTGGCCTGATTTTGTTGGAAATGACATCACATCAGTTCGTTCTTTGATTTCGCTTGAGGTATATCGGGGCCTTTAAGGGTAGGTTTATTACTGAAAATTGTATCATACTTTGATAATTAATATGCATTATGGTCAAAATTGAACATGTCTATGGCAACAGCTTTCTAACCTGTACGCGACAGTGTTTTATTTCGGGGGAACGGAAGGATTGGCAGTTTCTTTGAATTTTTCCTAAAACACTGTGTTTGTGGTCATCCACGACGGTTTAAAATGTTGACTACAAACATGGAGGTTTTTCAGACTTTCCATCGCAGCGTTCTCTTTATATTTACACTGTTTTGCAGCGTTTAGTCACTGCCTACAACGCACTGGATCATTCAATGGAAAATGAAAGTAACTCCGTCCCGCTAAACGTTTAATCTTTGAATTCTTACACGGAACAAGTCCGAACCATTATGTGCGGTTTGTTTGGTCTGGACCAAAAAACAGAAACAAACATATAGTCCTGGTCCGAATAGCGTTCACACTGGCATTTTTAACAGCAAACCTAAAGTTACCAAACCAAAGGCATAGAGATAAGGTCACAACCTGATTGGTCGGCTTTTATGACGTATATTTCACGACGGAGTTTGCTTTCGAACATTTAAAACAATGCTGTGTGCTGGATTAAACGCCATCATTTTATGCGTGTACATTTGGTTTTATTTTTACCAGCTGAGAACTCACGAAGAGCTCATGAAATGTTCAAAACCGCAGCAGGATTTCCTCCGTTGTTTGCAGAAACGAAGATCTGCTGCAAAGAGACGGCAGCTCCGTCGTCTGTACCGACTAATGGGCAACACGGGTCCTTTGATGAGAAGAACCAGGTACACCGATCTTTCCACGTCGTCAAATCAGCTGACTTGTAGCGTCGCATCTTGTGACATCACGTCCTGTTTTTGGTTTGTTTACATGTCTTTGGTCCGTGATGCGTTCATATATCAATCGAACCGCACCAGAGTTCGTTTTCGGGCCAAGACCCATCTTTTTAGCGGTCTCGGCCTGCTTGTTCGGTGCGCACCAGGGTTCGGATGGCAGCGTTCACATATGTTCAAATGAACCGCACTAACAGAGCAATCGCACCGGGGTTCGTTTTAATCCAACCAAACAAGACAAGTGTGAACGCACCCGAAAAGTTTGCTCAGAAGTATTTCCTACTAAAGCAAGGGAGTATTTGGTCAAGAGTATCCATAGCAGACTGGGGGGAGTGGCCCAGAATGACAACATGCCCAGTGCATTATGGGTATTGAAGTTTTCCAACCTATTTAAAAAAAAGAAAAGAATTCTCCTTTCTACTGTATAGGCAGCCAAGCTTTATTGAAAGCCCATTTTGCCAGCAGTGAAGAACCCCTTAAGTTCATACTGAGATCTCCAGCTATGATTACAGACTAGGGAAATCTGAACACAGTTTGAGACACTTGAGATCTCTTCTGAAACTGTAAAGATCTTCTGTGAGATTACTAGGTCTTGTCCTCAGAAGAAAGCTGGAGATCTCATCGCTGTCTAGGAGAAACAACTGAGAATAAAGAAAACTATTACCATTATTTCCGACATTTTATTGCTTAGAGCATTCATATCTTAGATGACGGATGAACACATTTTTATTCATAAGTATCATCTTAATCTCAATTGTGACTCCTAAAGTACATTGCATGAATAAAAAGAGAGACAAAATAAAGGCTGTGAACTCTATGAACATCTATATTTGGTCTTTCTGTCTCTATTTGTTTCCCTTTATAACTCAGACACAACAAAGATCTCATTTGTTTCATTTAAGTATAAACTTTGTCTGAAATGTTTCTCACATAAAACCCTGAAAAATGGGACAAATTAGACAATTGTTGACATACAACATAAGAGTATAGAGCTATGAATAATCTCCACATGCTTTTCATATAATCTCATCTAGGAAAACAAATTGAGATATTAAAGAGATCGAATTTGTGATTCTAATATCTTTACCTATTTATAAGTGCTAACTGTGCAAAACAAATTTATTTTCTCCTATGCAAAACTAGAGTACCTATTTTTGTCCTCAAATTAAAGGGAGATTGGGAACTGCAGTATAATATTGACGTGGCACTGAATGGTCCAAATTGGTTTGAGAGTGTTATGAAAAGTTCCACTCCCATTTAGAGTGTCAGAAATGCGGGCAGTGTTTTTTACAGCTCTTTAGAGTTGGTCCAACCATGAGCGCCTGGCTCTCTGACAGAGCAATGAATAACCACATGAAGAAGAGAAGAGACCCGAGCGCTCGGCTGAGCTGCCCGCTAGAATCACCGGGACACTGTGTCTCATGTGTTTCATGTTACGTTAGATAATCTCTTTCTCGCTCTCTTTCACACAGATGCCATTCACTATGATAATGAAGGGTAAAAGTACTGCAACTCTTTCTCTTTAAAGTTTAAAGTCAATCACTGAAGTTCTTAAAGAGCACAGGGCTGATTCGTTACTGTCCCCCTAATGTCTACTGTGTACGGTCCAGACAGAATATGATATAGACATGGGGTGGGTCCTTTTGACTTGGACTTGTAAATGACCACCTAGAAAACCTTAGCATCAGCACGGCAATCAGACACATCCAACCCAACACATTAGCAACCACACACACCTGATCACGGTGTCTGTGAAAACTATTTCACTTGCTGCAACTTTTTAATCATATGCCATAGATTTAGTTTTGAATCTAGACAAAACAGAACAGTTAACAAAATCCTAAAACAAACTTTAACATTAAGATATAAACATATCATTTGATAGGATTAAGATGGATTAAGACAAAAACTAAACTCTAACATAAAACAAAACAAAACATAACTCAAACCCTAAACCAAAAAAAAACTAATACAAACAAACAAAAACACAAGACTCTAAACCAAACAAAGCAACAAACCCCTAACACAAGACACAAAACACTAACACAAGACCCTAACACAAAACAAACAAAACCCTAACACAAAACAAACAAAAGACAAACCCCTAACACGAGACACAAACCCCTAACACAAGACACAAAACACTAACACAAAACACTAACACAAAACAAACAAAAGATAAACCCCTAACACAAGACACAAAACACTAACACAAGACCCTAACACAAAACAAACAAAACACTAACACAAAACAAACAAAAGATAAACCCCTAACACGACACGAAACACTAACACAAGACCCTAACACAAAACAAACAAAACACTAACACAAAACAAACAAAAGATAAACCCCTAACACGACACAAAACACTAACACAAGACCCTAACACAAAACAAACAAAACCCTAACACAAAACAAACAAGACAAACCCCTAACAAAAGACACAAAACACTAACACAAAACAAACAGAAGACAAACCCCTAACACAAGACACAAAACACTAACACAAGACCCTAACACAAAACAAACAAAACCCTAACACAAAACAAACAAAACCCTAACACAAAACAAACAAGACAAACCCCTAACACAAGACACAAAACACTAACACAAAACAAACAAGACAAACCCCTAACACAAGACACAAAACACTAACACAAGACTCTAACACAAAACAAACAAGACAAACCCCTAACACAAGACACAAAACACTAACACAAAACAAACAAGACAAACCCCTAACACAAGACACAGAACACTAACACAAAACAAACAAAAGACAAACCCCTAACACAAGACACAAAACATAACACAAAACAAACAAAGGACAAAACCCTAACACAAGACACAATACACTAACACAAGACCCTAACACAAAACAAACAAAACCCTAACACAAAACAAACAAGACAAACCCCTAACACAAGACGCAAAACACTAAACAAGACCCTAACAAAAAACAAACAAGACAAACCCCTAACACAAGACACAAAACACTAACACAAGACACAAAACACTAACATAACATAAACAAAGGACAAAACCCTTACACAAAACAAACAAAAGACAAAACCCTAACACAAGACACAATACACTAACGCAAGACACAAAACATTAACACAAAACAAACAAAACCCTAACACAAGACACAAAACACCAAACAAGACCCTAACAAAAAACAAACAAGACAAACCCCTAACACAAGACACAAAACACTAACACAAGACTCTAACACAAAACAAACAAAAGACAAAACACTAACATAACATAAACAAAGGACAAAACCCTAACACAAAACAAACAAAAGACAAAACCCTAACACAAGACACAATACACTAACGCAAGACACAAAACATTAACACAAAACAAACAAAACCCTAACACAAGACACAAAACACCAAACAAGACCCTAACAAAAAACAAACAAGACAAACCCCTAACACAAGACACAAAACACTAACACAAGACTCTAACACAAAACAAACAAAAGACAAAACACTAACATAACATAAACAAAGGACAAAACCCAAACAAAAACAAAAGACAAAACCCTAACACAAGACACAATACACTAACGCAAGACACAAAACATTAACACAAAACAAACAAAACCCTAACACAAGACACAAAACACTAACACAAGACCCTAACACAAAACAAACAAAAGACAAAACCCTAACACAAAACAAACAAAACACTAAATCCTAACACAAGACACAAAACACTAAACTAACACAACACCCTACCAAAAAACACAAAACAAAACACAAGACCCCAACACAAAACAAACAAAACCTTAACACAAGACACAAAACACTAACACAAAACAAAACAAAACACAACATCCTAACAAAAACACTAAACAAAACACAAAACACTAACACAAGACACAAAACACTAAACAAAACACAACACCCTAAAACAAGACCCTAACACAAAACACTAAACAAAACACAAAACAAACAAAAGACAAAACCCTAACACAAAACCTTAAAAAAACACAACATCCTAACAAAAACAAACAAGAGACAAAACCCTAACACAAAATAAAATCCAAAACCCTAACACAAAACACTAAACAAAACAAAACACAACACAACAGCCTAACACAAAACACAAAACCCTAACAAAAAACACTAACACCCTAACACAAAACAAACAAGACAAACCCCTAACACAAAACAATAAACAAAGCACAACACTTTAACACAAACAAATCACAAACCCTAACACAAACAAAACACACAACCCTAATACAAGACCCAACACAAAACCCTATCACAAACACAATACCCGACACAAAACCCTAACACAAACAAAACGCAAAAACCTAACACAAACACAATACCCAACACAAAACCCTAACACAAACAAAACACAAACCCTAACACAAACAAAACACAAAACCCTAACACAAACAAAACACAAAACCCTTACACAAACGCAATACCCAAAACAAAACCCAATACCCAACACAAAACCCTAACACAAACAAAACACAAACCCTAACACAAACAAAACACACAACCGTAATACAAGACAATAACACAAACAAAACATAAAACCCTAACACAAACAAAACACAAAACCCTAATACAAACAAAACACACAACCGTAATGCAAGACCCTAACACAATACCCAACACAAAACCCTAACACAAACAAAACACAAACCCTAACACAAACACAAAACCCTAATACAAGACCCTAACACAAACAAAACACAAACCCTAACACAAACACAATACCCAACACAAAACCCTAACACAAACAAAACACAAAACCCTAATACAAGACCCTAACACAAACAAAACACAAACCCTAACACAAACACAATACCCAACACAAAACCCTAACACAAACAAAACGCACAACCGTAATGCAAGACCCTAACACAAATAAAAACAAAACCCTAACACAAACAAAACACAAACCTTAACACAAACAAAACACACAACCGTAATACAAGACAATAACACAAACAAAACATAAAACCCTAACACAAACAAAACACAAAACCCTAACACAAACAAAACACAAAACCCTAACACAAACAAAACATAAAACCCTAACACAAACAAAACACAAACCTTAACACAAACAAAACATAAAACCCTAACACAAACAAAACACAAAACCCTAATACAAACAAAACACACAACCGTAATGCAAGACCCTAACACAAACACAATACCCAACACAAAACCCTAACACAAACACAATACCCAACACAAAACCCTAACACAAACAAAACACAAAACCCTAACACAAACACAAACACACAACCCAATACAAGACAAAACACAAACAAAACACAAACCCTTATACAAACAAAACACAAGACCCTAACACAAACAAAACACACAACCGTAATACAAGACAATAACACAAACAAAACACAAACCCTTATACAAACAAAACACAAAACCCTAACACAAACAAAACACACAACCGTAATACAAGACCTAAAAAAGACCTACGATTAACCCAGAACCATGATCAAAACTCTTGGCATCATAGGACAAATTTATGAATAATCCTAATTTTCCTCATTAACTGAAACAGGCGGAGACAAGCGTGTCTATTACATAACCAGGGCATTCATTCTGATTTGATGAATGTAAAAGGGAGGAGACAGGTGCCAAGATTAACCAGACAATAGCAGTCGAGGAATTTGGCTGCGATTGCGAATTCCTGCAGAAAATGGTCTCGGGCACTTCAGAAAGAAGCAAAAAAAAAACGAGTGTGAACAAGGAGGAGTGCATAAATCTATTGGCAGATATCGAACAAACCTCTGATGTCACCTTCAACAGATCAATATTGACACACTGCTAGACTGGATGCCTTTCACTTCAATGAATTAGATATGCAACAGATCAAGACAGGAATAGGATTCAGTCTGAGGAATGTGTCTGACATCATGCAGAGCTCGTGGCAGCGCTGGACAAAGTCCAACAACACTCATTGATTCAGCCACTGCTTCCCATCGAACAGCTTTATCTCATCGGATTGAACTGGCCTTTTCTGTGCACTTCCAAAATCAGCTTGACCCAAATCTTGACTCTTATGCCCCATCCTGATCTGCATACTATTCATGTTAGGAAAGAATGAACAAGGAGTGAAGAAGGTGTGTGGCTAAAGACGCTCATTTATGACGTTTCAGCACATCCCGATATCTGACCTGCTATATCAGTTTAAACCATTTTGACACCAAAACACATTTTTAATTACACACACTATAATGAAATAATAAAAAGGTCATCATTTCTGCGTTGAAATGACATAATTAATAGGTTTAATGTTTTAAATTGCTGTCGTATATGTCACTATTCAAATGACGGCTGACATAATACATTTTTTTGATTATTTTCTTCAGACATTGTTACACTGAAAAAAATATATTTTAAAGGTAAGTTACCTAGTTGCCTTAAAATTTTCTGTTCATTGAAATAAACATGTTGAGTTAATTCAATGAACATTTTTCAGAATCGACATCACCCTTTATTCAAATATTATTAAAAGATTTTGTAAACATATTGTGTAATTGTGTGTTTTATTTGTTATAATGCAGCGAAACAAGCCAAATTGTGCTGTTTTCATGATTTATTACAAAAACATTTCAGATACAATAATATTTTGAGTTTCTACTTATTAAACCAATTTCCTTCATTGTATTAACTCAAATTTTTAATTTAAATGAACTCAAATTTAAGGCAACCAGGTTACTTGCTTTTTTAAGTTAAACCAACAATATTTTTTTACAGTGTATGACGGAATTATGATGGAAGATTGTTTGTAATAGAGAAGATTGTAATAAAGCTGACATAATTTGAAAGCTCCACAAATGAACAGTTTTTAAAAATAGTATTTACATACTGTTATAGTATTTATTCATTTTTTAATTAGCTTTTATTTATATATTTTCAGTTTTTATTTTAGGTTTTTATTCATTTTGTTTTGTGCTTTTGCCATTTTGAACTATTATGCAAGTTTACTATATTTTATATATTCAAGTTAGCTTTTATTTTATCTCAGCGTTATTTCAACTAATGAAAACGGGTTTCAAAGTTCAAGTTTTTGAAAACGATACTGTTATCGTCTCATGTAAATCACAAAAACATGAATTTGTGAAAAAGGACGACATGTGTATTATGTGCTGAGTCTATAGGTTTCTAGGTTTCTTTACGAAGTGACATCGCCACCTACTGGCCTGGCAGCAGAATACAGCGCTTTTAGTCGTTTTCACAAATCTGTGTGAACAGGGATCATTTTAGACAACGCTGTCACCTATGCGAAACGTTTCAAAAATGGAAAAACTGTACCTCACTTTAATGTAAACATACCATAAAGGGGTGCTTGATTATGATTTCATTTTTTTTAACTTTAGTTAGTGTGTAATGTTGAGCAAAAACAACATCTGCAAAGTTACGACACTGAAAAAGCTCAAAGCAAAGGGAGATATTTTCTTTTACAGAAATCACTTTTTAAGGACCATACAACAAGCTTCTTCCTGGGTTGGTGACATCACAAACCCTAAGCCCCGCCCCGCCCACTGATTCAAGCGTTGGATTTGCAGAGAGCCTGAAATTAAAAAAACAATGCCGTGCCTTCTATATTGGATCCGACAGGAAAGGCGCAACACATTTCTATGAGTAAAACAGTTTTTACTTTGTCACTATTGCTTTGTTACAGATCGTTTGATTATGTTTTCATGTTTATCAGAAATCACTGGTCACTGGTGATTTTGGTTATGGAATGATTCATTTAGGCCTACAGTCAGATGTTTTCCTCTCAAAATCGTTTATTGTCAGGAAATCAAACCAGTGACTAAATGGTCAACTTCACATCGTTTCTCTCAGTAGGAGGAAAATAATGTGTTATTTAAACTGTGATTAAACTATATATCCACCTTATTCCTGACGAGCAGACTGCGTTTTGAATAGTGGTGGCAATTATCTGCGTTAATCTATTCTCAATGTTGGGTTGGGAGCTGGGTCTATATACGCAAGCAATGATGACTTTCACTGTGACAGTTTAGCGCGGATGTATAGCTACCTAGCTGAATTGCACTGTAGGGAGCAAGAACGAGTCGTTTATGCCTACTGTGAAATTACCACATCAAGCGTGAACGCTGGCTTCCGAACTCGGGAGCGCACCCGCGAACCGCACTCGAGTCCTGACGAGCGTGACTGACGTACTGTAAGCAGAGAGCTGTAAATCTCATTTCTGCTCGTCGTCGGCGTTCTTTAGAGCATTTGCAGTACATTCACGGCAGATCGACGCAAGTGTCATTATGTACTGAAGCTTAAAATATAAAAGTTAGGTGAACAACGCTATTCATTCTGCCACCTTCTTGCTCGACGTTCTTACCAAGTAACGGGGTAAACAGCTGCTGCTTTGATGACGCAAACGCACCACGGTTTCGGACCCAAATAATATAATATGAACACGGTCCAGCAGGGGGAGGGGGGAGCAAACGAACTCAGGTTCGGTCCAGGCAATCGAAGTGTGAAAGCACCAGTCATTATTTGGGTAGCACACACATTCTGAATGCCTTCGGCAGAATACAAATGAGCCATTTTAATCTAGATTAATTTCAAGATCACAGTGAGATTAATCTAGATGAAAAAAAAATCTATGCCCACCACTAGTTTTGAATTATGGGTGGCACTTGCAGTTAGAGGAACTTCCATCCAAAAAGACAGAAACGAATACCGTTTATCCATCAGTTTGACTGAATGAGCAGTCAATTTTCTTTCATGTTTTATTTTCAGACATCACGAGAATAACGTAACGCTTGGTATTTTAATGTGTTGAATGGGTATATGATATGTTTTTACAAGGATATCAATGGCGACTCTTTTCAGTTGCTGCATTCTTTTCCCTATGATTATTTTCTTTTCGACTTTGTAATCCGCTGCACATTTGTGGTCTGTTCTCCCGATTTAATTTACGATAATATGTCATTATTAATTAATCAGTGGGGGAATCTCTCGTTTTTCTCCTTAAATCCTCATGTCTTCCCAGCTTTGTTTTCACAGGTAAATACAATTTATTATCTGTCAAAATGACGGAAATCACTTTGAAATAGTATCACGCAATGCTAAAGTTAATTAACATTTTTGATTAAGTCTGTGTATGTTATATAATACATTCCTACACTGATATTTAACCTGTCCATTATTGCTGTGGAACGAATTGCACTTTTGGGGTTAATCATGGTCTGTTGGAAGTACCTTGTTGATGTTTTTACACTTTAAAACGTCCTTTTAATGGTCTATGAAGGGTGAGTAGAATAATGTCATCATCTCATTGTGCCCAGTATAAAAAAAAGGTATTATTGCGTTCATAGAGAGAGTCTTTCACTGATTGTTTACAGCTTAACGGAAGTTACACCCATAATTAGCGCAAAGCATCATGGGCCGTAGGAATAAGGCGGATAGAAAGCAATCAAAGAACGTTCCCTTTGCATTTGCTGGAGCTGTCAATCAGCGCAACTTTATCAGTGACTGGGTTTTGGACTCCTGTAATAATCAACAAATCTCTTATTTACATTGTGTTTGCACTGATAGTTATAATGAACGCATTCGTTAGTGTGTAGAAATCAAGTTGTAATGACGAGATCACTGTATTCATGAGGTCAACTTGTCTGTGATTGGCTACGTGCTCATCCCTGCAACCTTTCATGCCACGATCTAAATATAAAGCCATAGATATAAATATAATGCTATAATCAACACTTTTCACGTTTAGTAAACTTTGAGCGCTGTAATAGTAAAAACGTGCTTAAAGTTTTTGAGAGAATTCCACATGTAATGGCTATTTCATATGCAAAGATGTTAGCAGAATCACAGCAGTGGGCGTTTACACTGGAGTCTCACAGCAGCCAATCACAGCAGTGGGCGTTTACACTGAAGCCTCCCAGCAGCCAATCACAGCAGTGGGCGTTTACACTGGAGTCTCACAGCAGCCAATCACAGCAGTGGGCGTTTACACTGGAGTCTCACAGCAGCCAATCATAGCAGTGGGTGTTTACACTGGAGTCTCACAGCAGCCAATCACAGCAGTGGGGGTTTACACTGGAGTCTCACAGCAGCCAATCATAGCAGTGGGCGTTTAAACTGAAGTCTCACAGCAGCCAATCACAGCAGTAGGCGTTTACACTGACGTCTCACAGCAGCCAATCACAGCAGTGGGCGCTACACTGACGTCTCACAGCAGCCAATCACAGCAGTGGGCGTTTACACTGGAGTCTCACAGCCGCCAATCACAGCAGTGGGCGTTTACACTGGAGTCTCCCAGCAGCCAATCACAGCAGTGGGCGCTACACTGACGTCTCACAGCAGCCAATCACAGCAGTGGGCGTTTACACTGGAGTCTCACAGCAGCCAATCACAGCAGTGGGCGTTAAACTGACGTCTCACAGCAGCCAATCACAGCAGTGGGCGTTTACACTGGAGTCTCACAGCCGCCAATCATAGCAGTGGGCGTTTACACTGGAGTCTCACAGCAGCCAATCATAGCAGTGGGCGCTACACTGACGTCTCACAGCAGCCAATCACAGCAGTGGGCGTTACACTGGAGTCCCAGCAGCCAATCATAGCAGTGGGCGTTTACACTGGAGTCTCACAGCAGCCAATCATAGCAGTGGGCGTTTACACTGAAGCCTCACAGCAGCCAATCACAGCAGTGGGCGTTTACACTGGAGTCTCACAGCAGCCAATCACAGCAGTGGGCGTTTACAGTGGAGTCTCACAGCAGCCAATCACAGCAGTGGGCGTTACACTGAAGCCTCACAGCAGCCAATCACAGCAGTGGGCGTTACACTGGAGTCTCACAGCAGCCAATCACAGCAGTGGGCGACACTGGAGTCCCACAGCAGCCAATCATAGCAGTGGGCGTTTACACTGGAGTCTCACAGCAGCCAATCATAGCAGTGGGCGTTTACACTGAAGCCTCCCAGCAGCCAATCACAGCAGTGGGCGTTTACACTGAAGCCTCACAGCAGCCAATCACAGCAGTGGGCGTTTACACTGAAGCCTCACAGCAGCCAATCACAGCAGTGGGCGTTTAAACTGAAGCTAACAAAAATGACACAACGATTAAAACACTGACAGCCAATCAGAATCCATACAATTGGAGTTGGTACAATTGGTAAAAAAGTATGTCCTTTCCTAACACCAACAAAGTACTAGGACACTAGGATGAACTGGGACGCAGCACATGGCGAAGTGTTCCAAGGGAAACTGATCTCCTGCCAACAGTTTAGTGCATACCGAAAGCAGTGCGAACGAAAAGTAGGACAAAAGGGCAAACGCAGGGCAGTTCTGGTTAGAACAGACAGGGAAATGCTCGGATGGACGGACGGACGGATGGATATGCCAGCTGTGTGCGCTGAAGTGTTAACCCTAATGGTTCCTCTTACACCTGCTCATGGAACACAACACCTGTTGCACACCGGTGCGGCCGCCATATAACACGTGCTAATGGGAAGGTATGAGCGTGTGTGAGTCTAGTTAAACACGGCCATGTGCTTCAGTGCACACTGATACATGCACAAACCCAAACCACCAGCTGGTGTAATACTCATTAACCCAGAACACTTTCACTGACTTGAGCGGGCATAAATGTTTATAACACAGTTAGATACTTTTTACGAACCTTTTAGCGGGGTCTTTGAGCAAAGGTGTAAAATAATAACTGATAACAGGCGGCCAATCAAAAAAGCCCTGTTTGCAGGTGGTATTTGTGTACGTGTGGTAACAACCAGAGTTAGAGTCAAGACCTAGACCAATTCTAGAGCCAGACTCAGACTAAAGGCTGTTCACACCAAGGATGTTAACTATAATGATAATTATACAGTTTTAATAGTCATTCTAATTCTATGAGAATAGGGAATTATAAACTATAACAAAAATGACACAACGATTAAAACACTGACAGCCAATCAGAATCCATACAATTGGAGTTATATTAAAACATTTCCTGGATTTTTCAAGCTTTAAAATGGCAGTAAATGGTAGGCCAAAAAAGTGCATCTATCCATCATAAAAGTGCTCCACACGGCTCCGGGGGGTTATTAATAAAGGCCGTCTGAAGCGAAGCATACATAAACAAGCCTTACTTCAGAAGGCCTTTGTTAACCCCTGTGTTGTAGAGCACTTTCCCAGCCAACATTTATATGTGGATTGTCATATAGGATATCATATAGGATTGTCTGTGGGTTCCATCATGGCCCCATGTTAATTGCCCAGATGGATTTCATATATTTGGCATCCTGGCCAAATTTGCCCATTGGCCTCTGTCCCTCCTAATAATCTCTAATATACTGATTGGTTTCATCACTCTGTCTTCTCTCCACCAATCAGCTGGTGTGTGTGGTGGGCGTTCTGACGCAATATGGCTGCCGTCACATCATCCAGGTGGATGCTGCACATTGGTGGTGGTTGAGGAGATTCCCCCCTTCTATATGTAAAGCGCTTTGAGTGCCTAGAAAAGTGCTATATAAATGTAACAAATTATTATTATTATATAGGATGGCACTTACCACTAGGTGGGACATTTATATGTGGGTCCCATATGGGTATGAAATGGGCTGAAAAATGGGCCCCATATAGGATTGTATGTGGGTTCCATAATGGCCTCATGCTAACTGCCAGATAAATTCAGGGATGGCACTTGCACTGCTACTAGGGGACAAGTGGGCAACATGCACAAGCCTCATCCAAGCATATAATGGATGGATGCACTTTTTTTGGGCTGCCATTCACTGCCATTATAAAGCTTGGATGAGCCAGGACATATTCACCTATGGCTTGTCATATTCACCTATGGCTTGAGGGTGAGTAAATCATGGGCTAACTTTCATTTTTGGGTGAACTATCCCTTTAATACCAGACAGACCCTCCAAAACCCAGATCCAGACAAGACCCTCCAAGTCCCAAAACCAATACCAGACCATCACAGACTAGACCAGGACCTGACCCTCTAGAGGAAGACCAAATCCAGACCCCGCATACAATATGAACTCCTCCATATTTTACTGTATAGTTCGCTGATATTAAGTTAAAAAAAACAAAAAAAACAACATAAGCATTAATTGTTTGAATTTTGTAATAAAACTAACATAATTCAAAAACTGAAACTTTAAAAATGATTTGCTTAAATTGCTTTTCTCCACAAATGACCAATATTAATTTAGTTATATTTATATGCAATTATAGTGTTTATTAATATTTTGGATGTAACTTTTATTTGTATATTTTAGGTTTGAAATAAAATTCTGTTAAAGTTTTTTTGTATTAAGTAATTTTATCTCATTTTAATTTAGTTAACTGTATAGAAAGACTAAATAAAACTATAACACATTATTAAAAAAACAACAGAATTACTAAAACTTTAATTCAAATTAAGATGAAAACAGAAAATAAAGACAAATATTAACAAACACTATCCGTGACACTAAAATAACATTGTTCTATATCTACCAAAAATGAACTCTATGGGACTCTGGACTTTGCAACAAACCACTAATGTTAAGAACGCGCTTAGATAATACCCATACAATTATAACTTATTTTAAGTAACAAAACCTGTCTGCTTATAAGGAGCTCATCAACTTTCGTTAGCTGGACTATGTTGGTCTGTGTTGATTGTGGGTTTGGATGGGTTGGGGCGGGGTTAGTCTAGATCTGAATCCAGCGGTCTATCCACAGCCATGATGTCATCACACCTCAGCATTGACCCCGCTTAGATAACGTCTCATGGTCTGACACTTAAGGTTAAGAGTCGTGGTGGTCAAGGGACAGACTTAATATGCTAACTACAAACTAGTGTTGAACAAAATTTGGACACTTAAAGGGTAACTTTATATTCTAACAATTTCAGCAGTATATGTAAACTAACAATGTGTAGGCCTACTCATTCTCTCTCTGTTATCAAACTATCCTTGGTTATTTTGTCAGCAGAAGTTGACACTTTTCACAGCTCCAGGACTTTTTTGGAAACTACAGGTCATACTTCTGTATTTTAGCATATAGTTAGTATTGAGGGATTCATAGACAACTACAAAAAAATTAAAGGTTGAAACATTCACTGATTCTCCAGAATGAGGGGGTGAAAACTTTTGAACAGGATGAAATTTTCTCTTATCTTTTTCATTTAGTATTGCAACAAAAGATACTTACAAGTTTCCCTTGAAGACAAAATAAGTACAATTTACCGTGATTTAAAGTTAATGCATCAGTGAATGTTTGAATAGTTGTGTTTGAGTCCCTCAATCGTCCTCAGTGTGAAAAGATGGATCTCAATATCATACAGTCACTGCTGGAGGGGGTTCAAATATGCAAAAGATGCTGGGAAACTGAAGAATTTACAGGACCTGGAGGATTTTTCTGAGGAACATTGGGCAGTTTAACTGCTCAGGACAAACAAGAGACTCATGAACAACCATCACAAAACACAAAAAGAACATCCAGGTAATGACACACAGTATTAAAAATCAAGGGTACACTTGAACAGGAAAAAAAATGTCTTGTGGACTATATGTGAACATCTATGTAAAATATCTTATTCAGGACCAATATCATTTTTTATTTATTTATTTGTATGTTCCCTCTTATTTTGTTGAAATCATTAATATTTTTGCAGATTCTGCAAGGGGTGTGTAAACTTTTGAGCAAGACATGTATGTTATGTAAATGGAAGAAAGAGCAAGATAAAGATCTTTCTGATGATAAACAGTAACAGTAAGAAGGGAAGATTTTGAGTAGAAAAGTGATGTTAAATTTTAGATTTAAAAAATTTGACAGATTTATTAAAAAATGTAAAACTTGGTGTGATTCACACATTCTGCTGATTGACTTGAATACATTTTTTTGGAGAAAGTGACTCAAAAATGTCAGGGTGGTAAAACTATCTGAGATAAATGAAGAAGAAAAAAAATCCTTATTAAAAGAATTAAAATCTTAACCGCAACCTGTTTGGCATATATATTTCTTTAAATGCTTTAAATGAAAAATGTTTGTTAAAATAAGGTAATGTGGTGCAACCAACAATGTCATTCAAAGTCTTTGTCAGCATTAAAAACAACTGTTCATTGTTAGTTTGTGTTAACTAGTGTAAGTACAGTTTTAAAAAATTGAACCGTATTGTAAAGTGTTACTTATTAGCCTCTCAAAAAAACATTTACATTTTCACAATATTCTGCTCAATACTTTGACACAGTATTCATACTTGAGTTAACCTAAATGTTTGAGCACTTCTTGCAGCCACTGAATGTAGAAAAAGCAAATGCTCTGGTGGACTGCACACAAACGTTTTCATTTCACCTGGAGTGTGTTGCAGGTTTAGATGCTGTGTGATAACCAAAATGGGTTTCCGTGCCTCCCACAGATGTGATCTGGGTTAAAAATAGTTGTCTATATTCATAACCCATTTCACAGTAAACCACACCACAGTGTCACACTTGTACTTCACTTGACTTTGCTTTTCACTAGCTGTAAGCCTCGAGCTGAATGCGAGGCATGTGAGGGGCGTCTTGACTACGGGCACTGCGGGGAGAGTCCCTTTAATGCGGCCATGTGACACGCTCAAAATATTCCCCCAGATGAGAGGCCATGCGGCCCCCAGCGCCTCTCACACACTGAGTTCACTGTAGTCTCCTCACACCCTAACGCTCTTTATCTGTCATCCCGCGCTTCTGCGAGGCTATACTACTCCGGCAGCTTCCATTTCTGAACTAGTACACACTTCTATTAATAGTCCGAGTAATACTGCTTTTATTTTCTCCGCTGTTTTTCAGCGTTTTGCTAAATTTAGTTGACGAACGAGCACTGGCAGGCGTTTTGTCGGCAATTAAAGGATGGCGTGACTGGCCATTGGGCCGCTAACATGAAAGCACCATTGTCTGAGAGAATGCCTCCGACTTTCTCCCCATTGGCCGAGTTCTCCACTGGGTGGCCGCAAAATTTCATTTAACTACCTCTTTCAAAAGAGGCTGAAAAGGAAAAACTGTGGAACACACATAAGCCTGTGAACTTTTGAGTGTATTTTAATGTTGTTTAGAAAAAATATGATTTAAAAGAGAAGACAAGACAGACATGATAGATAAGACAGACAGACATGATAGATAAGACAGACATGACAGATAAGACAGAAAGAAGAAAGACAAAGATAGATAGACAGACAGACATGATAGATAAGACAGACAGACATGATAGATAAGACAGACAGATAGACAGACAAAGATAGACAAAGAAAGACAGACAGGCATGATATATAAGACAGATAGACAGACAGATAGACAAAGAAAGATAGACAGACAGACAGACATGATAGATATGACAGACAGATAGACAGCCAGACATGATAGATAAGATAGAAAGACAGACAGACACACAAAGAAAGACAGATAGACAGACAATGATAGACAGATAAATATAGATAAATAGAAAGAGACAGACATACAGACATGATAGATAAGACAGAAAGACAGACAAATAGACAAAGATAGACAGACAGACAGACATGAAAGATACGACAGACAGATAGATAGACAGATAGACAAAGATAAGACATGTAGACAGAAAGACAGACAGACAGACAAAGATAGATAAATAGAAAGAGACAGGCAGACATGACAGACATGACAGAAAGACAGACAGACAGACAGACAGACAGACAGACAGACAGACAGACAGACAGATAGATAGATAGATAGATAGATAGATAGATAGATAGATAGATAGATAGATAGATAGATAGATAGATAGATAGACAGATAGATAGATATTAAAAAAACGGACACGCACGCCTGTGAACATTTGAGTGTATTTTAATGCAGTTTAGGAAAAAAATATGATTTAAAGAGAAGACAGAACTGTTTCGGATTACAGACCGACGCTGAGTCACATCAGGCCTCCGTGGCAGTGAAAGAAAAAGCCCCTGTGTATGTAATGCAATGACTGTAAGTATATTTGAGTGCATGTGAATATGCGTGTAGCAATGGGATGGTCTGTAGTTTGCTTCTGCAGGCCTGCTAGTGGGGATCTCCAATCACGTGGGGAGGAAAAATAAATATTTTTTTCTCAGTGTGAGCTGTCCTCTCCTCTCCTCTCCTCTGGCAAACAGCAGCGTCCACAGAGCAGCCAGGCAGACATTTGTAGGGTTGGTCACAGCTTTGCATACACTTCAACTCTTCTGGGAAGGCTTTACACCAGGTTCTGGAGTGCTGTTTGAATTTTTGACACATTCTTCTAGAGAGAGAGAGAGAGAGAGAGAGAGAGAGAGAGAGAGAGAGAGAGAGAGAGAGAGAGAGAGAGAGAGAGAGAGAGAGAGAGAGAGAGAGAGAGAGAGAGAGAGAGAGAGAGAGAGAGAGAGAGAGAGAGAGAGAGAGAGAGAGAGAGAGAGAGAGAGAGAGAGAGAGAGAGAGAGAGATTATATGCATAATTACCTCCAGTTAATACATTAAACAATGGTTACATTATACATTAAACAATGGTTACATTATACATCAAAGTACACATCACCACATTGATATTGTGATAAATAAATATATTATACAAATTAATGATTTTTTATAAAAATGTATATTTTTTCCTATACAGTTTGGATGGATGGATTTTTGTCCATCAGTTTTGGGACGTCTGCCTTTACACCACATGCAACTGATGAACTTCTCATGACATCTCATCTTAGTTTAATGACACATCTCACATTCATGTAGGGTTTGATATGGACTTCTTGGCCACCTTTGGTTATAACAGCTTCAATCTCTTCTGGGAAGGCTTTCCACAAGGTTTAGGAGTGTGTTTATGGGAATTTTTGACCATTCTTCTAGAAGACCTTACTAATTTGTGAGGTCAGGCACTGATGTTGGAAGGCCTGAAGGCCTCAGCAGTCTCCGCTGACCCTGCTCTGTGATTTTTTGTGTGGCCTACCACTTCGTGGCTGAGTTGCTGTTGTTCCCAATTGCTTTCACATTGTTATAATACCACTAGCAGTTGACCGTGGAATATTTAGTTGTGAGGACATTTCACGAATGGACTTATTGCACAGGTGGCAACCTATCACGGTACCACGCTTGAATTCACTGAGATCCTGAGAGTGACTCATTCTTTCACAAATGTTTGTAGAAGCGTCTGCATGACGAGTGCTTGATTTGATACACCTGTGGTCATGGAAGTGATTGGAACACCTGAATTCAATGATTCGGAAGCGTATCCCAATACTTTTGGCAATATAGTGTAGATAGATAGATGATAGATAGATAGGGATAGATAGATAGATAGATAGATAGATAGATAGATAGATAGATAGATAGATAGATAGATAGATAGATAGATAGATAGATAGATAGATAGATAGATAGATAGATAGATAGATAGATAGACAGGGAGGCAGATAGACAGTACAATGTAAAGTGTTCCCCAAATAATAAAATGAGTAGCAATTAAAAACTATTTACAATATATGATTGGTAAATAAACCAGTCAAGGTTAATCTGACAGCCACATTTTACATTGTGTGACTGAACAAACCAAGTGAATCAAAACAACACCATAGATAAATGACTCTTGGAACACTTTAGTAGCCATAACTTGGTGCTGTTTTGGTTTTGAGGGTACTTCTGTTGATCTAGATTCTTGGAAACACATCACACATGAATCCGCCCTAATTGAAAACAACATAACCTGGTCAGAATATGGCTGGTCGAGTGAGCAGTAGAGCTACACAAGGCACTGATCTGGGTTCAGTTCAGGACTAACACTGCCCTCTACAGATGCACTTCTACCAGTACAGCTACACATGCAGAGTACACTATTAAATGTAATTGAGCAATTTATATACATATTCATCTCATATATAAATATCAAGACAGATTAAAGCTTGGCCTATAAGGAATTGTTCAAACCAAAAATAAAAATGTGTCATCACTTAATCACCCCCATGTTGTATCAAACCCATGAAGCTTTCTTTTCATTTTGAGAAACAAAAAAGGCTGCTCTTTTGCATTTAATAATAACAAAGGGGCTGCAAGCTTCAAAAAGGATGCAAAAGCATCATAAATGTATGATAAACCACCTTTTCCGCAATTACTTAATGTAGTCTTATGTAGTTACCCACATACTTAAACCAATTCACTTACACACATACATCAAAACAATTTATTAAAAAAAAAAAAAAAAAAAAATATATATATATATATATATATATATATATATATATATATATATATATATATATATATATATATATATATATATATATATATATATATATATATATATATATATATATATATATATATATATATATATATATATATATATATATATATATATATATATATATATATATTCTCTGCTCTTTTCTCCCTCCTGCTTTATAATCTAGCTTTAAGACAGACAGACAGATACACATATATACAAACACACAGGTTTTATTTATTTTATTTTTTAATTGTCTTAATTATTTTCTTGTTATTAATCATTTTCTTGTTTATAAAAATTTATTAATGCATTTGTTTACTTATTGATTTGATTGATTATTGCTTATGTAATGGGCAATGCTTTGGCAATACTGTACAAGACTGTACAAGCTTGTTTTAATTTGACAGTTAAATAGAGACAGACACACAGACAGACAGATAAATAGACAGACAGACACACAGACAGACACACAGAAAGAAAGACAGACAGATAAATAGACAGACACACAGAAAGAAAGACAGATGAATAGACAGACACACAGACATGGATAGACAGATAGAGACAGACAGACAATATACAGATAAAGAATCAGACTGACAGACAGACACATTCGATAGACAGATATATACAGACAGATAAATAGACGGACGGACACGGACGGACAGACAGACAGATAGATAGATATAGATAGATAGATAGATAGATAGATAGATAGATAGATAGATAGATAGATAGATAGATAGATAGATAGATAGATAGATTTGTGAACAAATCATTCAGAACAGTTTTGTGAATCGGTAATTCACGAAAAAGATCCGACCCAAAAGAACAATTCCAATATGAATCGGACAGGAAAGCTTGGGTGGATTTCAAGATTTTCAGCAAAAACTCCCCCCTCATCGAGGAAAGAAAGTCATTAAGGTTTGAACAGGCAGGATGTCATTAAGGTTAATTAAATAATGGCAACGCTTTCAGATTTGGCTGAATTTATCCCTTTAACGTGAAGTGAACAGAACAAAATCTATGTGTGTGCGTATGGATACATCTCCATTTAGCTCGTCTTTGTATCTCACGCAGAGTTGAGTCACGTGCGGCGTGTTTATGTGTGGGAGAGATAGAGAGAAAGAGAGAAAGAGAGAGAGAGAGAGAGAGAGAGAGAGAGAGAGAGAGAGAGAGAGAGAGAGAGAGAGAGAAATGGACCAGGAGCTAATTAGCTGTGCCAAGCCCGTGCACGAGTCCATCTCCATTAATAGAGAACATTAACCTGAGGGACAGTGAGTGCTCCTCAAGCCTGTTACATTTCCCAGTAACAATGTGACTCAATGTGTGCGCCTCTCTACCGCTCAAATAGCAACATCGCACTGATGTGCAGATGCTAAAAGCACCAACTGCAAGGAAGAAATGACCGCTTCAATAATGCCTTGACGGCCCGATACATTTTAGGGGCCAAAACCTTATTTGTTTAGGTCAGATGTGATTGAGTAATAAGAATAATGTAGCTAAACTTGAGCTAGAAAACAAACGTGAGACATAAATTGTGACAAGAACTTAAATGGTGCTCAGTTACAATAAATGATGTGATGCAACATTTAAAAGGGCCATACCCTAAACTAGAAATATAATAAATAATGCACATCATTTGTGTTCAAACATTGAGGATTTTAAGGAGATGAAAATAAAAATAATTTATCCCTAAGCTGAATTTTCAGTATTACTTCTTCAGTCTTCAGATTCTTCAGAAATCATTCTAATATGATGATTTGATGCTCAAGAAACATTTATTATTATTAATGTTTAAAACCGTTGTGCTGATTAATATTTATGGGAAACCATGATACATTTTTCAGGATTCTTTTTATTAAAGAAATATATATATATGAAATATATATTTTTTTATAATAGATTTAAATGCAGTTTTAATACATGTTTTTAATTTTTTTATATACATTTAAATATATTTTTAATCAATTTCATCAATTGCTGAAAAAATGCTGAATAAAAGTATGGATTTCCTCTTTTTTAAATCTGACTGTGTGGAGAAGAATTAGAAATATTATTGTAAAGCGTTACCATTTAGTTTTTCATGGACATTTTCTACCCTATCACACTTACAATTAAACAAGCTGTTTTTGATACTTATTTATGTAAATGTCCCGTTATTATGATGTTAATAGATGATTGGCAGTTGTATAACTTGATAGACCCAGCACTACTTTATTCTCATTGTAATGTTCAGAGCAGCTTAGACCTTCTGCTAAACATCTACTTTTGTGTTCCACAGAAAAATGAAACTCACACAGGTTTGGATTGACATGCGGGTCACATAAGTTTCATTTGTTGGTGAACTTTTCATTTTTAAAGGCTCTTATAAAAAGGGCAAAGTGTGTAACTGCAATGTTTTGAAATGCAATGCTTCAATGTTCTTTGCAAATGGCTGTATTATAGAAGAAATGTGTGCGATAAATGCAAGCTGACTCATACTTGATAGCAGCACTGAGCAGGAAGTTGAGCTGCGGCATCACAAGCGTATCAGGAGAGGCCAAATAACGGTCAAACTGGACCTGTGAGTAAAACAAATAACACACCGTTATACAGAACAGGAATGGAAAACATCACCTACCCTAGCTTTAAATGTTGCTGAAAGTGTGCCCGCAAATTTAAAACACTTAGGTAGCAGTCTTCGAACAGGGTTTGATTAGTTGATTTACAATTATTAACAAAGGATGTCTGTGATTTCATCCCAACATTTCTGTGAAATGTGATTTCCCCTTTAAAAAAAAAAGTGACAAAAAGGTCTAAATCCATAATGATCCGTAATTAGTTAGCCAGAAAACTCTTTGCTCTGCAGGCTGTGTGAGAAAAACAGTCTGCCCAAATAAAAGCCAGTCCTGTCTGAGCAAACCTTAAAGTGCCCCTATTTTCCTAGATATTACCTTTCAATGGTGTGCAATTTAGCAGTTTGTGAATATAAAAAGGTCTGCAAAAGTTGTCTCCCAAAAAAAGAACGAATTCTGAACTGCCTGAAACGATTCGTTGGTAAGTTCAGTATTACTTCCTGCTCGAACCTACGAAGGTTTGCAAAAAAATGTACATAATGCCTGCCAATGACTGCCTGTGAACAATGTCTACTTTGACCCACCGTCAAACACTAACTGTAGCTGAGACAGGAAGTGTTTGGTTGGTTTTATCGACATGTCACGAAGGCACTCTTTTCTAAAACCGACGCCATCGTTACTGTTCGCTGTGTATCCAGTGCTGAGGAAGATCTGGAGCCGAAACTCAAATATTGTAATGGCCGTTTGGTTTCCAATTCGCTGTAAGCGTTCGACCAATCACAGCAGAGTCAGCTCTCGGAAAGGAGGGGTTTAGAGAGACCGAATCCTTGATTGAACTGGTCTAGTAATGTCAATTTACATAAATTCCCATAATCGATCATTGTTTAAATGAATGATCAATTAGTCGTTAACCGTAGTCTCTTAAAGGCACAGTATGTAAGTTTCTCCGCTAGAAGCAAAATGATGTAAAACAAAGGCATAGCTTGATGACGCTGTGAATGAGCGTGGAATCATGGGAGTTGTAGTATTGACTCTTGACCTCTACACTTTTTGGACCCTTGCTTAATTATGTTTCGAAATAATCGGCTAGCCTACCTAATCCACAGCATGGCTTGAAGACATTCATACATGTAGAATACACAACTATGATCCGTTTGCTTAATTTCCCCATCTGTCTGCTGCACATTTTGCGCATGAGGCACACACACCTCAAAACTACACACTCTAATGATTACCTTGCTTAATCGACCATCGCTAAGTTATCGATTCAGTAATTAATCGACAAATAATCAATTGTCGATTAATTGTTAGCATCCCCATTTCAGACACTGCGAGGAAAGAGGTGATGCTGCAATGTGTATTATGAGACTATTTAAAGGGGTTCTTCACTGCTGACAAAATGGGCCTTCAATAAAACTCAGTTATGTAGTAGAAAGGTGAAACAAATTGACATCTGTGCTACTTCACTAAAAAAACTAAAAAAAGGCTGTTGTCTTCCCTTTTGTTAAATAGCTAGGAAAACTTTAATACCCATAATGCACTGGGCATGTTGCCATCCAAGGCCACTCCCACCAGTCTGCTATGGATACATTTGACTAGAGTTAAATACCATATATAATATTTCCTACAGTAATATAGTATTTCCTACCAAATGCTTTAGTAGGAAATACTTCTTAGCAAACTTTAAGTAATAATGGTTTCAATTGTTCCCGGTGCAAGAATTCAAAGAGTAAACAATTAGTGGGAGTGAGTAACTCTTGGTTTCCACTGAAGGATCCTGTGTGTTGTAGGCAGTGACTAAATGCTGCAAAGAATCATATATACTGAGAGAAGGGATGTGACGGAAAATCTGAAAAACCTCTGTGTTTGTAGTCAACATTTCAAACTGAATGACCACAAACACAGTGTTTTAGGCCAAAGGGAGGGGAAAAACTGAAACTGATCTGTTAATTAATGATTAGACAAAGTTTGATACAATTTTCAGTAATAAACCACCCTTACAAAACAGATCTGTTAATAACCCCCTGTGGGATCGACTGACTGTGGGGATACAAAATGTTGAAGTATAATCTGTAGTTTTCACGAAAGCCTGGAGCTGTCAAGCGTGTTTTCAGGTGAAGTTTTGCTGACAAATAAACGTGAATTTCTCAGTCCGGAAAACTCATAAACATTTTTTTATTTATACCAACATTCAAAAACAGCAGTTACACTTCATGTGTTTTTGACCTTAGATGCATGTAAACCTCTTGTAGGAGACCTCCAAAACAAAGCCAGAAACATTTAAAATAGCATAATAGGGGCAATTTAATGAAGAAAGAGAAACAGGTCTCACCATTGCTGTTTTTAAGGATGTGCTGTCCATGCCAGGGAGGTTGGCCAAGGGACCCTAAGAGGGAGAGAACAGCAAAACATGAGTAAAGGATACACAACTACTTCCCTTCAGCTCTGTGAACTGACAGCCTGCGGCACAGATATAACACGTAAACAAAGAGGACAAGGAATAGGTGCAACAGGACAGCTTGAAAACACATGAAGTGAGAGATTTCACATTTCAAACTAATTCGTAGCTGCTTTCTGACACTGTTGAATAGATTTTTTTAATGAGTAGGAGAGAAAACAAACAACAAAATGGCTAAGAAAAGAACATCTATTGACCAGCTGACCATCTATTGTTCAATGCAATTGTACAGCAACAACATGTCTTTGGTGATGAATTGAGTTCTGACACATTTCGGAGTGCAGCAGATATGAACTCAAGCTAGTGTACCCAGAATCCTTTATGTTCACACGCTTATGATAGCGGTAGAATTTGATTGGATGAGACATGTTTAAAGCCAATAGCCAATTTAAAGAAAGCAAATGCACATCGACTAAATATTATATGAATTATAATTAGTCACTACAAACCAATGAGTTGAGATGAAGTCGCATTTACTGATAAAAAATTCACATGCAAAATTTAGTCATTTCAAAATGGTTAGCCACACAATCGGGAATTTTGCATAATGGTGCAACATTTCCCTATGCAGATTTCCCAACAGGTTCAAGATTTTACATGACCTTGCCACGTTCACCAACAGAAAGTTGGTGCTTCAAACATTGATACACTACTGACAATAAACAATGGACTTTTTTTGCTGGTTAAAGGTTGGGTCGACAATTTTGGAGAGGCTAGCAATAGCAAGCTAGCTTAAAAAGCATAAGACCCCACCCTCCCTTCAGAGCTTCTCCAAAGCCACGCCTCCAGAGTCAGAGCAGAGTCTGCAAAGCCTCATGAGACACAGCGTTAAATTACCTCATATATCAAAGCACATAACATTACAATAATAATGGAAGTTAACATTAAAATAATTATTGGCAATGTATAAAAATCGAATATATATATATATATATATATATATATATATATATATATATATATATATATATATATATATATACAAAAGTCGTGTCGCTTATCTATTTTGTAGAAACACCTGCTATTAACCTGATTTTTAATTCATCAATTGGTGTTAGAAATAGCTCATATGAAAAGCTAAAACCCTCCCAAATGGCGTTTAATGCACTGAAATAAATTAGTTTCACTGAAAAAAAGATTTATCATTTAATCAAGACAGAAAGGTCAAATTTTGGCAAGACAAAAGTTTTGTCGCCTATACGGAAATTGAAAAGATTTACTGCAAATACAAAAATATGTCAGCAAATTAAGTAGTGGTGCTGTGAGATCCAAATTGAATATCTTGTATGACTTCCATGAGCTTGAAGGACTGCATTCATGCGGTTTGGCAAGGACTCTATTCTTTGGTTTCATCTTCCATGCTTCCTCTTTCATTCTACCCCACATATGCTCAATGATGTTCATGTCTGGTGACTGGGCTGGCCAATCCTGGAGCATCTTGATCTTCTTTGCCTTGAGGAACTTTGATGTGGAGATGGAAGAATGCGATGGAGCACCATCTTGCTGCAGAATTTGGCCTCTTTTATGTTTGGGAATATAAGAGGTATAAGATTTCTTGGTATTTAAGACTATTGAAGTTGCCATCCAACCTGCAGATCTCTCGCACACCCCCATACTGCATGTAACCCAAGACCATGATTTTTCCGCCACCAAACTTCACTGTTTTCTGGGTGAATCTCGGATCCATGCAGGCTCCAGTAGGCCTCCCGCAATATTTGCGGCGACTGTGGTGTAATTCAACAGAAGATTCATCTGAAAAATTCTTCTGCCACTTTTCCAGCGTCCATCCTTTTAGCAGGCTGCGGGCTTTGGCAAATGCCACATGGTTTTCAGTTGTCTTTTGTTTAGTGCTGGCTTCTGGGCACTGATTCGACCATGGAGGCCATTTCGAGACCGAATCCGACAAACTGTTCTGGTTGACACAGGGACTTCAGGTGACCAGGTCTCGTGGAGCTCTGCTGCAGTGGAAAATGGGCTGGCCTTGGATTTTCGAGCCAACAAACGGTCCTCTCGAGCAGTTGTCTTGCAGGGTCTGCCTGACCTGGGTTTGTCATAAACGTCTCCAGTCTCTTCAAATCTTTTTTTTATCCTCTGTACTTGACGCTGAGACACTTTGAAGGTGTCAGCCACATCAGCAGTGGATCTGGTTTTCAGCCTCTTGATAATCAAAACTTTAGTCTCAGGGTGAATCTTAGGCATGTTTGCAGAGGTCTAGTTCCAGTTGATGTTAAGGTCTAGTGTACTGGGGTTCTTTTTATACACACCTGAGACCTAATTGATCCATTATTAGTCACAGGTGAAGCTCATATGACAAGGCGACAACACTTTTTTGAAAGTTTCATTTTGCACTGAAACATTATTACAAAAGCTGTTGGGATTAAAATGAGCCATTTCTTGTAAAAAAAATCTTGATAAGAAATATATTTCAGCAGCACTTCAGGTCAATTTGTACACAAGCGACAAGACTTTTGACAGGGACTGAATATACAGGTCCTTCTAAAAACATTAGCATATTGTGATAAAAGTTCATTATTTTCCATAATGTAATGATAAAATTAAAATTTCATATATTTTAGATTCATTGCACACCAACTGAAATATTTCAGGTCTTTTATTGTTTTAATACTGATGATTTTGGCATACAGCTAATGAAAACCCAAAATCTCAAAAAATTAGCATATCATGAAAAGGTTCTCTAAACGAGCTATTAACCTAATCATCTGAATCAACTAATTAACTCTAAACACTTTTAAGGCTTTTAAAAACTTCCAGCCTGGTTCATTACTCAAAACCGCAATCATGGGTAAGACTGCCGACCTGACTGCTGTCCAGAAGGCCATCATTGACACCCTCAAGCGAGAGGGTAAGACACAGAAAGAAATTTCTGAACGAATAGGCTGTTCCCAGAGTGCTGTATCAAGGCACCTCAGTGGGAAAGAAAAAGTGTGGCAAAAATCACTGCACAACGAGAAGAGGTGACCGGACCCTGAGGAAGATTGTGGAAAAGGACCGATTCCAGACCTTAGGGGACCTGCGGAAGCAGTGGACTGAGTCTGGAGTAGAAACATCCAGAGCCACCGTGCACAGGCGTGTGCAGGAAATGGGCTACAGGTGCCGCATTCTCCAGGTCAAGCCACTTTTGAACCAGAAACAGCGGCAGAAGCGCCTGACCTGGGCTACAGAGAAGCAGCACTGGACTGGCGCTCAAATTTTGCATGTCATTCGAAATCAAGGTGCCAGAGTCTGGAGGAAGACTGGGGAGAAGGAAATGCCAAAATGCCTGAAGTCCAGTGTCAAGTACCCACAGTCAGTGATGGTCTGGGGTGCCATGTCAGCTGCTGGTGTTGGTCCACTGTGTTTTATCAAGGGCAGGGTCAATGCAGCTAGCTATCAGGAGATTTTGGAGCACTTCATGCTTCCATCTGCTGAAAAGCTTTATGGAGATGAAGATTTCGTTTTTCAGCACGACCTGGCACCTGCTCACAGTGCCAAAACCCATAGAGAATCTGTGGGATATTGTGAAGAGAAAGTTGAGACGCAAGACCCAACACTCTGGATGAGCTTAAGGCCGCTATCGAAGCATCCTGGGCCTCCATAACACCTCAGCAGTGCCACAGGCTGATTGCCTCCATGCCACGCCGCATTGAAGCAGTCATTTCTGCAAAAGGATTCCCCACCAAGTATTGAGTGCAGAACTGAACATAATTATTTGAAGGTTGACTTTTTTTGTATTAAAAACACTTTTCTTTTATTGGTCGGATGAAATATGCTAATTTTGTGAGATAGGGTTTTCATGAGCTGTATGCCAAAATCATCAGTATTAAAACAATAAAAGACCTGAAATATTTCAGTTGGTGTGCAATGAATCTAAAATATATGAAAGTTTAATTTTATCATTACATTATGGAAAATAATGAACTTTTATCACAATATGCTAATTTTTGAGAATGACCTGAATATATATTAGGGCCGGGACTCGATTAAAAAAAATTATCTAATTAATTAGAGGCTTTGTAATTAATTAATCGAAATTAATCGCATTTTAATTGCATATAAATATTTGACCTGAGAACAGTGAGAAGTAATTTTTTTCACATGGATTTTTCGTATACCATTGAATAATGACTGAATACATATATACATATATATATATATATATATATATATATATATATATATATATATATATATATATATATATATATATATATATATATATATATATATATATATATATATATATATATATATACATATATATATACATACATATATATATACATACATATATATATATACATATATATATATATATATATATATATATATATATATATATATATATATATATATATTTATATATATATATATATATATACACAGGGAGTGCAGAATGAGTTAGGCAAATGAGTATTTTGACCACATCATCCTCGTTATGCATGTTGTCTTACTCCAAGCTGTATAGGCTGGAAAGCCTACTACCAATTAAGCATATTAGGTGATGTGCATCTCTGTAATGAGAAGGGGTGTGGTCTAATGACATCAACACCCTATATCAGGTGTGCATAATTATTAGGCAACTTCCTTTCCTTTGGCAAAATGGGTCAAAAGAAGGACTTGACAGGCTCAGAAAAGTCAAAAATAGTGAGATATATTGCAGAGGGATGCAGCAGTCTTAAAATAGCCAAGCTTCTGAAGCGTGATCATCGAACAATCAAGCATTTCATTCAAAATAGTCAACAGGGTCGCAAGAAGCGTGTGGAAAAACCAAGGCGCAAAATAACTGCCCGTGTTACTGTCCCAATACTCAGAGACATGGCCAAGGTGAGAAAGGCAGAAAGTCGACCACCACTGAACAAGACACACAAGCTGAAACGTCAAGACTGGGCCAAGAAATATCTCAAGACTGATTTTTCTAAGGTTTTATGGACTGATGAAATGAGAGTGAGTCTTGATGGGCCAGATGGATGGGCCCGTGGCTGGATTGGTAAAGGGCAGAGAGCTCCAGTCCGACTCAGACGCCAGCAAGGTGGAGGTGGAGTACTGGTTTGGGCTGGTATCATCAAAGATGAGCTTGTGGGGCCTTTTCGGGTTGAGGATGGAGTCAAGCTCAACTCCCAGTCCTACGGCCAGTTTCTGGAAGACACCTTCTTCAAGCAGTGGTACAGGAAGAAGTCTGCATCCTTCAAGAAAAACATGATTTTCATGCAGGACAATGCTCCATCACATGCGTCCAAGTACTCCACAGCGTGGCTGGCAAGAAAGGGTATAAAAGAAGAAAATCTAATGATATGGCCTCCTTGTTCACCTGATCTGAACCCCATTGAGAACCTGTGGTCCATCATCAAATGTGCGATTTACAAGGAGGGAAAACCGTACACCTCTCTGAACAGTGTCTGGGAGGCTGTGGTTGCTGCTGCACACAATGTTGATGGTGAACAGATCAAAACACTGACAGAATCCATGGATGGCAGGCTTTTGAGTGTCCTTGCAAAGAAAGGTGGCTATATTGGTCACTGATTTGTTTTTGTTTGGTTTTGAATGTCAGAAATGTATATTTGTGAATGTTGAGATGTTATATTGGTTTCACTGGTAAAAATAAATAATTGAAATGGGTATACATTTGTTTTTTTATTAAGTTGCCTAATAATTATGCACAGTAATAGTCACCTGCACACACAGATATCCCCTAAAATAGCTAAAACTAAAAACTACTTCCTAATAAACTACAAAAATATTCAGCTTTGATATTAATGAGTTTTTTTGTGTTCATTGAGAACATGGTTGTTGTTCAATAATAAAATTAATCCTCAAAAATACAACTTGCCTAATAATTCTGCACTCCCTGTATATATATATAACATTTCGACCATTTAATAAAGGAACATTCACAACAACAATTTTTACCAACAAGAAGGTTCCAGAAATTTGAATCTCTGTAATGCACAACCTCTCATGGCTTAGTGCTTTATCATAAAATCATAAGATCATTTTGACTAGAGCTCTAGATACTTCACATTATGCCTACCAACATGAACAGAGTAAACAGTGTCAAACATCAACAGGAGCTTCATATAGTCTTCTGGCCTTTTCCTTGCATATGTAATTTGGATGGTCGCAATGTTTTTAAAATGATGCCATCGACATAATGCACAAAGTTGGCTTTTGAGGGCCTGATTCCTGAATCACGTCTGTTGTGGGCAGCAGGAGCCATATAAAGCCGAGACAGGCCGTAATTAACAGCGTTGAGTGGACAGAGAAGACATTGAAGCAGTAGGCGAGACAGTTGTGTCCTGTGCTGTGGACAGCAGGTGTCCAGAGACGCTTAGTCACACGCCAGCCTTTAACGGGGGTGTGTGATGAGGACAGGCGTGGAAATGCCCAGACTGCACTGCTCTGCCAAGACCCACACACACACACCCGTGCTTACTTTCAATGCTTCTGCTTTCTCGCCTGTCTTCTGTAATATAACACCTTGCTTAAAGTGCCGCTACATGTCCGAAAGAGTCACTAAGTTCACTAGAAACTTTTTCACCTGACAATTACTCAGCTGAACTCAAAAAGACCATGCTGGTTTATAAACTCAAACGAGAGCAAGCCTCAAAAGCCGTGGGAACAACATGAAAGGGTAACAATTCTCGGTTTATAAGTCATGATGAATAACTTGTGATTTAGTGAGTCAGTAGCTGTTCCAAGTGATTCATTTAAAAGAACTAGATCAAGTTCACTAAAACAAACGAGTCATAAGAGTCATTTTTTGATAATAAAACTATACCAGTACACAATGTATGTTTTTGATTCATTAAAAAGAGCTGGAACATTCAGGCCAGTTCATTGGAAGAAGAATCATTCGTTCAGGAATCTGACAACACTAGTCACTGTATGTTTCTGATTTGGTAAAACAAACGTGTCACAGGAGTCATTTTTTGAGAATCGGACTACACCGCTCACGTTGTGTTTTTGATTCATTAAAAAGAACTGGATCATTAATTTGGGAATCTGATTCACTAAAATGATTCCCTTAATTTCTGATTTACTAAAACAAAGAGTCATATTGTGAGAATCAAACTATACCAGTTCACTAATGTATTTTTTTGATTTATTAAAAAGAGCTGGATCATTCAGGCCAGTTTATTGAAAGAAGAATCATTTGTTCAGGAATCTGACTACACTGATCCCTGTATGTTTCTGATTTGGTAAAACAAACGAGTCATATTTTGAGAATCGGATTACACTGGTCACAATATATGTTTTTGATTAATTCAAAAGAACTGGATCATTATTCCTTCGGGAATCTGACTACACTGGTCACTGCATTTTTCTGATTTACTAAAACAAACAAGTCATAAGAGTCATATTTTGAGAATCAGACTACATCAGTCACATTGTGTTTTTGATTCATTAAAAAGAACTGGATCATTCAGGCCAGTTCATTGCCAGAAGATTTATTCCTTCAGATATTTGGCTACACTGGTCGCTGTATGTTTGAGATTCACTAAAAAAAAAAACGGCACAAAAGAGTCATCAGTTTGAGAATCAGACTGTAATGGTTGCGCTGTATGTTTTTGATTCACTAAAATAAACAAATGAAAAGAATCATTCCTTGAAATATCTGACTACACCAGTCATTCTTTATATTTTCTTTCACTAAAAAGAACTGTCTCGTTCATGCAAATTCATTAGCAGAAGAATCATTCATTTGGGAATCAGGCACTTTGCACCGACTGTATCCGATTTACTCAAAATAACTGGTTCAAAAGAGTCATTGATTTGGGAATCAGAGTACACTGGTCACGTACAGCGTGTATTAGATTTGCAAAAAAAGTACAGATTCATAAGAGTCATTCATTCGAGAATCAGAATATATATCTTTGGATTAATTAAAAATATTAGATATAAGAATCATTTGACTATGTCAAGCTGTACATTTGATTAAAAGAACTGGCTCAGATGACTCAACTGATCAGGAATCAGACTACACTGGTTGCACTGTATATTTTTGATTCATTTAAATAAAAAAACAATAAAAAAAACAACAACTCATAAGACTTTTTGGTTTGAGAACTGGACTACACTGTCCTGTTTTTAATTCACAAACAAAGAAGAGAGAAAACATCTGGATTGATTTCCAAAAAAAAATATATGGTTCTCATTTCCTGAACTTTTCATACCACAAAAGGAGAAACTTTGAAGAATGGTTGAAAAAGAGAAGAGCCAAGAGAGAAAGTGGATGAAACCCAGTGGCAGACCAAAATGTCGTTGCTATAAGATCTACAGCGATCTTAAATGTCTGAAATACACCTTATAGTATAGTACAGGATGTAAGAAGAGATGCTGAGTGCTTTCAGATGTGCAAAGCCACAGCATTAATGAACAACAACAAAACAAAGGCAAACCATTTGCTTGATCTAATCTGTAAATGCGCACACAGACGTGTACAGGTAATCGTGTTTACAGCATAAGCTTTATTTTTGTGTTCTTGTTCAATCTCAGGCCATTTCCTGCCATGTGATGAATTTGAATGAAAATCCACGCTCTGTGATTTTATTAATGAGCCTCTAACCATAGGGTAACCATGGTAATAAGGTCTAAAGGAAAGAAATAGACAATAGAGACTGTTCCTGTGAAATGAAAAAAAGATTATATGGAAGCAATGTGCGCTATTAGTGAGTGTGTGTTTGTTGGAGGTGATATAAAAGGGGAAAGATGGCCACAAATAGTGTTTTGCAAAAGAGCGCTCAAAGAGAACAAGGGTTCCAACACATTTTTCATTTCGAAATTCCATACTATACCAGATTTTTCAGACCATCCAACTGTTAAAATAAACAATTGCCATTATATCAGGGCTTTGAATTAGTTCAAGAAAAAAAAAAAAAAAGAACCACATTTTAACAGAAACAAAAACAAAATCAAGTAAAAATCGTTCTGAATAGAAACACTTATTTAATATAACTTTCAACCGATTATTAGCGTTTTATTACTGTTCTGTTGAATATTTTAATTTGGCAGTCAACCAATCATAATTTCAAACAGAGAAGCCTACGCAAATGTGTTTCACAACATGAGTGAAATGCCCGTTCAGCTGTCAAGTCATCATAGTTAGTTCTCAGTGGCATTAGCTTTGGATCTCAGGAGTTTTTCTGAGGATGCGTCACCAACCGTTGAAGCATTACATTTAAGTTAATATAAATGGCAGGTAATACCATTGTGGCGTGTGTTTAGAAACCAGTGGAAACTCCAGGTTATTGTAGAACCGCTGGAACAAAAACTTTAAAATACTGATTATGCTCAGAGTGAACAGATAGATTTTTGTCCCGTTCTTTTAAGCCATTAGTCAATTAGTCAAGGGGGAAATACTAAACCATAATAATAAGCCTTTAAAATATAAATTATGCGGGGAGGAAGAGTGTGGTATTTGTCCCGGTCGTGGAACACTGGACCAGGGGTGCGTTTTTCGAACAACCACATCACTCACTGCTGAACTACCATAGTACGTTGCATCGTTGAATAAATTAACTAGCTAGTCACGACTGTTTCCCCAAACTGTACTGTCGCAAATCTGTCGTTCAACCACGTTGGTTAATGATGTCACACAGGTGGTGGAGTAACAACTGCTTTTAATGAATTATTTTGAGATGGAATTCATGCTCGATTTTTGCTATAAATGATGGACATGGCACTTTGAGGACTAATTTTTATTTATTATACTAAATCTTCCAGATTAAAATAGGCTCATTCTTACGCTCTAGAGCACGTTCAAAAAAGGTGCTTTAAATCTCTTGACAAACTTAAAAGACATGAATAAAATTTGTATGTATTCAAAATAAAATATATAGACTGTACTAAATGTCAGCTTGCTTATTTTGCTCAAGATAAGGACTTATTAAGTCCACATATCATGCAAACAAGAAACTATGCTTCTAACCACAGGTCAAGAGCTGTCGTTGCAACCAAACAAGTTTGCGATGCTGTTTGCGAATGTTCGTTGGAACGATGGTTTCGGGAAACACCGACTGGTTGAACTATGTTGATAACGACGGAACTTGCGACCATAGTTGGCTAACGATGCTTTTGGGAAACGCACCACAGCTTTATACCCTCTCCGGGGTGCAGGAGGGAGTTTGCCCGACCAATCCACATGAGCTTTGTGGATTTGGAGAAGGCATTCGACTGTGTCGCTCACAGCATCCTGTGGAAGGTGCTCTGGGAATATGGGGTCCGGGGCCCACCTGCTTAGAGCTGTTCGGCCCCTGTACGACCGGAGCAGGAGCTTGGTTCGCATTGCCAAGTCAGACTTGTTTCCAGTGCATGTTGGACTCTGGCAGGGCTGCCTTTTGTCACCGGTTCAGTTCATCATTTTTATGGACAGAATTTCTAGGCGCAGCCACAGGCCAGAGTGTGTCCAGTTTGGGGACCCCGCGATTTCGTCACTCCTTTTTGCGGCTGATGTGGTCGTGTTGACCTCTTTAGACCAGGACCTTCAGTGTGCACTGGGATGGTTTGCAGCCAAGTGTGAAGCGGCTGGGATGAGAATCAGCACCTCCAAGTCCGAGGCAATGGTTCTCAGTCAGAAAAGGGTGGCTTGCCAGCTTCAGGTTGGTGGAGAGCTCCTGCCCCCCAGTAGACTTCAAGTATTTTGGGGTCTTGTTTACGAGTGAGTGAAGGATGGAACGGGAGATTGACAGACGGATTGGTGCATCTTCTGCAGTAATGCGGTCGATGTACTGGTCTGTCGTGGTGAAGAAGGAGCTGAGCTGTAAGGTGAAGCTCTTGATTTGCTGGTTGATTCACGTTCCTATTCTCACCTATGGTCATGAGTTGTGGGTCATGATCGAAAGGACAAGATGCCGTATACAGCCGGACGAAATGAGCTTTCTCCAAAGGGTGGCCGGGTGCTCCCTTAGAGCCGTTGCTCCTCCACATCGAGAGGAGCCAGCTGAGGTGGCTTGGACATCTGTTACGGATGCCTCCTGGACGCCTTCACGTGGAGGCGTTCCTGAGCACGTCCCACCGGGAGGAGACCCCGGGGAAGACCCAGGACACGCTGGAGGGATTATGTCTCCGGCTGGCCTGGGAATGCCTCGGTATTCCCCCGTAAGAGCTGGAGGAATTGTCTAGGGAGAGGGAAATCGGCCCATCACTATATAAGTCGTCAATTATTTTTTGAGCACAAAAAACTAATTCTCGTCGCTTCATTAAAAGATTGTAGAACCACTGTAGAGAGACAGACTTTGTAACGACGTCTTTGGTAGCTTTTATGAGTCTTTTGTATGCAAATGACCTTGCTGTCAATGGAGGCCTTTCTGAGCCATCGGATATCAACAAAAATATCAAAATATCGTCATTTGTGTCCCGAAGATGAACGGAGGTCTTACGGGTGTCGAACGACATGAGGGTAAGTCATTAATGACATTATTTTCATTTTTGGGTGAACTAACCCTTTAAGTACGAGAGGCGGCTTTCTGGGTGCACGCTTTGGATATGCATGGTTCTTGAATGGCTTAAAGTCATATTAAAATGCACACAAAGTTAAAATTCTAATTTTTTAACAAGTATCCGATTCCTGGCCTAAAGCATCCGCTTCCAGAAATGATTGATTTTTGATTCACAACCCTACTCACAGTCACTACTTTTGTTCCACAAATCTCATTCTTATTCTCATTCATATTATGAGAAAGGAACATGTTTGTCCATTTTTAGGGAGAAGTGAGCTCTGTGTCTTGCTCCCTATGAAGGCGGCTTTTGAGAAAGTGCGAAGTTAAACATGTTGTTCTATAAACCTAAGCATGGTACTAATACTGTAATTGTGTTTTTTTACATTATTAAATTACATTACCATCAGAAGTTCCAATGTCATACATTTAAAGTAATAAAGTAAAATAATATTAAAAATACTTTTAAAGTAATAAACCACTTCACTTTGCACATCTAAAACCCCCTTAGCGTGGTAAAAAAAGAAAGAAAAAAAAAATCACTGTACCGCATAGCCTCTCTTAGCTTCTTGCTTTTATAAAACAGCAACATTTTAAAATGCACTAATATTAAAAAAATAATCACTTTAATATTTTTAGTATTTATATTAATAATAATCATATGTATGACAGTTGTTTCACTAAGTAATTTTGTTTATTAGCCAAGTTGTTTAATTTTCCAAGCCCATTAGTTTGCTGTTTTTCATGATTCATCGGCTTTGAAAATTCGATCAGATTTTAGAACTGACATTTTCCTTTTTATTCAGTCATTTGTTCCCGTTCCCTTGATGAGAAGTAAGAAACACTCAAAATGTTCTGGCTGGAATAAAAGCAGCACTAATATAACTGATAATAATCGTCAATGAGTTGCTCTGTGGAGCTCATTTGTTTAAAAGCTTTATTTATGGGTCTAGTGAAGCTGTGTATAATTCATATAATTCCTGTAACACTGGGAAACTTCTCCAGTTGCAGAGCAGGCGACAGGGCAAAACAGGGAGGGGGAGAGTTTTTGGGATTTTAGAATGTGTCAAACACTATCACAGCAGCCAGTCCAAGCTGTGATCCAAGAAGAGCTGTTCCTTCCCTAAATCCTGAGTGGTTTTCACATTAGTTCTCACCTGCTCTGCGGTGTGCTGCTGGACACAGCTGTAGATGTGACTCAGTGCAGCTCTGGTCAGCACGAACGTCGCCTGCTCGTTGATTAGAGTGTCCAAGTGTGCCTCAATCTACAGTAAGTGACCAATAAAAATAATGTTATTGCTTCTATTTAAAACTCACTTTGACCCATTTATAGTTTCAAATTGACTTATAATTTCTAATTTTGAAAGTTCATGTGTAACACACCTGAAATTCCAGCATTTCCAAGCGTTTGTCGGTGAACTCAAAGAGTGCCAGTGTGGTCTTCATCATGTAGAGGGAGTTCACCATGTAGGTGGCCATATCTGCGGTGCCCAGGTTACTGGCTGACACCGTGCAGAGCTGCAGCAACGGGTCAAGGATGCAGGACAACACCTGAGAACCAGCGACGAGGATGATGGGGTAAAAAAGAAAACAAAGTCATGACCTCGGTTTGACATAAGCATAAGCAGTGTTTGGGCAAGTTACTTTAAAAGTAATGCGTTACAATATTGTGTTACTCCCTAAAAAAATAACGAATTGCATTACATACTTTTTAAAGAAAGTAATTGTTACGTTACTTCCGTTACCTTTTCTCACCTGGGCGGGGCTTGCTTGTTTGTTTTATAATAACAAAAGAATAAAAGCTCTATTTTTGGCAGACGTAAAGGCCCTTTCTCACCAAAAGTGAACAGAATAAGCCTCAGGCTGAAGGAAATGCAAATTCCTGCCTGTACAGTAGAGGGCGCAGATCAAACACAAAAGTGATGTTTATTTAAAGTCGACTTCACTTATTAGTATATTTGAATTGGATCATCGAAGGTCAGCAGTGAAGACATTAATATAGTCAATGGTTAATAAAAGGAGATTAAATACATAAGGTAAGTTTGTGAAAAAGGTAATCTGATAACGTAAAGTAATCTGATTACATAACTCGTGCAACTTGTAATGAGATATTCTCAGCACTGAGCATTTTGGAAAATAGTGTATATTACTACTGAATTGCATAAATACAAATATAATAAGTAGTGCTGTCAAACGATTAATCGCGATTAAATCACATCCAAAATAAAAGTGTGTGTTTACATAAAATATGTGTGTATACTGTGTATAATTATTTGGCGTTTAAGTTCAAACTGAGGGTAACACAGATATGATGCAATTGACAGGCGACTCCCTCACACGTCCCGGCTCCTTGGTTAAAATAGCAATTATATCACAATTTACAAATAGTTGGAAACATTTGGGATATTGTAAGAACTCAACTGAACAAAATATATAACACTGGGCTAGTGGTTTTTGGATATTTTACTGCAAAAAGACTACATAGTGCACCTTTAATTAGTTGACAGCTTAATAATAAGACAACTGATTAATTTCTTGAATAAAACAATAATACAAAATATATATTTAAGCATTACAAAAATGTTTGACTTCTACAAAACCATGTAAAAAATGCTGTATAATGTATAAATACACTAAGAGGTCGAATCGCACCGGATTTCCTCCGCAAAACATGACATAAAAAGTCACCTGTGCAAAGTCAGCCTGACGGGCATCAAGAGGCAGAACTGATGAATCATGGGATGCCAAAACCTCTCTGAGGAGAGACAGAGTCTGAGTGAGGGAGGCGGTGGGACCCAGATCTGGAGGTGGAAGCTCGACCTGAGAAAACGAGAAAAAGAAGAAGTCTTGTTTAAAAACAGTGTTGGGGAGTAACTAGTTAAATGTAACTGCGTTAAGTAAATTACTGATAAAAAAAAGTAACTGTAATCCGTTATAGTTACAGAGAAAAAATGTGTAGTTAAATTACAGTTACTTATGAAAATGTCAACGATTACAAAGGGAACATCTGAATATTTTCTGTAAGAAACTAGGATGTGTTACAGTATGATCATGCTACTTTTAATCCATGGCTATTAAACCATTCAAGCGAGAGAAGACAGAAAAATAAGAACTTTGCGACGTGCACGTCTGTGAATCTGTCTGTGTGACACACACACTCATGTGTAAAGACAGCATGCGGCCGCATTGAGTACTCTTCGCTCTTGAACGGGCAAAAACACACAAAAGTATGCCAACATGTTTGCTTTGTCCAGTCGTTTGTCCTCATAAACACAGTCTTAAATGACCGTAAAGAGTTGTGTTGTCCGTAAAGAGTCGGATGCGTGTCAGATCAGGACTTAAAGTGACAGCAGCCAATAAACACGCTGGTGTGATGTCCGTCATTAATGTCAATCAAAGAACAACACACAGAGAAAATCACTCACAGCTCTTGACAACTTTTGCAGCTTTAATAAGGATTAATCTGGATTTCATTTATAATCCATGCAGTGAAGACTGTGAAGTATTGATACATTTATTCAATTTCTGGATATGTCCTACCTGTTAGATCAAATGTTTAAAAAATACTGTCTTTATGCTGTTTCTACATTCATTTAGAGATTAAATGTGAAAAACTTTAATGTTAGGTGTTATCTTTAATGTAAAATGTTAGGATTCATCATGATTAATGACAGGAAAAAATGTGTGAACTATTCTGTTTGTTTTTTAATCAATTGAAAGCAATAGTTCAATAATATTAATTTGTTGCTCTGCCTATTTTTGATGTGCACGATGCTCCTGCCATTTAAAGGCAGTTTAGTACAGCGATGCTATTCTGATGCTTTTGACTGGCTCTCTTGTTTGAGTTTGCAGCCATCATGTCTTGCCACTGAAAGCTTTAGGGTCCTATCTGTCTGAGAGCTGCCACCATGGCAAGTGATAAAAATCATTCCAGTGCTGGACATTTAAACATCATTTCATCCCGAAATCAGAAAAGGGCACAACAGTTCAGTACAAAATATGTTATCGACTATTTCTTATTATGATTTTAAATCTATATTTAACCACAGCACGATATCAACTTAAAAACAAAGAGGTGGACAAGTCGGGTTTTGTGGTGGCTGTGACTTTGAAAGTCTAACAGTAATCAGTGTTGAGCACTACTGTAAGGTTAACCCTGCCTGGTTTAAATGTTTGAAAATGATTAACACTTTAGAAAACTAAATCAAATATTACATTAATAAAGTCATTGAAATACACTGCTGCTCAAATGTTTTGGTAACACTTTATTTTAGGGTTCAGTTATTAACTATTAACTAGTTGCTTATTAGCATGCATATTACTAGGATATTGGCGGTTTATTAGTACTTATAAAGCACATATTAATGCTTTATTCTTCATGACCTTATTTTACATCCCTCAATCCTACTCAATACCTAAACTTAAATGCTACAAAAACTACCTTACTAACTATTAATAAGCAATAAATTAGGAGTTTATGGGGGCAAAAGTCATAGTTGATAGTGAATATGTGTCCCCCATACTAAAGTGTTGCAAAAGTCTCTTCTGCTCACCAAGGCTGGAGTTATTTGATAAAAAAAAAAAAAAATACTGTATTGTATTTTTAATCAAATAAATTCAGCCTTGATGGGCAGAAGAGACTTCTTCTAAAAACATAAAAAAATATTACAGATTAAAAACGTTTGAACGCCAGTGTAGTTTCACTATTTATCTTATACGATATTATACGTAATCTGTAACCCATTACATTTCAAAAGTACCCTTCACTGTTTAAAACACAAGCAATATTCTCCTATGTTTCATGTGTTTTACACTTTCTTAAATTCTTATATTCAACATTAATTGTAAGCCAAACCACATTAGATTTCTCTATGAACAATTTAAACACATTTTCTAATAACAGGTTCAAGTTTTTCTCATGGTTACACCACATTTTGACTTAAAGCCCACAAAAATATCAAAATGAAAGAAAACAAAACAAAACTGACATGCAGTCTTTTAAATAAATTCGTAAGAAAAAAATCATGTCTCAGACATTCAGACTTTTCATAGCAGTATTTACCATTTCAACTCATGTCCAAGATCAAGCCAGGCATGTCTGACAGTGAGACTGACACCTCTGAAGGCTGACTAATAAACACCCTGCTACGCGAACACTACCTAGGGCTCTGCTGTCACTAATATAGCTTATTAGCTCTGGCTGGTGTTCCTGGCACCGAGCGACGTCAGGGAGCGATACGTAACGTCCTAAGCCTGAGGTGATTTGATTAGTGCGCCGCTAAGGCGATAATTCTCTCAGAAGTGTGGAGAGGAGGCCATCTTGTTCTTGCTATTGATCCACTTATCAATGAAGTGTTGTTTTTTTTTTCCAAAGTAGCCTGTTCGTGTTCAAGGATATTTTGGGGCTAATTTAAAATCATTGGTGCGAGAATGCTGTTTTTCAGCCTGGCAAAAACACAATCCAACTGATGAATGACCGTAAGGCACATTTGTTGTGTCAATCACTATAGATGAATAGGATGTTGTGTTAGAGCGGCACAATGCAAGGGTGTTCTGGGGTGGTTTCAGGCAGTTGTGTTTTTATTAAAATTAAGATGTTTTTTTCATTATTTTCAGCTTTATCAAAATGGGAACACCAGAACAGCAGAAGAGAATTCAGATGAACTTAGGATGTGTACAGTAAGTGTTATTTTAGTATCATTATATACTATTAATACTTTGAATGAGCTTTTATTTTCATAATTTCAGTGTTCTTTTTAGTTTTAGGTTAAATTTAAGTAATTTTGTTATGTGCCTTGTCATTATTACTAGTAAAAATTTCAATATTGGTTCTTTATATTATTTTTATTTCAGCTTTATTTCAACCACTGTAAACTATTCACTGTAAACTTCTCTTTCCCCACAATTGATGGAATTTTACGTGTGTGTTTTCAATGTTATACCCTAGGGGGTGCTATTACACATCTTCTGAAAGAGTTCTGAATCTCTGGATCAAAACACAGGAGAAAAAGAAGCAGAAACAAGAGACAGCATATGTAAATAAAATATAACGATCATCAACACTAAACAGCATATAAATTAAAACTGCCTAATGTCGACCCAGAACGAGCTATTAGACTGTGAAGCTTTGAGGGTGTTGATGGACTCGATCTACTCCATCTGTGTTTTGATCATCCTCTGAATCTGATCCAGACAATCTTTAATAGGGGTGTAATGATATACTGGTGTCACGATTCGATATAAATTGGACAGTATGTGCACAGTATGTGCGTCATTGTAAATCTGTTCATCATATAAAGCCATAGTGTCTCTTCAGAACACTTGGATTAGACACTCGATTAGTTATTTTTATGATGCCTTTATGACATTTTTTTGGATCTTTTAAGTAAACAAAATGACATGAGGGTGAGTAATTGATAGCAGAATTAACATTTTGGGTGAATTATCTTATAAACACAGCAGGTTGAGCCTGAAAAAAAAAAAAAAAAATACTGTATTGTATTTTTAATCAAATAAATTCAGCTCTGATGGGCAGGTACAGAAGACTTCTTTCTAAAAACATAAAAATATTACAGATTAAAAACGTTTGACTTTATCAGCTTTTAACTCAAAATTTTCCTTTTTTAATGAAACTTGCCCACATTCAAGTGTTGATAAAAAAAAATGCAGTAATGCAATTCTTTCTTTCTTTCTTTCTTTCTTTCTTTCTTTCTTTCTTTCTTTCTTTCTTTCTTTCTTTCTTCTGTTCTTTTCTTTTGATGTAGCATGCTCAGATATTCCTACTAAATATTCTGGGGGTATGAAAGTTTTGAGAAAATGATCAAAAATGTTGACAGTGACTGGGAACTTAAAAAACGCTGGTGGGGAAAGAGTTAAAAATTTACCTTTTAGTTGACAAGAAAAAAAACTGAGAAGAACTTACTTTATCCATGAGGCGACTGGCGTGGAGACTAAGACTGTTGAAGAACATCTTCTTACTGAGCATGTGCATCTCATCAATGGTCATCAATAGAGAGGAAACGCTGGTACCCATGATGCCACTGAGACAGAGACAGATGCATTCAGAATAACTGCAATATTAAAGGCTATGCCAAAAACTGGATTTATGTTTCGGATCTATGCCAAGCTCTTCAGTAAAATGAGCAGGAGGATTTGTCCTTCCATGAACCATAGTCTCGGATGAAGACAATAAAGCCATTCACAGAGGGGTGTGTGTGTGTGAGTGTGTGTACCTGATGGTGTGATGGTAGAACTTGAGCAGGTTAGAGAGTTTATACAGAAGAACTGCACCTGGCTCTGCAATGATCACCTGCTCGATTCGCACCTGGTGTAGGAAATAAAAAAAACAAACAACGATAAACAAATCTGGTGTCTGGGGTTGTGCGAGTCAGCACAGGTTTGTAAAAAAAGTGATAATAAGTATATATATATATATATATATATACACAACACAACAATTTAAAAAAAGTTTCAAACATTCACTGATGCGCCAGAAGGAAATGTGATGTTTGAACACAATGAAGAGGTCCAACTTTTTATTAATTTTGTTTCATTTAGTACTGCCCCTCAGAAGAAACAGAAGATACTTACATGTTTTCCAGAAGACAATTTAAGCACAATTTACCCTTGTGTTACCATTGTGTTTCCTTCTGGAGCATCAGTGAATTAGTTTTAATAGTTGTGTTTGAGTCCCTCAATTGTAAAAAAAAATATGGAGAGGGTTCAAATATGCAAAAGATGCAGGAAAGCTTTTTTCTGATTTTCCTGAAGAACGTTGGGCAATTTAACTCAAGAATAACCATCCAAAAAAAAAAACAGCCATGGATCATCCAGGGAAAGACACAGTATTAAGAATCAGGCTATATATATATATATATATATATATATATAGCTCAACTATTAACCACTAATCCTAATTATTAATTCAAATGACATTGTTTTCATCTCACCTTAAGTGGTCTGCACACTCCTTCGGTGATGTGGCCAACTACATCCTGCATGTTTTCTTCAACTCCTGCAAGAACACAGCAGAAAAAACAACTATAGAATTCAACTCAACTACATTCACAGAGAGAGGCAAAGCTCGAGAAGTTTTAAAATGTTAATGGCTTCTTAATGTTCTTAATGGCATACGAGTTATGTGATTAAAAGAGTAAAAGGGAAAGACGAAATCTCCTACGACAATTTGCATCAACGTAGAGAAAAGAACATAACTCCTCAGAAAAGGTGACAGGTAAATGCCTTATCACTGTTTTCCATGTCCGTGGAGTAATGGTGCACTCCAGACAACTCAGAATTTGGAAATAACGCATGGAACGCCAGTCAAAATCGGACATTCCTGTGAACTTGGGGTAATCCGCATCTCATTTTCTCACAACTCTAAGTTTCATTAAGCCGTTATTTAACTCATTTCCGACTGCTCTTATGAGGATACTCGACAAAATATAATTGTGTTTTTAATGAAACTTTGTTCGCTCAAGAGCAAAGAAAATGATCTTTCTTCTTTCTTTCTTTCTTTCTTTCTTTCTTTCTTTCTTTCTTTCTTCTTCTTGTCAGGACATTCACGTACAGCGCATTCTCTTGGTCTCGTCGCACTTGAATGGTTTAAAAGCATTTGCATGAATAAGAGTGTGACGATATAATGTAACGCTAGCCAAAGGATGACAGACAAAACGAACGCTGGGTTATTTACGTTAAATATTTGTATATATTAAACTGAAAAAATGTATTGCATGCATTAACATGCTAATTTTGACAGCACTGGTAATAAATACCTTAATTTTGGCTTTTCGTCAGCAGCTTTCAAGGCGATTTTTTATTCCATTTTTGCCATGACACGATATGCTTTCTTTGTTTCAAGGCACGTCTGATTGCCTGGACCTCCCGAGGTCTGAAGCAGAACATTTAATTTGGTATATTTCCACTTCCAGCCTCATCTGAAGCATAAGTATATGTAAACTGTGCCTTTACACAGCATTTTTTCAAAATGGTAGATGCTGGTGTTTAATATGGCATGTGTTCGACCAATCAGCGTATCAGAGCTAATTTAGTTCCTCCAAAAGGCGCTCCTATAACTTAAATCATTCCCAGTTCCTGCAGTGCAAACACAGCAAAAAGAGGGTACTTCCGCCAATAGCTATTGGAACAATGAAAACTCTGATGCGAATGCCCATTTTCTGTTGCTTAGAGCGGCAAATTTTCCAATGGATTTGCCCAGTGAAACAAATAATTAAAAGAAAAAACAAGTAACATTTAATTAAAAGTAAAGTAGAAAAGAAGTAGAAAAAGTTTTAAAGTAGAAAGTCTTAATTCAAAAAAAAAAAATTGTTTACAGTGTATTGACTTGGAGCTTTTCTGCAACAAAATGTTGCTGATGTGACCGAAACCTAAAGAAGCAGCTTAAGGCAAGACTACAGCAGCGGTACAATGGGTGAAGGAACGGCGTGTACCTTGAACGGTAACTTGCTTGAGCAAGGCTTCCAGGTGCTCCTTCTCTGAGGCTGTGGCTTGGTGAAGCCAGGCCAACATGTCTCCAACATACCTGTTTGGATGATTGTATGAACAGACATTTATAAGGCAAAAACAGATAAAAATCCATGCAAACACAATATCACCTTAACCCTATACTGCATCATATTTTATATGAACATTTCTAAGGACTCTAAATTATCAACATGATCAACATATCTGATTGATAGCTTATACTTATTTAGCAATTAAAAAGCCTTTAATCAAAATCTGAAAGTATTTTTTTATAAAGTAAATGCAAGAATAACTTTTATATTGTTAGTATTGTTTCAATATAAACACTTACTAGACTGGATCAACTTGCTTGATTTTTTTTTTTAATTTGTATATTATTTTATCTTCATTACAATCATCATTAGATATCATTGCATTATATATGCCCCCACAAGAAAAACTACAGAGCAAGTTATCATAAAACTAACCATTTAGATATCTTACTCAGACATATTATTGGGAGATATAAAAGGGCCCTGTTTTAACTATTTGAGCGCATGGTGCAGGTGCACTTAGGCCGTGTCTGAATCCACTTTTGCTAGTTTAAGGACAGAAAAAACGGTCGGCTTTAATATTTAAAAATGTTTGTGTGCTGCTGCGCGTCCCTGTGTGTGTAATATGCAGACTGTACAGATGCTGTACACCCACCTATGGGCTCATATTACTAACACGTCCCTTTAAATAACACAAAAAAACTGCGCTATTGACTTGAGAGTAGGTTTGTGTTGGTCAATGGCAACGCGCCACCAATGCGCCTGAACACACCTGGTTTTCAGACCAGCACGCCCATGGGTGAACAGATGGGCACAAATGCATTTGCTATTTAAACAACGTGGCGCTGGACGTGAAAATGATAACTGCGTCAGGCTGAAACTGGCATAAAACACTTGCGCCTTTCCTGACGTCGCATTGCGCCGGGTGTATGATAGGGTCCAGAGTGACAAATTCCTTGAAAAAAGCAGTCTTATATGCAGCTATCGGGATTACTTACATTTAGCAACTAGACCAAATTACACATTTTGCTCAGTTTGGTCCTCTAGATAAAATTTTGCAATAAAAGAAGAATAAAATATATGAAAAAGGTACAGACTTTGGTCTGGTGATGAGGCATTCATCATTTTCTCCCACATGGGCTGCAACTCCCAAAACTAAAACTCATTATTGAATCAAAATAAAATGATCTTCTGTGAAATGAGCCTGTGACATGCTTTGACTCCACCCCTCAAAGAATCGGAATCGAGAATCGAAAAGAACCGAAATCGAAAGTAAGAATCGCAATCGGAATCAGAATCGTTCAAATCAAAACGATGACCAACCCTATATATTAGTAACTTTTTTCTGAGTGTATGAACTCCATATTCTTCAATATCATACTATATGAGACTGATGTATCATATATGATACTTAAAAAAGTTTTCTTATGGAAAAAAACAAAACAAAAATTCTGTTATTTCACTGATTCGTTTACACGGCTCATTCATTCGTAGCAAAGGGACTGTCTTTATAAATGGATCGTTGATTCATTGATTCCCTTCAAAAACTCAGGAACAAAGCAAGCCTCTCTCATTTAATCATTTATTCGTTCAACAAAGCGGATTCATTTAGGAATGAAACAACTGTTTCTCTGAAACACACAACAGTTCTGTAGCGTTCTTTAAAACTATTTTTGTAGGAGAATTACAGTAAAAACTTTGACAATAGTGTGCCTAAAGTGTAACTCACAATAATAACTTCTCGTTTATTGAACAGTTGTATAACATCAATGTCACATTTGAAATAGTGCTCACAACAGTAACATATTTAGACAAAAAAAATCATAGTGACATTTTTTGCCTCCATATCTTGAATTTTGCAGTCATTCTAACTGCATTCTACTGGGCTCAAAGAGAGTGACATACTCATTAATGTCAGCTCACACATCGACTTATTTTTAACCATGATGTGTCTTCAAAAGATGCAATGGCTAACACGTCTATCTAGCACGCTTACATAGAAAAACAATGGAAACGCAAAAACACTTTCTATGTGACCGGCCCCGGTTTAGAATGAAATGAGGGTGAGTAAATTATAGTAAAAAAGTACATTTTCATTTGAGGGTGAAATATTTTTTTTAATACCTCGTTTTAGGGGGGCTGTTCAAATCTCTAACCCTAACAATGAGCAAATGCAGTAGTGCTAATGGCCTCAGCAAACAAAAACAGCTTACACAGGCTGGAACTGGATGACTAGATGATTAACTACTTGAAGAGTTTCTTCTAGATTTGTAGTTACACCCAGTTAAGTTATAGATTTTCTGAGATTTGAGGCCATCACACAGTCAGCTATCATTACATCGGCTCCATATCCTTTAACATCGGACAGCAGGGAGAAGTGCTGTTCTGAGAACCACCGCTTCCCACTTTTATCGACGTTCTGCCAAGAACCTCATGTTCTCTCCTCGGGTTCCTGACGGGAGGGGGGAGGAGGGCGTTCGAAAGCTTAATGGGGTGCCGGCATTGGAGCATGTGTGGCGATCCATAGATCTCAACAGCCCGACCTTTCTCTGAACCGGCACTAAGTAATTCTATGAACGAGGAAGCACTTCCCTGAAAGAATCAGGTTGGGTTTAATGTGCTTAGATGCTGAATTGGATTTGCAGCTTCAGGATACGTAGCACGGCGGCTCTACATGTGAGGACGTTAATCAGTGATGGAGAGGCTTTTAGTGGCTAACAACAGTGTGACCCTCAAAATGACCCCCAATTATAACCGATTCGAAGTGATTATTTTTAGAGCGCAGAAGAGAAAATGTCATCCATTGTGTTTCTGTAAGCTTTTGAATGGAATGATCACAATGAGTGCACTCGTCATGAACTGTACCTCATCGGATCGTGAGAGTGCATCTCTATGGGTCTCGGGGTGCCGCCGGGGCCTCCGCGGGTCAGAGCGTCAATAAAGCCTCGGACCACGGCAGAGCGCCGCGCCGTTCCAAACTCGTCCAGTGTGTACCTGGGAGAAGTAGAACAAAGAATGAGAATTAGATATGAATTCAAGGGGTCAAGGTTAGGGGTCAAGGTTAGCCCATGTTGTAACTACATGCACTGCAGGCAAAAAAATCTCCTTCTGAATTGAGGGCTGTTCCTGTTTTTTAAACAACACAATATATATTGCTAATATTAAAATTTTCATTTAATGTAGAGTCAATGCTTTAGCAGTGCCCAATTTTTTTTAGAAGCACAACATCACCGCTCAGGAGAGTTGCTTGTGAAGGGTCTGGAAATGTGCACATTCTTCAGTTGCCAACACACAACATTGTGGCTCCTTAGTGATTAGACACATGGTCATGTTTTTTTGCTGAGAACTTCCATATATGATGACCCTCTAGCGAGGAATCCCATTCACAAAACTGAGAAAAACTGAGAAAAGTAAGCTTGAAATTATAAAGACTAATTGGCTTTTATACTGTCATTGTACTAAAGCCTAGTGATATTTATTAAAGTATCATCTGGAACACAAGTTAAAGTAAATGTATACAAATGAAGAGAAATCTTTCACGTTAGAATTAAATAGAATTGTAGAGTTTTTGTTTTTTATTGTTACAAAAGGAGATTTAAAGAGAATATTTAGAACATTTACAAAGGAGACAAAGGGACAAGGGCCGTAAAGAGATACAACACACCTTATTTTGTAAAAAATGAACACTAGTAATAAATAAATAAATAAATATTCTAAAATGTTATAAAAGATTTCATTCATATTTCATTCATTCATATAAAAGTTTGCATCTGTGAACATTGTCTTATCATCATACTGTTGAAAACTAGGGAAGTCAATTGAAAAAAAAAAAAAAAGTAAAACTCACCTTTCTTAAAATGTTTTTAAACTTTTTTCTCAAATAATTTCAGAAGGACCCCTAGCATAGTGGTTCCTAGCCTTTTTGACCCCAACTATCCATTATATCCAACTGCCCATGGTGTTTTAAGATTATATTAGTTAACATGACTATCCTAGGTCTAGAAATCACACTTTTAAATGTTTTATTAATTTATACAGGCTATCCTGGTTCAATTATTTTAATGCTTTTGTCATCTTGAGGTACATATTAAAAATATGTTGTTTGTACATCTGTAGTATAAACAAGATTAAATGCCCGGGCCACAAAACAATAGACACTGCGAGACCTTCGGAACAGTCACCGAAATCAGCAAAAGAAAAAAATACTTTAGGTTAGAAATACCCAGGGTCACACACACAGACAAAAACAATGGAGGGCCCCGTTCGCAGTTAGGAAACGTGGCCATGTTTTGATCTACGGGCTGAGAACAGCCCTGTGCAGACTAAACAGTAGCGACCGCAGCGGCCAGGGAAAAAGGGAGGAGAGGAGGGATGGAGAAGTTTGGCACGGATTCCAGGAACTCTGGGGGGCCCCGTCCTCTCGCCCTTTCTCCTTCGGCCTTGTACTCTCATAGATAAAATCACTGGGGGGGGTGAGAGTGCGGGATAAAAGAGAAGGGGATACAGACATAAAGAGAGAGAACAAGAAAACATAAAAGAGTGTGAGAAAAAAAACAGGGAATGACAAGGAAACGCGCACGTCCACGTGTTTAACCGCATGACGCATACTGCAGCACCTTGGGAAACTGTATGGTCTATATAAAAGATAAACTGAAGTTTTAGGAAAGATGGAAACACAAACAATGTGAGAGTATCTGAACATTTTGCCACTTTTGAGAAATGCTGGGGATGTTTTTCCAGATTGGCTGTACCGAAAGTAGCGTGAAGAAATTAAATAAGATAAAATATTACAACTGAGCTAGCTTGCAGAAATGTGACACTACACATTTACAGTCTAAAGAAAGGATTCCCATGACAATAAACAAATGTGGCTCCACAATTAATCGAAAAAATCTTTTCAAATCACAATTCACATTATTTACATTCACACAATTTCCAATATTTTGGGGACAGAAGTTTGAAGTTTCAAACGCTTTGCAAACCCAATTGAATATAAAATGTGTAGTGTTTGTTGGTTCTTGTAACTCCTGTATGAGCTATTGAAAGGAAATAGACATGATCCGGGAAATTATCGTCCGATCTCCATTCTTAGTGTGCCTTTAAAAATAATAGAAAAAGTTGTGCATAAACAGATGTATAAATATGTATGCATGAATAGATTAATGTATGATTTTATTTATGGTCTTATTCAAAAGACACATACTTCATAAGGAAAGAGATTGATAGAAGTCATTTGTGTGGTATGGTTCTTTTGGACCTACAAAAAGCTTTTGATAAAAAGAACCACTCAATACTGTTAAATAAATTAAGTGTTAAGTGTTTCTCGAGTACAGTGATTGGATGGTTGGCTTCTTATCTAACAGGAAGACTTCAGAGGGTAGGAGTTGGAGGGATCCTTTCTGAGGGGAAACTTTTAAATAATGGAGTCCCTCAGGGTCGTGTACGTGGCACTCTTTTTTGTTTTGTTACATGTAAAACGAGAATATGTAATTTGTTTTTATATGCTGATGATTCTGCTCTTTTGGTTTCAGATGAGGGGACTAGTAGTAGAAATTAGATAGGAAAATTGGCTGTCTGAAAACAAACTTCTATTATACTTGAATAAAACAGAATCTATACTCTTTTAAGAGAAGAGTCCCTGACCTGAAAGTAAAAATAGTAAATACGATACATATATACGAATAACAAATGAGAATGAACCTCATTGGCTCTTGCTTGAGAAAACTAGAAGTCAATTGAAAATCAGCAAAGAAAAAAAAAGTAAAACCTCATTGGCTCTTGAGGAAGCTCAAACTTTCTCTTTAACACAAGAAAGAACCCCACTGTTTCTTGCTAAAACTCAAACATTCTGTGTAACACAAGAATGAACCTCATTGGTTCTTGCAGAAGCTCAAACTTTCTGTGTAACATAAGAATGAACCTCATTGGTTCTTGCAGAAGCTCAAACATGCTGCGTAACATGAGAATGAAGCTCATTGGTTCTTGAGGAAGCTCAAACTTTCTCTGTAACAAGAATGAACCTCATTGGTTCTTGCTAAAACTCAAACATGCTGCATAACACACGAGAATGAACCTCATTGGCTCTTGCTAAAACTCAAACATGCTGCATAACACATGAGAATGAACCTCATTGGTTCTTGCAGAAGCTCAAACGTGCTGTGTAACATGAGAATGAACCTCATTGGCTTAGTGTTTTGAAAGATATGAGGGTAACTGATGACAGAATTTTCATTTTTGGGTGAACTATCCCTTTAACTTTATTGTGTTATCTTTGACAAACGAGTCAAATAAAGTCAAACTCATCTGTGTTTATTTTGACAATGAAACATGCGCTATACACCTTAATTCAACGCATGCAGCACAGCAAAAAAAATACTCTGTGCGGAAGCAATCACTTCACTTCTACACAGCACCGATTCTGCAACGCTCTGGCCGCACCGCATCCGTGTGCAGTGTAATTGCTCTAAAATGTACATAGGCACAGAAAAAAATAAGCACCACGTACACATTGCAAACGTAGTATGTGTGCAACAGGTGGAAAGACTAAACCCAAGTATGAACACACTTTAAAGTAACTATTTCCCATTAGCAGTCTATGAGTAGATGTCTCGGCAGTAGCAATATGAGACATTTTCATATGAAATGCCATATCACAACATATGACAGCCTTTGTTTTTATAAATATACATATTTTCAAATCAAATCAAAATAAAGCACTAAAAAACGTAGATATTTTTTTTACCCGTCTGTCATTTGACCATTAACTGATATGAGAGAACCGTAAACATGCGAATATGTTGATAAATCTCAGTGGTGCTTCAAGTAAATATTTAAGTCAATGGGGTTTGGCTAACAATTTTTGGAACCTAAGAATATTTCAGTTGATTATAATTAAAAAATTTCAGTATAGATTATAATAAATATTTCAGCCAAAAAAAAAATTTGCTAAAATGATGATAAAGTGTTTTTGCTGGTTGCCATGGTGTTATCATTTGTTGCTAGGGTGTTCTGGGTGGTTGCGCTCAGACCCAAGTCAAAAAATCCCACCCATAAGTCGTTATCTGTGATTTTCAGGTCTCTAGATATGGCTCGGGTTTATTATGTGTGTCTGATAACCTTTTCTATACGCAATATGAGGTATTAATTTTCCTGCGGGACGTGATGTTTAGCACTTACGGTAAGGGGTTTTCTCAAATGACTAGCCCTAAGTATGAGTAATAGTAAGAGTATGAATAATATCTACAAACCTTGGTGGCCTTCACCAAAAATATGTTACGTAATTTAAACTGAATTCAAAACATACTGAAGAGAGTTTATTTACACTCTAGAAACATGTCATTTTTCTGACTGCGTTCATTCATGCAAACCAAGTATTGTATGGATATGGCTCATTAACTCAAACACACTAATCAATCTTGACAGTTGCTTTCTTTTCCGGATGTCTGAACATTGATAATGCACTGACAGTCGGAGGAAGGAACAGTAAACACAGGAAACGGCTTCCATAAAGATGTGAGAGACTGACACCTTGTGTTACATGATGGAATTGCAGTCAATACACAGTCAGTCCCTCCTTGACAAGACACTCTTTCCCATAGAAAGCAGTACATCTCTTTTACTTGCCAAAAAAAAAAAAGTAGACAAATAACAAACATAACAGATGTGCGAGTTTTTAATAAATTAATCAATATATAAAGTTTTATTGTAATATATTAACATTAATAACAATAACAAATAATGTTTAATTAATATTAAACTTGCCCCTAATATATTTTTTGTTTAGTAAATTTAGTTTTTAAATTGTTAATGTTGTATTAGTATTCTGTAAAGTTCGTATTCAGTCTTTATTTTAAAGAAATTAACACTTTTTTTCAGCAAGGACACATTAAATTGATCAGAATGGACACATTCTACATTAAAATTGTATTTTAAATAAATGCAGTTTTTTTTTTAACTTCAAAGAATCTGTTCATCAAAGAATCCTGGGGGGAAAAAGTATCTAATTATAACAAAATTATGAAGCAGCACAACGGTTTTCAATACTGCTAATAATAAATGTGTCTTGAGCAGTAAATCATGATATCAGAATGAATTCTGAAGGATCATGTGACTCTGAAGACTGGAGGAATGATGCTGAAAATACAGCTTTGATCACAGGGAAAAAAAATATATTTTCAAATATATTCAAATAAAAGGTTCTTTTAAATTATAATAATATTTTATTTAATTTTTTGGCTTGTCATGGAAAATCACACTGAGTTGGCCTCTCTACACTTCTACATATACAGGTCCTTCTCAAAAAATTAGCATATTGTGATAAAAGTTCATTATTTTCCATAATGTAGTGAAAAAATTAAACTTTCATATATTTTAGATTCATTGCACACCAACTGAAATATTTCAGGTCTTTTATTGTTTTAATACTGATGATTTTGGCATACAGCTGAAAACCCAAAATTCCAAAAATTAGCATATCATGAAAAGGTTCTCTAAACGAGCTATTAACCTAATCATCTGAATCAACTAATTAACTCTAAACACCTGCAAAAGATTCCTGAGGCTTTTAAAAACTCCCAGCCTGGTTCATTACTCAAAACCGCAATCATGGGTAAGACTGCCGACCTGACTGCTGTCCAGAAGGCCATCATTGACACCCTCAAGCGAGAGGGTAAGACACAGAAAGACATTTCTGAACGAATAGGCTGTTCCCAGAGTGCTGTATCAAGGCACCTCAGTGGGAAGTCTGTGGGAAGGAAAAAGTGTGGCAAAAACGCTGCACAACAAGAAGAGGTGACCGGACCCTGAGGAAGATTAAGGAGAAGGACCGATTCCAGACCTTGGGGGACCTGCGGAAGCAGTGGACTGAGTCTGGAGTAGAAACATCCAGAGCCACCGTGCACAGACGTGTGCAGGAAATGGGCTACAGGTGCCGCATTCCCAGGTCAAGCCACTTTTGAACCAGAAACAGCGGCAGAAGCGCCTGACCTGGGCTACAGAGAAGCAGTACTGGACTGTCGCTCAAATTTTGCATGTCATTCGAAATCAAGGTGCCAGAGTCTGGAGGAAGACTGGGGAGAAGGAAATGCCAAAATGCCTGAAGTCCAGTGTCAAGTACCCACAGTCAGTGATGGTCTGGGGTGCCATGTCAGCTGCTGGTGTTGGTCCACTGTGTTTTATCAAGGGCAGGGTCAATGCTGCTAGCTATCAGGAGACTTTGGAGCACTTCATGCTTCCATCTGCTGAAAAGCTTTATGGAGATGAAGATTTAACACTTTTTTCAGCACGACCTGGCACCTCCTCACAGTGCCAAAACCACTGGTAAATGGTTTACTGACCATGGTATTACTGTGCTCAATTGGCCTGCCAACTCTCCTGACCTGAACCCCATAGAGAATCTGTGGGATATTGTGAAGAGAAAGTTGAGAGACGCAAGACCCAACACTCTGGATGAGCTAAGGCCGCTTATCGAAGCATCCTGGGCCTCCATAACACCTCAGCAGTGCCACAGGCTGATTGCCTCCATGCCACGCCGCATTGAAGCAGTCATTTCTGCAAAAGGATTCCCCACCAAGTATTGAGTGCAGAACTGAACATAATTATTTGAAGGTTGACTTTTTTTGTATTAAAAACACTTTTATTTTATTGGTCGGATGAAATATGCTAATTTTTTGAGATAGGAATTTGGGGTTTTCATGAGCTGTATGCCAAAATCATCAGTATTAAAACAATAAAAGACCTGAAATATTTCAGTTGGTGTGCAATGAATCTAAAATATATGAAAGTTTAATTTTATCATTACATTATGGAAAATAATGAACTTTTATCACAATATGCTAATTTTTTGAGAAGGACCTGTATATTTGAATAAATCTCAAACAATTTAAGAAAACAACCCTGTACCTTTATCTTTTATCCAATTTCACATATTATATTGCTTAAGATTAATATTTGTAAAGTCGTGCCTCTAAGCTGGCTGGCTTGACCCATGGCTTTGAACTCTATTATTTTTTTAAAAAGCCTACAGAGAAAATGAACGTGTAACACACCACTGCTGAAAAAAGATGCGCTCTACAGACACTAGATGACTGTGTTGAAGTGCATGTGTGAGAGACAGAAGAACTCACTTATAAAGAACTGGCCGATCCTGGAGAGACTCCATAGCCTGACTCAACACGGGAGGAATATCACATGTTTCCTGAGTCAACCCTCTGCACTCATCTACAGACACAGAAACATCTATGAGTCCTCCTATGACACCAAGCCACATAAATTACTTTATTTATATTACGTAACTAAAATATTTGCCTAAATTACATCATGAATGTAAAACAGGAGAGGAATAAATCGTTCTATATGCTATGAGTCAATTTTCTGTTCCAAATTCTCTGGCAGTAGCAGCTGTGCTTATATTCCAGAAACTCCTCTCTCGCCTCTGCTGTGTGTGTGTGTGTGTGTGTGTGTGTGTGTGTGTGTGTGTGTGTGTGTGTGTGTGTGTGTGTGTGTGTGTGGTCCAGCGCACACACTCACTCTGAGCCCAGCGATAGAGCTGCTCATATGCCGTCTCCTGTAACACAGCCATCTGCTCCATGATCTCCAGCCTGCAGTTAAAGCACAGACATCACTGAAACTCTACATGTAAAAAAGCCTGAGAAGTCTTCATTTTTAAAGATTTGTTGTTGTTGTTGTACATTTTGATAAAAGTACATTTTCAAGTGGATTTTATTCTACCGTCTCTCACCCTGCCGTTTGCTGGTTGGTCCTCAGTAGGACCTTCACGTCTTCGTGGATGTTCTTCACACGGTTCAGCGCTCTGAAGAAGTCCTGCACAGTAAACGGAGTTCACTCAACTATTACAGCTGATTCTGACAACATTTATTTTTCAATTAGTCTGCAAGACATGGTTTCATCTAGGAGTTTCATCTGAGAAGATCATGTAACATTCTAGCTGATAAAAATGGGAAGATTGAGTTGAGAAATTTTGTAGACTTCTCCTGCCACTTCTATGAAATTAGAAGTATGAAGTCTGTTCTGCATGTTTGTTTGTTTTTAAACTTTTTAAAAAAGAATAATTTTTATAATTATTACCTTTATAATCAGTGCTGGGGGATAAGTAATGCGTTAAAAAGTTACTTAAAAGTAATTGTTACAACATTGCATTAGTCCCTAAAAAAGTAACTAATTGTGCTACTTAGTACATTTTTATGGAAAGTAATGTGTTGTGTGTAATGTGTAATTATTGCAGGTTTGAGTGATATTCTGAATTTGCTAGTTTTTATCATAGACTGTATAAAAATATGGACGTAGTGTCCGTGATGTCACCCATAGGATTCTGCAGAGCCGTTTTGAAGCGTAAAGTGGGGACGAGCAAAAAAATGTGCAAAGAGGCGGGACGTGGGCGGAGCTGAGGTGACACGATGACTAACAGACAGCAGATAAATGGCTACCTACCTGCCACTCAAAGTGGCCACGCCCTTAATTATGCAGAACTTTATGGCTTTATATAATGTAAACTAATTAGTTATAAAAAATTCACCACCCTCACAGTTGTCATGAAGGGCAAAATTAGCCGTTTAGACCAAGACTAGAATTTGTACCAGGATGTAAACATGTTTGTTTCTGCTGTAAAGTTGGGCATTTTAACACGGGACTCACTTCTGGAGCCACATTTTTTTACAAGAAATGGCTCATTTTAATCCCAACAGCTTTTGTAATAATGTTTCACTGCAAAATGAAACTGTCAAAAATATTCTAATAGCTTGTGTGTGTGTGTGTGTGTGTGTGTGTGCAAAGACATGTGTGTCGCCTTGTCATATGAGCTTCACCTGTGACTAATAATGGATCAATTAGATCTCAGGTGTGTATAAAAAGAACCCCAGTACACTAGACCTTCACATCAACTGCAACTAGACCTCTGCAAACATGCCTAAGATTCACCCTGAGACTAAAGTTTTGATTATCAAGAGGCTGAAGACCAGATCCACTGCTGATGTGGCAGACACCTTCAAAGTGTCTCAGCGTCAAGTACAGAGGATAAAAAAAAGATTTGAAGAGACTGGAGACATTTATGACAAACCCAGGTCAGGCCTGCTAAAAGGATGGATGCTGGAAAAGTGGCAGAAGGTGGATTTTTCAGATGAATCTTCTGTTAATATTGCAGGAGACCTACTGGAGCCCGCATGGATCCGAGATTCACCCAGAAAACAGTGAAGTTTGGTGGCGGAAAAATCATGGTCTGGGGTTACATGCAGTATGGGGTAAAAGTAGAGATCTGCAGGGTGGAAGGCAACATCAATAGTCTAAAATACCAAGAAATCTTATACCTCTTATATTCCCAACCATAAAAGAGGCCAAATTCTGCAGCAGGATGGTGCTCCATCGCATTCTTCCATCTCCACATCAAAGTTCCTCAAGGCGAGATCAAGATCAAGATGCTCCAGGATTGGCCAGCCCAGTCACCAGACATGAACATCATTGATCATATGTGGGGTAGGATGAAAGAGGAAGCATGGAAGACGAAACCAAAGAATATTGATGAACTCTGGGAGGCATGCAAGACTGCTTTCTTTACTATTCCTGATGAATTCATCAATAAATTGAGTCCTTGCCAAACCGCATGAATGCAGTCCTTCAAGCTCATGGAAGTCATACAAGATATTCAATTTGGATCTCACAGCAGCACTACTTAATTTGCTGACATATTTTTGTATTTGCAGTAAATTTGTTCAATTTCTGTATAGGCGACAAAACTTTTGTCTTGCCAAAATTTTACCTTTCTGTCTTGATTAAATGATAAAAAAAATTTCAGTGAAACTAATTTATTTCAGTGCATTAAACATCATTTGGGAGGGTTTTAGCTTTTCATATGAGCTATTTCTAACACCAATTGATCAAATCAGGTTAATAGCAGGTGTTTCTACAAAATAGATAAGCGACACGAATTTTGTCAGGGACTGTATATTGTATATGTATAAGCGTTCACAGGCAAAGTTGCTTTATGTATTTCCCCAACGCCAAAATCAGACACATATAAATGTCATGAAACACGTTTCTTGGCTGCATGTCAAAATCCATGGATCATTGGATCTTTGGTAAGTTGTAAGTAATACTATATTGAGTCCAGCCTTTAGTTTAATCTGATAATTGTTATTCACGTTTTCAGTTTCCCCTATTAACTCCAGTCATGCAGCAGCTCTTCTGCCACTCAGTCCGGCTGGGGGGGCGTGTTCCGGCAGGAAAGTGATTTCACTGCATACCCTCTATTCATTTTGAGGAATACTGAATGTGTTTTTGTGCATGTGAGATGAGTAAATGCATGGTCACATTTGTCCAGAACTACAATAACATCAAGCACACAACCCCTCTGCACTTACCATTTCTCTCAACATGAGGACAGGAGCACTTATTTGAAAAAAAGTAACTCAGATATTTTGCATGCATTACTTTACTAGTTACTTGAAAAAAGTAATCTGATTACATAACTCGCATTACTTGTAATGCCAACACGCTTTATAATCATCATTCAAGATAAATAAGATCTTGCCAATCTCGTGGTTCGTCTGCATTCATACGCTTTCATTCTCAAATGAAACTGAAAATGAAATGACCAGTAGTTTTTTTGTAGGATAACATGAGGTCACCTCTGTGATGGGTCCATCTCGTGCAGAGCGTAACGTTCCCATCTCAGCGGAGGACAGCTGGAACTTTGACAGGAATGCCTGAGCCACCTGAGCTCGAACCTCCAACCGATGACTAAAGAGAGAAGGAAATGCCATATAACTTTATATAACAATTCATTGATTTCAACAGTCATATAAAATGGTGTATATTTAGAGAGAGACATTTTCATTTGGACAAGACATATTTACATTAATTTCACATTTATGAACTCAGTAAATCCTTTCCAAAGCAAATTTACAGAGCCAACACTAGATGGCAGGCACACTCTTGCCGAAAACACATCCCACATTTATACTTAAACTGTGAAACAAACATACCATTAGTCTTCCATCCATTTGTTTTAAAGAAAAGAGCACTGTATGAGCAAGTGCAGAAAAACAGCCCTGGGGAAAAGGGCTTGGGGCGACATTATTAGAACAAGAGCATCTATAAAGTGTGACATCAGAACAAAAGCAGTCATGACAACCGCTGTCCTCAGAGAGCAACTCACTGCTGATTCAGCCCTCTTTCATTTCTTCACTATCCTCTCACCAATAAAACCTACCAGCACTCAGAACATGCATTTATTTTGAGGAACCATCTATTGTCTACAGTCATTGTTAAAGCAAAACTATAGTAACATAATTTGTGTAATGACATAAACATAAGCATATTTCATAAAAATAATGTTTGATATTTTATAATAAAGACTTCCATGCAATATACTATTGAGTTGGGTTGGACGTATGATGGATACCTTCAGGGTTCGTATAAGTTTCGGAAAGTTATTATTTATTTTTTTGAGTATGGTCCTGTATGATGTCAAAAAGGTGGAATTCCTTGTATGGGCACTTCTCCCGGGTGGCGCATGCGCACATCAACCAGAAGCAAGAGCAAGAGCAACGAGCTTCATTTGGGTTTCAGAAGTCATCGGCTGCACTGCACAGGACTTTATCGAGAAAGATTTGTCATTTAGTTTTTAGATCACAAAATCAACAATGTCCCCAAAGAAGTGTGTTGTTGGTTTTGAGGGATAGATAACCTTGTTCAGCTTCCCAAATAACCCAGCGTTAAGGGAACAGTGGATGCAGTTTGTTTTTCAGGAGCAGCAAGTGTGTTCTGCAAGCAGGAGTTCTGCAAGTGTGTTTGTTTGTTCCCGGCATTTCGGTGACGAAGTGCACATAATGTAAACAACACGAACATATAGTGAATTGAAAGTTATCCAGGAATAATGCCATGATGCAGTGTGCGTGTGTGTGCTCGTGTCTCTTAAGCTCCGCCCACTGCAAGCCTCCACGAGCTCGGCTGTTTTTGGAAAGAATCGGTACAGCGTATCTGTCTTTTATAAATCTGATAAAACTAAAGATTCTTCTGAGATATGAAGGATGTAATACTACTCTATAGGTAATCAAGATTAACACAAGACTGGCAGAAACTGTGTGTGTTATGCCCCCCTAATGCCCCCCTATTTTAGCCTTGTTCAGACTGTCAGTCCAAATCCGATTTTTAGTTGGCCATATCCAATTGGAATCAGATCATATTTAGCAAATGTGAACTGCCGCTGCTTCATTACACGCAGTAGTACAGCACCATGTCTAGTTGCAAAACTTGACGTTGACTAATCGCTGATCACGGCCTATAGAGTGCGCCACAGGATCAGAAATCTTACATGTCCACTTTTACACTCGGTTTCCAAACAGTTGAAATGATGAGAGCGCTCCACATTATGTGTTTGATTATACCATCTGGAAGCTCAAAATTGACCAGGTGAATGCATGTTTATAATCGGTGTTCTAAACTAATGCACTGCTGCACTGTAACGCACACACATACATTAGCTTGCACATCACGCAGAAAGGAGAGAATCTGACAATAAATTTGACCAACCTAGCCAATAGAGTCATTTTTCTCCCAACAACTGTAGCAGCTAAGATGTTTTAGTGTAATGCATTTTACATTAACATTAACATGGCGGTTAAGGAACCCTCATTTCTTAAGCAATTAGCACAAACGGTTTATCCTGAGGGTAGGTTCCAATTATACTAGGGGTGGATGATATGGCAAAATATCACAATTAGTTTTTTTCCATGCAGGATTGAGATCCACGAACATGTCACGATTCTCTCTCATGTTGCTTTTTAAGACTATTGTGCAAGTCACAAATTAATTTCCCTATTTTAAAAAAATATATATTATTATTATTTTTTTTAATATTTAGGCCAAAATAGGGGTTGGCGATACGACCAAAATCTTTTATTTTTATCTTTGTTATAAAAAAATGAACAAGGGTGCAAATTACAAATTGAACACTACATAGATTTATCTGTATATTAAACACTGATTCTTTAAGATACTCTCAAGCCATCCTGGGTCTATATGGGTTTCTTCTATGGGTAAGTGACTTTGTTTCTTCAATAGAACGCAAATTAATATTTTTAACTCCAACCGTTGCAGTGTGCCAGTCGTATAACTCGCGTGAATGGTAACACATGAGAGTATGAGAGCTATGAGAGTAAAAAAAACATGCATATACAAACCCATATTAAACCCAGCGGCTTGTCACGACACATTGATGTCTTAAGACACGAAATAATCGGTTTTGTGCGAGAAACCGAACAGTATTTATATAATTTTTTACCTCTTATACACCACTATGCAGTTTCCATGAGGGAGATTATGTGTAGAGATGTGCCAGCTCAAATACATGATGAGACCAGGAGAAGATTATGAATGGTAAGGTGGGTCTAATGAATTAATTTTATAATGAGAACTGCTGCACTACAATCACACGCACACAGAATCAATGCACATCATATGGCATAGAGATGTCACGAGAGATCAATTTCGGTTTTTTCCTAGCTAATAGAGCTATTTTCTCCCAAATAACTACAGAGAACATTAACATTAATTAATGTACATTTTAACATATTCATTAACATGGCACAAACGGTTTATCCTAAGTGAGGTCAATTATACGTAGGGGTAGGATGATATGGCAATCATCCTGGAGTTTTTCCTATGGCATAGATGATTGAGAGATCAACAGTGTCATTTCACATATTAAGATATCACATGATCACTTTTATTTTACATACATAGAGATCAATATATTATTTTTTTTTTTAATATTAAGACTATTGTGCGAGATCATTTTTTTAATAAAAATACAAAATTTTTTTTAATATGGCCAAAAATGAAATCACTTTTATATCTTTATCAAATATTATAAAAAAATAAGGTGTATAATTACAAATAAAAGAAATAATATAAGACACATATGAAATAAACAGTAATACTTTACAGTATAAGTTCAGATATGATAGAGATATAGATCACTTCTATATAATTCAATTGGCATAGTCTAGAATATTTATAATCAACTTGTTTCTTCAATAGAACGCAAATTAATATAGTGTCAATGAACATGCAGTGTGCCAGAGATAACTCAAGTGAGGTAATGTACACGATATGGCATAGAGATACGTACGAGATCACGTATGAGGTCAAACACATATGGCATTAGAGATACATGAGAGATCTTGTGAGTGAGGTTGTTCACGATATGGCATAGAGATACGTAAGATCACTTCCGTGATATCAATGTTCACGATATGGCATAGAGATACCGCGCGAGATCACTTCCGTGAGTGAGGTCAATGTTCACCATATGGCATAGAGATACGTGCGAGAGATCACTTCCGGTGAGTGAGGTCAATGTTCACGATATGGCATAGAGATACGTGCGAGATCACTTCCGTGAGTGAGGTCAATGTTCACGATATGGCATAGAGATACGTGCGAGAGATCACTTCCGTGAGTGAGGTCAATGTTCACGATATGGCATAGAGATACGCGAGAGATCACTTCCGGTGAGTGAGGTCAATGTTCACGATATGGCATAGAGAGATACGTGCGAGAGATCACTTCCGTGAGTGAGGTCAATGTTCACGATATGGCATAGAGATACGTGCGAGAGATCACTTCCGGTGAGTGAGGTCAATGTTCACGATATGGCATAGAGATACGCGAGAGATCACTTCCGGTGAGTGAGGTCAATGTACACGATATGGCATAGAGATACGTGCGAGAGATCACTTCCGGTGAGTGAGGTCAATGTTCACGATATGGCATAGAGATATGTGCGAGAGATCACTTCTGGGTTGTGAGGTCAATGTTCATGATATGGCATAGAGATACGTGCGAGAGATCACTTCCGGTGAGTGAGGTCAATGTTCGATATGGCATAGAGATACGGCGAGAGATCACTTCCGTGAGTGAGGTCAATGTTCACGATATGGCATAGAGATACATGCGAGAGATCACTTCCGGTGAGTGAGGTCAATGTTCACGATATGGCATAGAGAGATCACCGTGAGTGAGGTCAATGTTCGAGATATGGCATAGAGAAGAGATCACTTCCGTGAGTGAGGTCAATGTTCACGATATGGCATAGAGATACGAGAGATCACTTCCGTGAGTGAGGTCAATGTTCACGATATGGCATAGAGTGAGAGATCACTTTCGTGAGTGAGGTCAATGTTCGAGATATGGCATAGAGATACGAGAGATCACTTGTGAGTGAGGTCAATGTTCACGATATGGCATAGAGATACATGCGAGAGATCACTTCCGGTGAGTGAGGTCAATGTTCACGATATGGCATAGAGATACGTGCGAGAGATCACTTCCGGTGAGTGAGGTCAATGTTCACGATATGGCATAGAGATACATGCGAGATCACTTCCGGTGAGTGAGGTCAATGTTCGATATGGCATAGAGATACATGCGAGAGATCACTCCGTGAGTGAGGTCAATGTTCACGATATGGCATAGAGATAAGTGCGAGAGATCACTTCGCTGAGTGAGGTCAATGTTCACGATATGGCATAGAGATATGTGCGAGAGATCACTTCCGTGAGTGAGGTCAATGTTCGAGATATGGCATAGAGATACGTGCGAGAGATCACTTCCGTGAGTGAGGTCAATGTTCACGATATGGCATAGAGATACGTGCGAGAGATCACTTCCGGTGAGTGAGGTCAATGTTCACGATATGGCATAGAGATACGTGCGAGAGATCACTTCTGGTGAGTGAGGTCAATGTTCACGATATGGCATAGAGATACGTGCGAGAGATCACTTCTGTCGCTTGCATAAATGATCGCGCACGGACGGCTGTTCAGCTGAACTATCCCTTTAATAAATATCCTGACGCTTCCAAGCTTTATATCCTAATTCATAGGTTGAATACGGAAGGCGGTCTGGAGGGACAGGATATTATACTTTATAAAGTTATAAATATGGATATTTTTTTCTTACAAACTCCATCCATTCACTTTAGAAGGCCTTAATTAACCGCAGGAACCACGTGAAGTACGTTTATGAGGGATGGATGCACTTTTTTGAGCTTCAAACTCAAATGGACCCGTCACTGCCATTATAAAGCTTGGAAACATCAAGATATTTAATAATATAACTGTGTTCATCTGAAAGAAGAAAGTCATACACCTAGGATGGCTTGAGGGTGAGTAAATCATGGGGATTTTCATTTTAAAGTGAACGACTCCTTTAATTCTCCCCATGGCTACGTGCTTGTAACAGTGTTTAACATGCCAAAGGAAACATGTAAGCATTCAGGGGATGTGTCTAGTCGTGTGGACTTGCTTTGGAATCATATTCCATGTTTCCGGTTTCAAAGAAATATTTGGCATTTGCTTTAGGCCAGGGGAAAGATATCCGACCTGGAAAATTTGAACAATGAGAACATGTCAAAGATGTATTAAATGGCAGTAATTCCCCGCCACCCAAGGTTTACCTCTGCCGGGGGTGTGTGCGCGCCTGTGAGGGACATCGTAAATGTCAGAGACGATGTAAATTACAACTCAAAGACATAGAGACAAGCTTGTTGGAAAGAAAACTGGAATTTTAGGCATCTGACTTAATGGAACAGCTTTTGTTTTTTTTTTTGTTTTTTTTATTACGCTTTACTTTTATGTCAGTTTTAGACTTTAGGACTTCTTCATTAATTCTGGTCCTTGAACTTATTTTATTTCAATTTCCAAGGCAACGTTTTTTTAAGTTGGAGTCTATTAAGTTTGAGTTATTATCTACTATTTGTATTTGATTGCGTTTCAGCTTTATTTCAAATAATATAAATGAATTTTAACAGTTTTAGTTTTACTTATAGCACTAATTCATGAATGAATCATTCTTTTGAGTCAGATCTTTTCAGATCTTGATCCAGTTGACAAACCCGCACAGCATGCAGCCTACCGTTGCAAAACTGCAGGACGTGCTCCATAATAAAAAGAGTTATTAAAACAGCATTAGGCAAAGAAAGTGGTACTGTTCCCCAAGCGGCTTTCTGTGCGCGCTCTTCGAGACGGAGAGGAGCCTAAGCAACTTTTCACGCCTAAACGTTTTTATAAACAGAAACACAAAATTGTAGCCTGATTCCACCAGTCTCTCGTACATTTCATTAAGTCTGGCCACTCTCAATTGACAAGCGTTAACTTTCATGAAAGCGGGTACTCTGTTGAAGTTTAAAACTATTGGATCTGCCCAGAGCCACTCTGGATCTGACATTTCTCACTAACGTCTGGTATTGAAGTATGTCATCTCAAACTAGCGCACGACATCAACGTCATCGTTCTCAGCCACTCATGTGTTCGCTGATTGGACCGGTTAAAATTTGACTGGAAAAAAACTGAGACTATACCGCAATCCCTGACAGTGTACTGAAGGAAAATGAAAATTAATTGGAAGTACATAGGAGGGCGGAGCCAGGCTAGTAAAAATGCCTGGCTTGGTGAGAATTTGCTTAAACACTGTCAGTTATGTCTTAAGTGAACATCAACAGCTAATAAATAGTCGCTTGTATATCAGTATATTGGATTCGTGCATTCAGTCTTAAAGTGACAGCAGCCTAATATTTCTGCTGCCGTGTGTTTCAATTAAACAACAAAAGACAAAAGAGAAAAATCACTCATTGCTCTTCAGTAGATTTAGTAGGATTAAGCTGTATTTCATTTATACAGTGAAGACTATGCAGTGTTGTTTTACATTTGATTACTTTGTTGATAAAGAGAAGGAATGGAATATGTTGCATGCCGATAAACTGAAACTTACTCATCTCTTTTTTATACTTAAAATACATTGTTGCTAACGGCTATAATAAGTCAGGGAATAATGAATTAGATAAAACAAATGCCGTTTGTAAGCTTTGACAGACTATATATACACTATATATAGACTATACCATATAGTGTGGTTAAAAACCCCAGCTTCAGGCATATGGTGAACACTATGGAGCTGCGCTATGTGATCCTGCCTCGCAGATGAGTTATCAGAATATCAAATATCCAAAAATTGTTTACAGTATAGCAGATCATAGTCAATTCAAGTCAAGTCACTTCTATTTATATGGCACTTTTTGCAATATTATTTCAAAGCTTTGCAGTGATAAAAGGAAAATAATGCAACACTTTGTTTTGGCTCTAGAATAAAATAGTGTCATTGTCCAGCTTAAGTAAGTTCAGTGTTGATTCATTTCGGTTGTAAAAATCATTAGTTGTTCATTTATCTATACAGCAGCTCTGGAGGTCAGGTCGCAAACAATGGTGTCAATGCAGTCAGATCAGTAATACTGTCGAATATTAAGCATACTTAATATTTTAGAAATACTTCAGTTTATGTTTATTTAATGCACTTTATTTTTATATGATTTTTATCTGCGTTTTGTCCACAATCTGCATTTTTTGTCAAAAGTGTTGAGTGACACAATATCACATCATACACTTCAGTGTGTTCACTGTTTAGTGCCACTGTGCAATGCAATAGAAGTTTTTATTTGTCTGCCGAGTTATCATTATAATGGGATAGGGCAAGTTGTATTTTCAGCTGTCTTGTTATTTTTATTTAAAAAAAGGTATTGCATTATAAATAGCAATATATTGTGATAAGTATCATATAGGGATGTCAATTTCGACATATTCGCATGATCGATCGTCGTTTAAATTAACGATCAATTAATCGTTTAATCGTTAACTACAACTCTGTGTCATTCACCGGCATAACAGAATGTGCAATGGTATTAAAAAAACGCAGAGGAAAGGTTTGATGTAAATAAACGGCTAGATTATAATAGCCTATGCATCCGATGTATGCATCCGATATATATATATATATATATATATATATATATATATATATATATATATATATATATATATATATATATATATATATGTGTGTGTATTGTTTTTAGAGCTGCACGAGCTGAAGCTGAAGTGCTGAAAACCGGTACATAAAGCCCTATGCTAGCGCGTTTTATTTAGCTAAAAGAAACGCATCCTATATGAAATTGATCACATATATACAAAATAAACGTACTATTACAAATTTCATCTGCACAAACTAATGTGAATGTACAAACAAGTTAATTGAGTCAGATGCGTGACTTGTGTTGTGCACGCGCTCTTCCAGGAGCAACAAAATGAAACACGACAACTAAACCCATTCACAATCACAATGTTTTATTACACTGGTGTTCTCATTAATGTTAAGTAATATGAGAGTCCCAATCATAGTCATTATTAGTTGTGCATTGCTGTTGGAGCTGCACGCTGAAGCTGATCACCGCCACGCTTTACAACCGCTCTAATTCTTAACCAAATGCATCCTATATGAGAGAAATCAACTATAGATAGGCCTACACAAAATAAACACAATATTACAACTTACATTTGCACAAAACAAAAGGCTGAGAATGCACACGCAAACTTGCATTCATGATGAAGGTGTAACTCCAGCTGTAAAATGGTCCCAAACAGAACTCCGCACACTCGCTTAATTTTTCCTCCTGTGTTTCATGGTTGCACCGCACGCATGCGCATGACCCTACTTAATCGATGATCGATAAGTCTTATCGATCAAATGTCTTATCGACAATCAATTGATCATCGATTAATCGTTGACATCCCTAGTATCGTATCGTGAGGCCCTTGCGAATACCCAGCCCTATCGACCAATGCTGCTTCCAGTGATCGGTAATCAGTGATCAGCGTCAAAAATCCAGATTGGGGTACCCTTATTTATGATGTTTTATGGCACTAAACTTTTATTACTGCATTAAAAACTATGACTAGTACATTCTTTAAAACTTCTCTTTTTGTTTTCTTGCCAGAAAAAAAGGTGAACAATGACAATTTTCATTTCTGGGGGAACTAATCCTTTAAGTCTATAAAACCACACTACTTTTCACTGAAGTGTAACTGTAGAAGTTTGACTAACAGATACGCAGATGGTAGGTTTTGTGCATTTATGCTCAGATGAGCATGGGTGACTTTACATCAGACACCAAACTGTGATGGAGTGTGTTTCGTCAATCATCCACTGGATCTCCTCATAAACTATTAATGAGAACTACAGGACCTCAGAGAAGAAGAAAAAAGAAAGTGCACTGAAAAAAAGTGCGAGACCATGACACGTTTTCAATTTGAGTCAAGCAAAGTCAAGAAATATAAATATATAAAAAGCACAAAGTCACAAATGAATACCTAAGCGCAGTCTGTAAAGCTCAGGGCATGTAACCGCACAGTTCTTTCAAGACTCGCAGTAATGAGCCATGAACATTTTCTGCACAACTATTCTCTAGTCTACAGCATCAACTATATAAAACATTTATGTATGCATGTATGCATGTATGTATGTATGTATGTACTGTACAGGCATAACATTATGGCCACAGGTGAAGTGAATAACGCTGATTATCTCTTCATCACTGCACCTGTTAGTGGGTGGGATATATTAGGTTGCAAGTGAACATTTTTTCCTTAAAGTTGATGTGTTAGAAGCAGGAAAAATGGGTAAGGACAAGGGCCAAATTGTGATGGCTAGACGACTGGGTCAGAGCATCTCCAAAATTGCAGCTCTTGTGGGGTTTTCCCGGTCTGCAGTGGTCAGTATCTATCAAAAGTGGTCCAAGGAAGGAACAGTGAAGAACCGGCGACAGGGTCATAGGTGGCCATGGCTCATTGATGCACGTGAGGAGCGAAGGCTGGCCTGTGTGGTCTGATCAAACAGACGAGCTACTGTAGCTCAAACTGCTCTAGAAGTTAATGCTGGTTCTGACAGAAAGGTGTCATACACAGTGCATCTCAGTTTGTTGGGTATGGGGCTGCATAGCCACAGACCAGTCAGGGTGTCCATGCTGACCCCTGTCCACCGCCGGAAGCGCCAACAGTGGGCACGTGAGCATCAGAACTGGACCATGGAGCAATGGAAGAAGGTGGCCTGGTCTGATGAATCACGCTTTTACATCACTTGGATGGCTGAGTGTGCATGCGTTGCTTACCTGGGGAACACATGGCACCAGGATGCACTATGGGAAGAAGGCAAGCCGGCGGAGGCAGTGTGATGCTTTGGGCAATGTTCTGCTGGAAAACCTTGGGTCCTGCCATCCATGTGGATGTTACTTTGATATGTACCACCTACCTAAGCATTGCAGACCATGCACACCCTTTCATGGTAACGGTATTCCCTGGTGGCTGTGGCCTCTTTCAGCAGGATAATGCACCCTGCCACAAAGCAAAAAATGTTCAGGAGCACAACAACGAGTTTGAGGTGTTGACTTGGCCTCCCAGATCTCAATCCAATCGAGCATCTGTGGGATGTGCTGAACAAACAAGTCTGATCCATGGAGGCCCCACCTCACAACTTACATGATTTAAAGGATCTGCTGCTAACATCTTGGTGCCAGTTTCCACAGCACACCTTCAGGGGTCTAGTGGAGTCCATGCATCGATGGGTCAGGGCTGTTTTAGCAGCAAAAGGGGGACCGACACAATATTAGGAAGGTGGTCATAATGTTCATACATCTTACATATATAAATGAGAGAGAGAGAGAGAGAGAGAGAGAGAGAGAGAGAAATATAGGTATAATTTGCCTCCACCGATCAATCCGATCATCAAGCACAACATATTACAGAAATTAGTGGTGAAGACATTAATCAATGCCCCTCAACCCAGAAAAATGTGTCTGCAGAAGCCCAGAACACAAAGCAGCAGGCTTGCCTACTTATTAACTTTCTTTTACTTGTTATGTGCATGGGGGTGTATGAAAGACGGAGAACATTTGTGTGGGTGGGTAATAAGGTCCCAGCTTAATTAGCACAATAAGATAACGGACCCTTCTGGATATCAGGATTTTCACTGCAAGACTCCACTTACAGCAATATCACTACCAGAGAAAGAGCCATCAAACTACAATAACATGGTTTAGACAAATGTGGCGAACAGACAAATCAGAAAAGGTGCTGAGCACATCTCAAAATGACACTAGTTGGACAGTCATCCGTTAATTAGCTTTCAAACTAAAGGATTCACATATTTCTACAAATAACCACGGACAACTGATCAGAAAGGCAACAGAGAAGTTGTTTCTTCAGCACTTCCCACATCTTTGTAACTCGAATCTCTCAAGAATTTATATTTTAGTACATCTGTTTAGTGGGCAGTGCAATTAATCATATTTTGATTTAGATTCTGGCTTCCAATGATTATGGAAATGGGATTATCGAGGTCAAATGATTTCTGCAATAATCGAGCAGCCCTACTGTTTAGTAAGTTTCTGCAAATTAAGTACAGTGTGATCCTGGACCCCGGATTTTTGCTTGCTTAAACCTGTCAGCAGTGTCTCCCACAGGTTATTGTGAGACTGAGAAAATCATCGACAACTATTCTTATTATCGATTGGTCTGGTCTGCACGGAAAACTTCCACCAGTCGCACAAAACGTTCATTTTACAGGTTATATCCTTATCTGTAAATGTTACTAATTCACATTAGCAAGTATTCCATTTTCCATTTTGCATGAAAGCGTGCCCTGACCAGACCGAACGCAGTGGAGAGAGAGATGATTAATATTTAGGGCAAAAACATTAATTTAGCTGAAATATCTGCTGTTGGACGGAAAATGTATTTATTTTAAAAATTTGGAAAGTATTTTATGAGAGTAGTAAATGTAGAGATAACTGCGTGTAATTGAATATAAATGCAAGACGTTTTTCTCTACAGGATTAAAAAAAATGACAGTAATAGGTACTGTGTCCATAGAGTGTGTGTGTGTGTGTGTGTTCCTGTAGAACATTCCTACTATCTGGTAACACAGAGTTCGTTTTTTCTTTAATATAATTTTAATATAGGGATTTAAACTGTCCTTTGACTTAGTAACTTTTTTGCACATAATGTAAAGCGCACCTATACCCTTACAAAATGAACCATAGTTTTATAATAGTAAAACCATGGTTCATTTGTGGTTCCCATGGAATAACTACAATAAACCTGTTTTATTTATAATGTTTTTATTTGTTGTAAAATCATGGTTAGGTTTTGTGATATATGAGAGTAGATATATGCACTATGTATGTATGAAGGATAGCATTGGGCAAGATGTGGAATCTGTGGAGTGTGAGTTTTATTTTTTTATCTAATTAATCGAAAAAATAATCATCCACGGTTATCAGAATAATCGTTGGTTGCAGCCCTAGCTCCAACCCATGCTCAGTGTGCAAATTTTGCAGTGTGCAAAGAAAAAATGTGATGAATTGACATGTACCTGATCGTTTAAGGAGACTCAAATTATTTTTTTAGTTTTCTTCAGTGTCTACATTACATTCACACTGGTGTTTTAGGAAGCCAAACAATTACAATCTAATAATAATAATAATAATAATACTAATCATCATCATAATACATTTTTTTGATATTTGATATTATAATTCCTATTTCTGCAATAGCCATATATTGTAATACAAATGTACTGTAAAATAATAATAAAAAGAATGCTTCATAAGTATATTATTTTACTTTATGCTACAGTATAATAATACTTTTGTTCTAATTTCTACACTTGCAAGAGAAAAACCCTTGAGCTTTAATTTTGACAGTAACCGCACTAAAAAAACCCAGTGTAAAAGAACAAATCTGCTGGAAAACCACAGAAACACTGCTCACTGTGGCGTAACAGGATGGGTTTTTCCCCTTCTGTATCAAAGATGTTTAAATGTCAGTGGAAAAGTGAATAATTAAAAGCGCAAAACAAACTGTGATCAACATTTTAAGCTGTTAACTTTTAAAAGGGAGAAAATGTTGACCACCATGAGTTTTGTGCTGTGAAGTATTAGCTGCCAAGAGAAACCACCAAATTATAATTAAATGTAACAAAAAACATCAAAAAGTTAATACAATAAAAAAAGAAACATCTAAAAATAATTACTTTTCTGTTTGACCTTATTTCTGGGTTTTTTTGTAAGAATTTTTTTCTTTTGTGTTGGGTTGACACTTGATGTCTAGTGTAAAATTAGGGAAGCAAACCAATTGAGAAACACTGGTTTACGGCATCGTTTCACAGAAATGTTGTAGCATACTATACTAAACTGATCTCCCGTAACGAGTGTTGGATGCGAGAGGCTTCAGACAGGTGACGGGCTACAGCCTTCAGAACGACACTCACTTCCTGCCTCTTAATGAAACCGTCTCTCAACACCAACTAAAGCTTCAACGACATGAGGAAGATCTAATGAGAGGGAGTGATGAAGGTTGTGGAAAAACAATGCTGCCAGGTCCTGGTCTGTTTGACTGTCCTTGGTCTTTTATGTTGGAGCTTTCAGTGCCGTCACAAACTGGTGTTTTGCTGTCATGAATGATATTTGCTCATACTTTTCCACTGACATCAAAGTGCTTTCAACATCTTTGATACGGAAGGTAGAAAAAGAAAAAACTCAGTTTACACCACAGCGAGTCTAAAGAAATGAAAAATGGTGGGCTCCTTCAGAATCAAACTATACTTTATATGCAGAAAGCGTTGCTGAGTCAAGAATAATTCATTAATTGATAAACTCTCTCACAAACTCAAGCCTATACATCAATTAATCATTTCAGTTAAATGAAGCTATGAAAACTAATAAATGAATGCATGTTGTAATATAAATGAACTCCTGTTGCAGGTACAGTATTGTTCAAAATAATAGCAGTACAATGTGACTAACCAGAATAATCAAGGTTTTTAGTATATTTTTTATTGCTACGTGGCAAACAAGTTACCAGTAGGTTCAGTAGATTCTCAGAAAACAAACAAGACCCAGCATTCATGATATGCACGCTCTTAAGGCTGTGCAATTGGGGTATTAGTTGAAAGGGGTGTGTTAAAAAAATAGCAGTGTCTACCTTTGACTGTACAAACTCAAAACTATTTTGTACAAACATTTTTTTTTCTGGGATTTAGCAATCCTTTGAATCACTAAACTAATATTTAGTTGTATGACCACAGTTTTTTAAAACTGCTTGACATCTGTGTGGCATGGAGTCAACCAACTTGTGGCACCTCTCAGCTGTTATTCACATGATTCTTTAACAACATTCCACAATTCATTCACATTTCTTGGTTTTGCTTCAGAAACAGCATTTTTTATATCACCCCACAAGTGCTCAATTGGATTAAGGTCTGGAGATTGGGCTGGCCACTCCATAACATTAATATTTTGTTGGTTTGGAACCAAGACTTTGCCCGTTTACTAGTGTGTTTTGGGTCATTGTCTTGTTGAAACAACCATTTCAAGGGCATGTCCTCTTCAGCATAGGGCAACATGACCTCTTCAAGTATTTTAACATATGCAAACTGATCCATGATCCCTGGTATGCGATAAATAGGCCCAACACCATAGTAGGAGAAACATGCCCATATCATGATGCTTGCACCTACATGCTTCACTGTCTTCACTGTGTACTGTGGCTTGAATTCAGAGTTTGGGGGTCGTCTCACAAACTGCCTGTGGCCCTTGGACCCAAAAAGAACAATTTTACTCTCATCAGTCCACAAAATGTTCCTCCATTTCTCTTTAGGCCAGTTGATGTGTTCTTTGGCAAATTGTAACCTCTTCTGCACATGCCTTTTTTTTTAACAGAGGGACTTTATGGGGATTCTTGAAAATAGATTAGCTTCACACAGACGTCTTCTAACTGTCACAGTACTTACAGGTAACTCCAGACTGTCTTTGATCATCCTGGAGGTGATCATTGGCTGAGCCTTTGCCATTCTGGTTATTCTTATATCCATTTTGATGGTTGTCTTCCGTTTTCTTCCACATCTCTCTGGTTTTGCTCTCCATTTTAAGGCATTGGAGATCATTTTAGCTGAACAGCCTATCATTTTGCACCTCTTTATAGGTTTCCCCTCTCAATCAACTTTTAATCAAAGTACGCTGTTCTTCTGAACAATGTCTTGAACGACCCATTTTCCTCAGCTTTCAAATGCATGTTCAACAAGTGTTGGCTTCATCCTTAAATAGGGGCCACCTGATTCACACCTGTTTCTTCACAAAATTGATGACCTCAGTGATTGAATGCCACACTGCTATTTTTTTGAACACACCCCTTTCAACTAATTCAACTAATTGCCCAATTGCACAGCCTTAAGAGCGTGCATATCATGAATGCTGGGTCTCATTTGTTTTCTGAGAATCTACTGAACCTACTGGTAACTTGTTTGCCACGTATCAATAAAAAAATACTAAAAACCTTGATTATTCTGGTTAGTCACATTGTACTGCTATTATTTTGAACAATACTGTATTTCTGACAGTTTTCTCACTCAACATCAGTCATGGAAAGGGCATCCGGCAAGATGAACTCCAGATTGAGAAACCTGAACACCGGCAGGTGTGTATTAATATTTGAGATCCTGCTTTCTGTCCTCTATGGAAGCATGACAAGCCATGTCCTGACCTGTCCCTTGCACAGCTGTCCCTCTGGGGACAGACACGGTCAGGCAAGGTTAAAAAGCAGCTGGACAAGCAGGCACAATCCCATCTGGCTGATGGAAACGTCACCGAGACAGGCAATGTCCCAACAGAACAGCAGGACTACACAATGTGGAAGGACACTCTATATTCATAGAATACCCAATGTGACTCCATATGGGACAATGCAGTAAAATGTACATTAATTAGTGCCATCAAAATTAGCATGCACTTAATTTTTTTCAGTACGCAATTAACGCAGCATCAGTTTTCTATCATCCTTTGGCTATAGCGTTACATTATATAATCACGCTTATAGTCAAAAGAGAATGCGCCAGAATCGAGTTCTCTTTCCCACTTGAACGAACAATAACACACAGAATTATGCCAAAATAAGAGCAGTCATAAATGAGTTAAATAACATCTTAAATGAACTTAAGTTTCTAATAAGCCCGTTTCTGTGATGTCTGTCATTAATGTTCATCAAAGAACAAAGGTAACAGAAAATAAAAAAGTTTTAAAAAGGGTTAATATATATTTAATTTATTATTAATGCAGTAAAAAAGGTGTTTGATAACTTTATTCAATTTCTGTATATGTGTAACAGGTAGGAAGGCCACGGGTAACTATGGCATTTATTATAATGGGTTTATGTGAAGATTGTGTTAAGTTCCCTTAAAATTAAATGTTATTATTTTTGAAAGCCTAATAAATATGGAAATTGATATAGCTTTCAATATTGTAAAGTTGAATGTCTTTCATTAATGAATTCATGAAAAAAAATCTATTTCATAGAGACATCAGTGGCTGTATTAGTATCAGTGATACTGGCCTTCGTTTATTAAAAAAAATGCTATTACAACAAATATTTAAAATATACTGTACAAGTTGTTTCAACATTAATTTGGAGAGTAAATGTAAAATTATTACAATATAAAAATATAAGTTTACGATTAATCGCGATTAATTACAGAAAAAAAGTGTCATTAATTTGTTATTTTTTTTAATCGAATGACAGCACTAATATTAATAGAGGAAAGTGGGCACATCCAACACTTCAGCATTTTATTTTTTGTCCCCTAAAGTCAACTTAATAGGAATAATTTCGTTTTAATTACCTTTTTCTCACTGACCCTTAAGGTGCGGTATAACACATTTTCTGTGAACTTTTGTGAGCAAAAAGGTCCAGTGTAGCGAATAGCACTCACAGTGAAGTCACTTTCAAACCAAGCAGCTTTCTGTTGGCCAAAGCAGCGAATCCTTAAGTGCTTAACGTCCTCGAGCGAAAATTGCAATGGAGTGGATTCCTTTTGCATGACTGGATTTTGACCATGAAACTCTGGGTTGTGTTTTGTTTGCATTGCCCCATCTTTCAAAATTAAAACAATAAAAAAAAACAGCAAAACCTAGAGACTTTAAAAAAAAAGTTTTTTACCTTTTTAACGCTGTGTCATAACGTTGTGTCATGTGCAAGACACTGTAAAAGACGTGAGCACAGTGTTTACATAGAAAAATAATGGAAAAGCAGCCCAGTAGATTCCAAAGAATGCATTCTGTGAATGTCCCATAAGAAGTTATGATTGGCTAACCTCTGTGTACCACCATACTTTACAGTGTCGTTCATCTGGGAAAGGGGTGTCCATGATCCTTGGAAGCCCACCTTCCTGCAGAGTTAAACATTCCCAAACTAGCTAGGTCTTCAGAATCACCAAAAAGTGATGTTGGGGGCACTTACAGACAAGTGTGTTGGGGCAAGTTGGACGTTGGCCCTGAGAGCAGGAATGGATACCCCTGATTTGGGAGGATCCAGTTGCTGAATATTAAACAGGTTTTGCTATGCAAATTTCAGTGATAATTAATAAGTGACACAGAGAGTGACAGGATGAGAGAATTCTGGTCCGGTTCCCGGCCAGCCGAGAGGCTCTTCCTCGCTGTGCCATCCGATGGTACTGGTCGCTCGGTTGACGGCTCGACCCTCCTCCGCCCCCTGGCGACCGGTGGTGGCTCCTCCGGTTGAGGGCAGCCGGCAGCTCCTCCCGCGCCCCTGCTCCTCCCAATCATTGCAGATGGCAGCAGGCTCCGGCCCACGCCGAACGCTGGCGACTCCTCGCTCCCTCTAGGACGGCCGCCACCCCACCTCAACCCAGGGGCACGGCAGCGAGCTCTCCGCCCCACCGATCTTCACTCGCTCAAGCACCATGGCCTCGGGCAGCCCTTTCTTCATCTGCGCTGCCCGAACTCCTCAGCACCGCGATCCCCCTCAGCAGCGAGGGCTCTCCGATAGAATGTCCCTCCTTCCTCCCGAGTTTCCGCACCAATGTAGCAAAGTTTGTAGAATAAGGAGAAAGGAACCGGCAAACGTTTAAAAAGACTTTAATCAAACAAAACACAAACCTCATGGACGACTGCCACGCACACATAAACACTGCATCGCTCGCTCCTGCCACATCTCTCGCTCATCCACCTTGCCACAAAGCTCATGATTATAGCATCAACAAGCCATGTTTGGGGAGGAAGCTTTAAATTCAGTAGATTATTTCAGAAAAAAAGAGGACAGGGAATCTTGTTTTCTTGACTTGTCACCAATTTAAAACCTCACGGAATTGCATGAAACAAACGCTAAGCATTTTTATCGGCCCGGACAAATATTTCCTGACAGCGTTCTATTACAATACATTCCAGAAAAATGACTTTTTCTCTGTCTTCTCTCTGTCTTCTCTCTGTCTTCTCTCTCTTCTCTCTGTCTTCTCTCTGTCTTCTCTGTCTCTCTGTCTCTGTCTCTGTCTCTGTCTCTGTCTCTGTCTCTGTCTCTGTCTCTGTCTCTGTCTCTGTCTCTGTCTCTGTCTCTGTCTCTGTCTCTGTCTCTGTCTCTGTCTCTGTCTCTGTCTCTGTCTCTGTCTCTGTCTCTGTCTCTGTCTCTGTCTCTGTCTCTGTCTCTGTCTCTGTCTCTGTCTCTGTCTCTGTCTCTGTCTCTGTCTCTGTCTCTGTCTCTGTCTCTGTCTCTCTCTCTGTCTCTCTCTCTGTCTCTCTCTCTGTCTCTCTCTCTGTCTCTCTCTCTGTCTCTCTCTCTGTCTCTCTGTCTCTGTCTCTGTCTCTGTCTCTGTCTCTGTCTCTGTCTCTCTGTCTCTCTGTCTCTCTGTCTCTCTGTCTGTCTCTCTGTCTCTCTGTCTCTCTGTCTCTCTGTCTCTCTGTCTCTCTGTCTCTCTCTCTCTCTCTGTCTCTCTGTCTCTCTCTCTCTCTCTCTCTCTCTCTCTCTCTCTCTCTCTCTCTCACCTGTCTGTCTGTGTGTCACTCTGTGGATTTAGACAAACTCTCCTGCTGGACGAGTACAGGATTGATGGCAGTAGAGCGTGGAGACGCCAGCTGTCCATCACAGCTGTCAGCATCTCCTTTGGTGCCAAAATCAAGGGCCGTTCCACAAGGTCAGAGATACGAAGGCCTCTCGCTTCTAAAACAACAGGATATTTCCTCTTCCAATCGCAGACACGTTTAAAGTGCACAACCCTCTGAACTTCCATCTCTCAGTCAGTTCATCTCTTAATCAAAAGATTTTGTTCTGTCTTCACAATGTTCCCCTTGCTCATTGAAGTCTGCGCCTCTTTTCCAAAGCCTAATGAGTTTCCAACGTATCTAGACATCATCGGTGTGAAGTTTGTTCCAAAAGTTATGTTGCCTTCAAACACCAAGCAGCATCACATTTATCCCTCACACAGAATTCAATACATTGTGGTAAAAAAAATGGAGATGAATAAACATGATCAACAATAAATATACAAATATATTTCATTCGGTGCTAAATAAATGGTTTTTTTTAAAAACCATTTATCAAACCTTCCGGTTTGCAGACAATCTACATGAACCACTGAGCCACTGCCGCCCAAAGATTGACAAAGATGAGGTCAATACGAAAAAGACAACTAAACGGGCAGGTAACACTTTCAATGACTTTTTGCGACAAAGACAGAACAATTGTGATGTCGATTACTCCTGACATATACATGTTCAAAACGTGTGTATGATTGTTTTAAAGTTAAAGAGTTAAAGAAGAAGTTAATACTGTTATTTAGCAAGGACAAAATGCATGTATTAAAAGTGACAGTAGACATCTACGTTGTTACAAATGATTTCTATAAATCTATAAATTCCCTAAAAATATATATAGAGAGAAATTATCTAAATGCTTTTCTTTTAAACTTTCTAATCATCAAAGAATCCTGAAAAAGTTACCATCACCAGAAAAAAATATATTTTAAAATATATTCAAATAGAAAACCTTTCTTTTAAATTCTAATATTTCTGTAATTTTGCAGCATAAGAGTCTTTCCAAAACAAAAAAATCTTTGTGTGTGTGTGTGTCTCAACTGGAATCAATTGTGAGTTGCTTGTGCTATATTCAAATTAAAGGAAATGTAGCAATAGGATTAAATCCTCCAAAATCAGCAGCACTACTAGCAAACAAATGTTACAAATCACTACCTCATTGCAACTGTCACCACTGAATATTTTGACATTTCTTAACTCTCCACTCCACCGTCAATCCCACAATCCCCCACATTAGCCTTCCACTCAGCTCCCATAGAGACTGAACAGAAAACACCCACTCAGCTCTGCACCAGTGGACACGTACATGCTGCTTAGAAGGCAGCTGCCCATAGAAAGCAGACAGCAAAGTACCTCACTGCTATTCGTCTCTCTCCGCATCTCATTGGTCCACCACATGGCACACCACAGCCCAGAGTCAATGCCCTGTCAGCCCTCTCTTCAATCAATTCCACTCAAATGACTTTCACTGGCAGTCTCTCAATGGCTATAAACAAGCACATTTCACCATGAGGGCCATAAACCTGATCTGTGGGTCGCATGAAGTACAAGATACGCTGAAGCTACAGCCTCAATTTATCATTCTGTGCCTTCACCTTGAGTCCCAGACCTACAACCTAATTCCCTGATTGGATTTGGTTCGACCAATCAGGTCAACAAGGAACAGTCGCATATACCAGAATCCTCTTCTCTCCTTGTTAATTATTAACTGTAGTGCATCACATTGTCTTGCTATCAGCAGCTAGCTTGAAATCAGTTGCATTCAAAGCAAGCAGCAAAACAGATAAGGGAATATTAATTGGAAATGCAAAACTGCACTATAGCAGGGATAAAAATTTCCAGCAGGAGACGATGAATGATTCATTGACCTCATCAAAAGTTGGACATCACAGTGCTCAGCGGAGAACATGTGCACACTCTTTCAGATGTCTGATGTATAAATGGAAATTAGATTCGTGTAACACCGCAGTGTTGTAGTCATCTGCTCTGAAAGTCTGCCCTGCTGACAGAGCTGAAGAACAAAACTGCTGTACTGCTAAGAATAGTCCAACATTGTGATGTTTACCAGAAATAGAACACTGTGACATGTTGGTAGGAGTGCTGGGTATTCATTGATTGCAAATACAAGCTTTTTAAATTAAATTACAGAACTTTTCTTCTCATTTAGGAGCAACCATCATCAGTGCATAGAAACTGAATAAAAGGCAACGGGAGAAAGTTTCTTATACTGTGGTTAGTAACATATAGACACTATACATATATATACACACAGTGTTTGTATACAGTGCCTTGCAGAAGTAGTCATACCCACTGAATTACAACCAAAAACAAAAATGTGTTTTATTGGGATTTTATGTGATAGACCAACACAAAGTGGCACATAATTGTGAAGAGGAAGGAAAATGATAAATGGTGTCCACAATCTTTTTTACAAATAAATATCTGAAAAGTGTGGCGTGCATTTGTATTCAGCCCCCCTAAATCAATACTTTGTAGAACCACCTTTCGCTGCAATTACAGCTGCAAGTCCTTTGGGTTATTATGTCTCTATCAGCTTTGCACATCTACAGATTGAAATTTTTGCCCATTCTTCTTTGCAAAATAGCTCAAGCTCAGTCAGATTCGATGGAGAGTGTCTACGAACAGCAATTTTCATGTCTCGCCGCAGATTCTCAATTGGACTTTGACTGGGCCATTCTAAAGCATGAATGTGCTTTATAAACCATTCCATTGTCGCTCTGGCTGTATGTTTAGGGTCGTTGTCCTGCTGGAAGCTGAACCTCCACCCCAGTCTCAAGTCTTTTGCAGACTCTAACAGGTTTTCATCTAAGATTGCCCTATATTTGGCTTCATCCTTCTTCTCATCAACTCTGACCACCTTCCCTGTCCCTGCTGGAGAAAAGCATCCCCACATCATGATGCTGCCACCATCATGTTTCAAGGTGGGGATGGTGTGTTCAGAGTGAAGTCCATACATAGTGTTTCGAATTTAGGCCAAAACGTTAACTTTTGGTCTCATCTGACCAGAGCACTATCTTCCACATGTTTGCTGTGTCCCCACATGGCTTGTCGCAAACTGCAAACAGGACTTCTTATGGCTTTCTTTCAACAATGGCTTTCTTCTCGCCACTCTTCCATAAAGGCCAGAGAGTTAACATGGGCCTCTTGACTGCTTCTCTGATTAATGCTCTCCTTGCCCGGCCTGTCAGTTAGGTGGACGGCCACATCTTGGTAGGTTTGCAGTTGTGCCATACTCTTTCCATTTTCGGATGATGGATTGTACAGTGCTCCGTGAAATGTCCAAGGCTTGGGATATTGATTTATAACCTAACCTTTCTTTAAACTTATACCTGACCGGTCTGGTGTGTTCTTTGGTTTTCATGATGCTGTTTGTTCACTAATGTTCTCTAACAAACCTCTGAGGGCTTCACAGAACAGCTTTATTTATACTGAGACTAAATTACACACAGGTGGACTCTATTTACTAATTAGGTGAAGTTCCACTTGATTTTAGTTAGGATTTTATCAGAGTAAAGAGGGCTGAATACAAATGCATGCCACACTTTTCAGATATTTATAAAAATAAAAAAAGAATGTCCACAATTATGTGCCACTTTGTGTTGGTCTTTCACACAAAATCCAAATAAAATACATTTTTGTTTGCTGTTGTAACATGTCAAAATGTGGAAAAGTTCAGTGCACATAGCGCCTGTTTTACTATTTGTTTAGACGCTTTCGCAGATGCGAGCTCCAGGCCATCAGCGGCCATTCAGCGCTCATGTACCCACAGAAAACACCTTCATCTCTGCCAGTACTTCGGGAATTTGCAACTGGCTTGTATGTAGATAGTGTTTAAACATGAGGAATAACTCATTTGGGGTGTATCAAATGGGCCATCTTTGGTCTTATTAATTTAAAAATTTTTCTCCGAGCAAAATGATTTGGCTAAGTAGGGCATAGTTTCAGAACTTTATATTTTTATTTAACTGAAATCTGTAGGCTACTATAAAGCTGCTTTTGTACAGTACATTTGACTGAACTGTTTGCTTGGGTTTATTTCCTATTGTACAAAGTTCTTATACTTTTATAAAGGGCTAATATTGTTTATTTAAATATTATTGATACATAAGTCATTTTACATACATATGTGTTACCCCTGCTGGCCAAATAAGTTGCAATTAGCAAGTTTACAAAAAAATATATATTTATATTGTTATTTTCAATATTTTTAACAAATACCCTTTAAAATTATGCATGGTTTGTTTGAATCTTACAAAAAGTGACTGAGCTGCACCTGTTTGAAGTCGATCGAGTCAGCAAAGTCAATTTGAGAAAATTCGAGTGAAGGTTTTCTGAAGGTTCCAAAACAAAATCACCAGCAAACATCCCTTAAAATTCCTGGTAATAACACCAAATTTGACACACACCAAGTCAACACTAAATATCTACAGGAAAAATACTTGGGATACGCCTCCAAATCATTGAATTCAGGTGTTCCAATCACTTCCGTGGCCACAGGTGTATAAAATCAAGCACTCGTCATGCAGACGCTTCTACGAACATTTGTGAAAGAATGAGTCACTCTCAGGATCTCAGTGAATTTAAGCGTGGTACCGTGATAGGTTGCCACCTGTGCAATAAGTCCATTCGTGAAATGTCCTCACAACTAAATATTCCACGGTCAACTGTTAGTGGTATTATAACTAAGTGGAAGCAATTGAACAACAGCAACTCAGCCACGAAGTGGTAGCATTAGTTGCAGCTATCATGGACCTTGCTTTGTGCACTGGTGCGCAGTCATGTTGGAACAGGAAGAGGCCATCCCAAAACTGTTCCCACAAAGTTGGGAGCATAACATTGTCCAAAATGTCTTGGTATACTGAAGCATTAAGAGTTCCTCTCATTTGAACTAAGGGGCCAAGCTCAACCCCTGAAAAACAACCCCACACCATAATCTCCCCTCCACAAAACTTTACACTTGGCACAATGCAGTCAGGCAAGTTCCATTCTCCTGGCAACCGCCAAACCCAGACTCGTCCAGAGAACACGTCTCCACTGCTCTAGAGTCTAGTGGAGGCGTGCTTTACACCACTGCATCCGACGCATTGCACTTTGTGATGTAATGTTGGTGATGCTTGGATGAGCTGCTCGGCCATGGGAACCCATTCCATGAAGCTCTCTATGCACTGTTCATGAGCTAATCTGAAGGCCACACGAAGTTTGGAGGTCTTGTAGCTATTGACTCTGCAAAAGTTGGAAACTTCTGCGCACTGTGCCTCAGTATGCGCTGACCCAGCTCTGTGATTTTACGTGGTCTATTGCTGTTGTTCAGAATGGGTCAGAATGAGGGTTGAAGAAATGTCACAAATGGCAACCTATCACGGTATCACGCTTGAATTCACTGAGCTCCTGAGAGCGACCCATTCTTTCACAAATGTTTATAGAAGCATCTGCATGCTGAGGTGCTTGATTTTATACACCTGTGGTCGTAGAAGTGATTGACACACCTGAATTCAATGATTTGAAGGCGTGTCACAATATTTTTGGCAATATAGTGTATGATGTTGCACCACAGGCTCCATATGATATTTAGTGACACAGGCATGTTTTATTGTATAAAACTCTTTTTCTTTTGATATTGCTTAAATATATGCCATCAGAGAGCCTCATATCACCACATATCAGTCAAACACTGCAGAGCATTACATCAGACTCACTTCTCTCCTTGAAGTTTGTTGGTTTTCACAATCAAGTCCTGCGTTTGTTCTTTGGCTGCCTGTTGACACACAGAACATGAAAAAACATGTTGGTCCATCAACTATGTACATTCAAATATCTTCAAACCTACAAAATGGCTTTTAATGTTTAAAGTTTATTTATTTTATGTCAACGTTCTGGAGTACACTAGCATATGTAGATGACTTCAAAGCCAATAGAAATGGATATAAAGCACCAAAAGTCCCTTTTTGATTTCACGTGGATGATGATCGTACCTATCTGAAAGCAAACATGCATGATTACCTTTAAAGTGTTTGTCATTTCTTCACAGCAGGAGCTCATGGCCTGAACATCTTCATGAACGCTCTCTAGTTCCTAAAGCAGAAAGACACTTAAGATCTTTGAAGAGGAGTCCTACACAGCAGCAGAAGGTACAGAGGTTGTGTGCACATGGAGCTAAGTTGATTTTGTATATCACATTTACATGAATTCAGAATATTTTATAATAAAAATAAAAACATCTGAAGCAAAATACTGTTCAGAAGATTTTAGGTTGGTAAGATTTTTGAAAGAATCTCCTTATGTTAACCAAGGCTGCGTTTGCTTGATCAACAATACAGTAAAACGGTAATATTGTGAAATATTATTTCATCTGTTTTCTATTTTATATATTGTAAAATATCATTTTTCCCAAAGCTGAATTTTCAGCATGTCAGTTATTTGCTTTGTCAGTTGTTTTATCAGTGTTATCAGTTATCATTTGATTTGTGTGTAAATGACTGTTTTATATGGATAATGTTTTCAAAACATTTACTCGCGTGCAATAGCGAGTGGACATTGATACTGTTTCCTATGCAATGACATCAGCAAATCATAACGGTGGTCGTTTACTGACAAGCCTTAAAGGAGCCGCCCCTTAAACCCGGATCATTTTAGACAGAGGGTTAGAATGAGGGTTGAAGATAATCGTTTCGGTCTGAACGGCTTCATAGAAACGGTTGTCAACTTAAAAAAGCTGCACGATCAATCGCAATTAACACGAAAACGCACTTAAACCATTTTTTCCTGGAATGATGCGTGTTATCGCACTTCAGCGTGGCATATTTGGCTTTCAGATGGAGCAGCACTTACTGCTGATCTCAGAGCCATGCTTCACTGACAAGCTGACCATAAAATACTCACAGCCTTTGCCAAATCGCGTGTGGTTTAAATTTCGATTAATTGTAAAGTCCTAATGTATAAAATGGGGGGAGCGAAGGCTGGCCCGTGTGGTCCGATCAAACAGACAAGCTACTGTAGCTCAAAGTGCTCTAGAAGTTAATGCTGGTTCTGATAGAAAGGTGTCAGAATACACAGTGATCTCAGTTTGTTGGGTATGGGGCTGCATAGCCGCAGACCAGTCAGGGTGCCCATGCTGACCCATTTTCACCGCCGAAAGCACCAACAGTGGGCACGTGAGCATCAGAACTGGACCATGGAGCAATGGACGAAGGTGGCCTGGTCTGATGAATCACATTTTCTTTTACATCACGTGGATGGCCGGGTGCGTGTGCATCATTTACCTGGGGAAAAAATGGCACCAGGATGCACTATAGGAAGAAGGCAAGCCGGCGGAGGCAGTGTGATGCTTTGGGCAATGTTCTGCTGGGAAACCTTGGGTCCTGCCATCCATGTGGATGTTACTTTGATATGTACCACCTACCTAAGCATTGTTGCAGACCATGTACATCCTTTCATGGTCACGGTATTCCCTGGTGGCTGTGGCCTCTTTCAGCAGGATAATGCACCCACCACAAAGAAAAAATGGTTCAGGAATGGTTTGAGGAGCACAACAACGAGTTTGAGGTGTTGACTTGGCCTCCAAATTCAATCCAATCGAGCATCTGTGGGATGTGCTGAACAAACAAGTTTGATCCATGGAGGCCCCACCTCACAACTTACAGGACTTAAAGGATCTGCTGCTAACATCTAGGTGCCAGATACCACAGCACACCTTCAGGGGTCTAGTAGAGTCCATGCCTTGACGGGTCAGGGCTGTTTTGGCAGCAAAAGGGGGACCAACACAATATTAGGTCATAACATTATGCCCATTTGGTGTATGTGCAACCCTCTACAATGCGAGTAAAACACTTGCATATGCGAGTATATTTCACTCTGGGCGACTAAACAATATCTATCATTAGCCATTGGCTAATAAACGCTTAGATTTTTCTCGCCAGTGTGTGTGTTAGAGGCTAAGAATACGTTTTACATAGATATATTTTCACTCGCTGAACACTCAGAGAAATAGTTTCACTCTCCATCAAGCGATCTGTCTATTTCAGTTCAGCTTTATGGATGCGTGTGCACCTGTATCTGACGTACCGTAAACTCTACTGTGAAGGCGCACAACAAGCCGCTTTGAGGGAGCGCTGTTTCTCTCTCTCTCTCTCTCTCTCTCACACACACACGCACGCACGCACGCACGCACGCACGCACACACACACACGCACGCACACACACACACACGCACGCACACACACACACACGCACGTGCACACACACACACACACACACACACACATAAAGAGTCTTATATACCACACAAAATATATACCACTCATCAGTCTATTATACATATATACATATTTGTTTTTACAGAAACACTGAATGACAACATCTTAAGCACCACCACCAGTCGTTCAGTTAAAATATCAAACATGCATTCATACGTGTGTGTACTGAGTATAATTATTATGTATATATAAAACGCACACATGTATATATTTAAGAAATATTTGCATGTATATAGTGTATATACATTTATATTATATATAAATATATTTAATTTATAAAAAATATTTCTTAAATATATACATGTGTGTGTATTTATATACACATAATTATACACACACTATACACATATATTATGTAAACACAAACTTTTATTCTGGATGTGGTTAATCACGATAAATTGATTTGACAGCACTAATATAAATAAAACAGTACATCAGTGTGGCGGGCGAGTAAACAAAAAAATATACTAGCCAATGACGATTATATTGCCAAGGTGTACGTAGAGCTGCTGTTCAGCAATTTGACCATTTCTAATTATTTAGAGGGACCTGTCCCCCTCAGTGTCTATGGTGTTTATATAGATATATATATATATATATATATATATATATATATATATATATATATATATATATATATATTTCTGCACCTAGAAACCTATAATGAACTTTCAGCTCCTTATAATCCACTCTGCTTTGCCTGTGAATTTACCTCTGTCACTTCTTTAAATATCCGTACAAACTCTTCATTGATGGACAGGCTGCGCCTCTCGATGTCTCCCCGCAGGTTCCTCCTGGTTCTCAGACTGTTCTCAGTGAAAAACACAGAGAGAGATTTCAACGCTTCCAGCATCTCCTAGAAATAGAGAAAATACAAAAATAAATGAGACAACGTGACCTTCATTGCTTCAGTTCATCAACAACATCCTGCCTACAACCCATACGACATGAAGATCATGGTAAGAGACATCCGATGATTTACAAAATACAGAAAATACAATACCATAAAATGCAAACTACAATATATGTTCTGATCAAAGCCGTGATGGTATGGAAATTCAATGATCTTTTTCTATAAACTAGTTTGTTCTTGAAAGAAGTCTCTTATACTAACCAAGGCTACATTTCCTCAATTAAAAATACAGTAAAATCAGTAATACTGTGTTTTCTATCTCAGTATATTGTAATTGATTGATTAATAGAAAGGTTGTAACAATGTAGTAATGTTTGCTGTCACTTTTAATCAATTTAATGTGTCCTGAATAAAAGTACAAATTTATTTTCTTTTTTTTAAGCAAATACCATAGTACATGAATGTCAGTATATTTTACAAGTACCATATTTACCATGCTATAACATAAAGCATTTCATATGGAGAAACAAGTTACACCACAATACTGAAATGTTGGTGCTATCTTTGTACCGCTTTATTATCTCTGTTTAAAAACGGATGCAGCATGGCTGTCTATTCTAATGAAAAAGAACATTATGCAGTTTATTTATGCCATAGACTTATTACTATTATTATGACTCATACTTAAACAGAAAGAGTATGTAGCGACAGGTGCACTGCGAGGCTAATACGTTAGCTAATGCAGCCACAGACCTTGTCATTATCCAGCCTGGTCTCCAGGATCTTGTTGAGTTTTCTGGACAGAGGGTTGTTGGACTGTGAGGACGCATTCCCGCTGCTGTTAGAAATGTGAAGGTTTGAAGCATCAGCTGACAGCTCTGCTTTAGTCTCTGCCATCATCAACATCCACGTCAACCTCCAGGAAGCTGTTTTGAGTAACCAGAAATACGTCCCGCTGCAACAAGTGCAAAACACTTTAGTTCCGCGCTCCGAGTCTTGCTTTTTAATTTTGTGCTGAAAAATAAATCCCCCAGAAATGAGAGTCTCGCCTTTTGAAGTTGTCATTGAAGGGAAACGTTTAAAGTCGGCATGAAACGGAAGTTGCGATCGTCTTTTCTTCCCTGTTGTGAGGTAATCAGCTTATTAAACAAGAAAAAATTGTAGGGATTTGATTTTGTCCTTCGGGAATTGATCTCATGTGAGTGACAGGTTGCCCCGCCCTCGCGTCAGTAAACACGTCATCAGAGAAGAGATGTCGCTATAAGAGAGCAAGGAAAGTGAAATAATAAAATAAAAAATAGCCTCAATTAAAATAATGATGTGTGCGGATGAGATCATCTTGATATAACAGAGACATAAGTTTAATAATGTTTGAAATACGCCTATTTTAATATATTTTAACTAAATGTATTTTTATAATGATATATAATACTAACAATAGCCTATTATTATTAGCCTTATATTTTAAAATATATGTTTTTCCTGTATAGGCAATTATACTTAAAACAATGGAAGGTACCAGTATGTCCCTGTGTTGGTTAGGTTTTGCGCATATTAAGCCACATTTAACCAGATGAATTTAAGTTCAAAATACTTAAAAACTAAATAAAAAACAGTGATCTTTTGAGCTTGACCTTGCTCTCAGTTTAATTCCCCAACAAATGGTGCCTATAACTATTGTTAAAAACCAGTGCCTTGACATTAGCTTCACCTTGCCGGAAGGGAAAATGGGAGTTCCCTTGACAATGAATAATCACAACACAGATATTGCACCCAAAAGGGCAAAAACAATTGAATTTCATCCCATTTCTCCTCAAAGGGATTAAATGGAGAGAGGAGGTGGGGCACAGGTCACGCTCTCTGTAGTGTTTCAGGATGTGAGGCTTTGTGAATTATTCACAGCTATGGTCACTCCTCAGCACGCACCGCTTTACCCACATGCTGCGTCTCTTCTGTCCTATCACAACTATCCCTGAGCTGCTCTTTAGTCAGAGACAGATTTTGCAATGCTCAGTCAGAAGTCACCACCGCAATAATAACAAGAATTTATTTTAAAGTGGAGCCTGTGCAGCTCGTGCCTCGGATATACTCTGACAAAAACTAAAACATCTGTTTGATTTTGATGATCATCTCTATCGCGTTCACGCGTTCATGAAAGTTTACTATCTGCATGCGTTTTAAAGCCATATCAGCCTAAACTTCTGAAATATAAAAGCTGGTTGTCAGACGGTGCGTCCCGTGAGTGTTAAACTAAGTTCTCTTTCAAGTCTTATTGCGCTTAAACTGTCAAATACACACAAGGTTATGTCAAAAACACTCGGAGTTCACATAAACACGGTCGATTGTCTGTGAATGTAAACAGCAGGGAAAGAAATAAAATGTGTGTATTAGTTCTGTGTATTAAAAACCCCAGAAAACCCCTCACTTTATTAGCTTTAATAAGAAAACATTTCTTACTTGAAAGCTGCTTTAAATTCTCTGGTGATGAGATAAACATGGCGGACTGTGTACAGCTCACTGAGGGCGGGGTCTATGCAGGGAAGAGTCCGTCGTGGGCGGGGCCTGTGCAATGTGATGTCACAGTGCTAGAATCTTCAAAAGGCTTGTTCTGAGACACTGCTTATAGTTTATGGGTAACGGAAATCTATTTATTTATTTATTTGTATTTTTTATTTATTTTTTCATATTTGTTTTATTGTTTGTTTGTTTTATGGTTTTACAAGGTGCAATTGCTTTTGAGGAAATGTTTGCAGTCAGTGACACCAAATCTTTGGACAATGTTTAGATTTTAGATTGTCACACCACAAACGACTTACTCTAGCTGCTTATTTATTTATTTATTTATTCTCAGGCTAGTTTGGTAGGCTATATCAGGTAATACGCACCTGCAAATGTCAGTCAATGTGTCTGTTAAGAGCATATATACTGAGTATATTTGAGTAGCCTAGACTACGTGGTTTTGACATTTTAAGATGTTTTTTTTACTATTTTATACTTTTAGTTTCATAATTTTTTCACTGTATAAACTTAGTAAAAAAAACCTATAAAGCATTTAAAATACCGATGTTGGGGAATTACTTAAGTTGTATTTATGTATTTAAAATATGTTTCAAATATTATTTTGAAAAGGTTTTTGTAATGAAGTTCAATCGTAACAAGGAAGGAAGAAGGCAGGGTCGGCTTGCTGGAGACTTGGGTTACATTTATTATACTCTTATTGTCACAGAACATAAGTCCCGCCCACTGGCGTTACAGATAAACTTAAAGGTTTCTCAATGCACAGTCCAACAACTCTCCAGAGCTGTGTTAGTCTCCGTGTGTGGTTCCCAAGCCTCCAGACAGTCTCTCTCCCAGAACACCGCTTCCTGGTGGTTTATATGGTCTCTCCACGCCCATTACTGGAACAAGACACAGGTGTTCATCATTTGCACTTGACCCACTTACTGCGCACCTGTCTCCCGACTCTCTCTCCTGTCACAGACCTCGCTAGACCACGGCCCCCCGTTAAATAAATATTTGTATGTATTAAATAAATATTTCGATTTATTTAAATAATTGTTAACGTATTTATTTCGTTAATCTTGTTTGTATTATATATTTTATTTAGATTTTAGTTTGTTTTCTACAAAATATTGACAATTTATTTATGAAATATTGTTGTTTATTAAATACATTTTAGTTTTTTTACATTATTTGTGGCTTTAGTGACAATATGTTTATTTCTTTTATTTTCAAAAATCGATGGCCATTCTCTCTCTCTCTCTCTCTCTCTCTCTCTCTCTCTCTCTCTCTCTCTCTCTCTCTCTCTCTCTCTCTCTCTCTTTATATATATATATATATATATATATATATATATATATATATATATATATATATATATATATATATATATATATATATATAGATGATAGATAGATAGATAGATAGATAGATAGATAGATAGATAGATAGATAGATAGATAGATAGATAGATAGATAGATAGATAGATAGATAGATAGATAGATAGATAGATAGATAGATAGATAGATAGACATACATTGGGCTGAATGCTGAATGCTGGGCATTAACAATGGATATGTTCGAAGTGCAGACTTTTTTTTTTTAAATAAATTTACCCTGATAAACATTACTGGAGTAAAAAGTGTGACAACTAGCCCCTGTGTGATTGAGAGGAAGCATGACGGTGGGCGGAGCTTCAAGTGCGTTAGAGAGTGCGCGAGTCTGAGTGCTGCCACACTGCGCTCAGTGCAGTGACACGGGAACACCGCGCGCTCTTTCGCGTCTCTTATTGAACACTCTGGGATTAATTCAGCGCTTTCCTGCAGGACTGACAGTGGACTAAACAGAGAGACACAAGCAGACTTCATTTAACGGAATTCAACGCTCGTTTTCTGCGTACAGCGAGTTGCGCCCCGTTCAGCGGACAAAGTTTATCTCTTCTTCACGGTCCCATGAAGCTGGACCGCAGTTTGAATTAACACGCCAGTCAGGATATATCTATGTAAGTTATCACACGAGATGTTTTATTTTTAATTTTCAAATGGCTATTCATGTTTTGCATGATGTCGTGCTGGTCTTTTGCATAGCATAACTGTCATAAATGTGTATGATTGCACTATTAATAGATGATCAGATGGATGATTAATAGTCTGTTGAGGAGCTTTGCCAAAAACTTTTTTCTTTTCTTTTCTGTAAATATTAGATGTTTGAGCCTCGTAGCAAACACTTTACATAGCCTATATAGGGCAGGTACATTCATAATTTACATTCGTATCATAACAAATAGGTTATAATTACAGTAAGTAAATATAATCTTAAATTCATACAGGCCATAGAAATGTAATGAGCACGGCTGATTTGTTAAGCATGTAGCATAGGCTATGTCTTATTAAAGAGAATTATAAGCATCCAAGCATATTTTTGAATAATAAAATCAACGTTACCACATACAACTTTTTCTTTTCTTTTCTTTTCTTTTCTTTTCTTTTCTTTTCTTTTCTTTTCTTTTCTTTTGCTAGTGTCCCTCTGTAATCTTTTGTGTAAATATTAGATGTTCAAGGCTTAAGTCAGCCTTATATGGAGTGATGGTCACTTTTAAAGAAGTTGAGCTTTCATTAACAACATAAACAAGCTTCAAATTTAACTTCAGAAGCTTAAAATAATTTGCTAAATGTCATTTAGTTGGACATCATGAAAACTTGATTAGCCTAATTCAGGCTAAAGCAGAAAGTTACATTTTTAAGTATAACCAACTTGGATGTTTAAGTCATTTCAGCTTAAATTACATTAAACTGACTTGAAAAATTAGTTGAATCTTGTATAACTTATATTAAAAAAAACGCATTAACGAACTTTTAACTTATTTTGATGAGTTAAAGCAATGTAAAAACATGTTATCATTACTTATTGATCATATTTTTACAGTGACATTATTTTAATTTCTATTAAATAATGTTCATTCTGTTCATTCTGTCTCACACACACTGCAGCGTCACGTCACTATTTAGACGATCACTGACACGTGTGGTGGAATAATCACGTATGTTTACGAGCCGTGGTTTATGTTGGATTAAAAAACTACAAGTTCCTTCGAGTTTGGACAAACCTGTACACAGTAATCTCCAGTTTACAATGGTTGTCAAAAACCTGCACTTTTCAAAAGTGTGCATTTTCAAGCCCCCCGAAATGCCGTTGATGTGTAACTAAATGACCAAAATACAAAGTATTTTACAAAGACGCAAACAAAGTTTTCGTATTAAAAGCCCCTTAATTTCCTTCAGTGTTTAGCTCCAAACCCTAATCAAACACACCTGGACAAACTAATCAAGGTCTTCAGGATTACTAGAAAAGCAGATAATCCAAACTTTTCAAACTCGTCGGATCACAGCTCTTTTCACACTGCATGACTATCTGGGGTAGCATTCAGTCGCTTGCTGTGTTCACACTGCACGATGGATCGGCGACAGGGGGTTTCACACTGCATGAGTTCACAAGAATTGTGTCTCCGCAAACCACGGCTGCATCCGAAAACCTAGGCATCTGACTCGTTGCCTCGCTGCCTTATTAGACAATGACTCTGAAGGCAATGCTTTGTGCATGAAGGCACCTCACAAAACTAATTTCGGACAGACTTCTAAGGCAGTGTAAAAGTTTAATGATCTACAGCTAAATAGAGAGAGATTTGGGGAGAACTAAACAAATATTTAATCACTACATTAGTAATTTCTTGCTAGAAATTTGTCACGGCTCATAGATTCATCGTCTCCTTTCTCTTATGTGTGTGTGGTTGTGTTGGAGGCGGGGCTACTGATTACTGGGATTGGATCACCGTCACCTGTTGCACTCATTACTCACTGCATTTAAACACTGAGCTCACACACCTTTGTGGTCAGTCGTTCCGTTACGTTCGCAGACAGAGAACAGAGGATCCAATAGCGAGTGAAACACAGTTTTATTACTCTCAATGATACAGATGCATAAAGCACAAAAAGTCACGGCAGTGCAGAAACACAGGTCCAGTCCCAACGGTCACAGGGAAGATCCAGAGGAATGGTGACAGGCAAAGCAGCGCAGGGAAGCAATGGGCACACGGAACCGATGGAATCCTGGAATCCGGAACGAAGCACACACTCAGGGGAAGACACACCGACAGACAGGAACCCGCTGGACAAACTGCAACGACTGACAACAAAGGTGTGTGAGCTCAGTGTTTAAATGCAGTGAGTAATGAGTGCAACAGGTGACGGTGATCCAATCCCAGTAATCAGTAGCCCCGCCTCCAACACAACCACACACACATAAGAGAAAGGAGACGATGAATCTATGAACCGTGACAAAATTACATCAGAAGTGGAAAATGTTAGGGAAAAACGTACATTTACACACAAACTCACCCGCAAACGCAACTTTCGGACGCCATCTTTTTCCCCCATCTCAACTGTCACAGAATGGAACGCACAGAATTATGGGATATCAAAGGCTGCGAAGGATACATATATGCTGCCTTCAAAAATCAATCAGATGAAGGTCTCTCAAGAGACAGGAAGTGAAGCTAACATTAGATTCGGATGGTCCTTGATTCCTTCCTGCCTTGAATTGTGTCCTCCGAAGGCAGCATTTTCCAGGTTTCGGACACAGCCTACGTTTCACAAGCAAATGCACGTGAGAGGTGACAAGGAAACAACAAGATCACGTGTGAGTCAGACCAGGGTTCTCGAGCGAGACTGGAATTGTTATTAAAAATGATAGCCTGCAGAAAGCTTGCGATCCAAATTGTCTGTGCGCTTATTTGTAGCGAAAAAAAGAAAAGAAAAAAAAGGCGGAGGAAATGGTTGGGAAGACGCGGGAAGCAAGGATTGTGTTCTGCAAAGAGAGTGTGAGGAAAATAAATATTTTTGCAATATGCTGCTGTTGCGGCTGGTCAAGCAGATGTTTGTGCTTTGTTTCTGTTTGATATTATTGTAAATATATCTATTAAAATACTGATATTCTGGTCAATAACTCCTCCCGAACCTCCCACTGCCCTGTATCTTGCTCTCTCATTGGCTGTAGGTCATCGCCGATGTTATTTTCAGTTGGAACACATTTCACAGCAGGATTTTTCAATCGCCGACAGGTCCAGATATTTAGCATGCCAATCATCTCACGACTCCTCAGCAGTTTTCTCAGATTGCGTCTTTGATCATTCACACTGTGTGATTGTCACTCGCATGAACGAGCACCGAGTTGCCTACGATTTCGGGCATTTGTCTGCAATTTCGCAAAACCTGTCAGCGAGTGAAAATCTGGCTTAAAATCGTGCAGTGTGACCACGGCATTAGTTTGATCAAGTTTTGGAGCTCAACTCTGCAGGAAAGTGGATCTTGAGAACCCCTGGTGTACACAGAAATAAAAGGGGTATCAAAATTGTACCTTTAGGGGTACAACAGCTTGTCGCTGTACCTTTTTTTTTTTTTACCACAAAAAGGTTCATAGTAGTACCTTAAGGTAAGTTTGTACTCTAAAGCCCGTTTACACCTAAATTACCCGGAAAAATTTGTCCCAGGAACTTTTTTTCCCGGGAAAACTTTTTCCCCCCAGACCTGTTACTGTCTGCGTTTCCATCGCGGTCTAAAGTACCATGAAGATTAGTCCGGTGACATAGGACTGCGCGCGACTTTCCACAACCAACTAGAGTTCATCCTCTTCAAATACACTTAATAAAGCCTGAACCTCGTCGTCTGTCGTCGGTCATATTCTTTAAACTTCATTGTTGATTCGAATAGCAAACAACTCTTACTGCACACACCGCGACAGACTTTTAGGTTGAAATTAAATGATGTGTGAACTCAACCAATCAGCATGTTCAGTGCCCAAGTCCCAGCCCTGAAAGTTTCTGAACTTTGATAAAGTACAGCCTCGCAAGCAGGGACTTTCTGAGGGGGACATATTAACCCGGATCTTTATTTAGACCCTGGTTCCTCCAGTTGAAACACACAGAGTACCACCCCAAAGTCCCTAGTTCCTGGGGAAAGTTCCTGAGGAGTAAAAAAGGTACTAAGATGTCCTTTTAAGTGTACTACCCCAGCGACAAGCTGTTGTACCCCTAAAGGTACAATTTTAACACCTTTTTTTGCTTCCCTTTTTGCATCAGATAACAGGAATTGTGACTCTTTCTGATTGTTAAAACACTGTGAAGACTTACAGGACAATGTGTTTTATTGCTTCTTTCTTAGGTGACGGCACACAGAACCATGGTGAAAACTGTATGGAGATAGACATCCTCTTTCCAACAAGGAAAAGGAAATATTTTTTTTGTGACATCCTCTTTTTCCAAGATCTCTTCTGGAAGTGTGTCTAATATTTAAAGACATTTGTCCAGCATGGCATCCAGCCTGACGTGCACCGGGATGATCTAAGCGCAGCAGCTTTCTTCATGCCCTACTGGCTGCTGGGCTCACAGATGGATAAGCCGGTGTCCTTCGGCACTTTCCGGCGGTGCTCGTATCCCGTTCGGGATGAGGAGAGGCAGGCTACGGTCATGCTGGAGCAGTGCGGGCGCTACGCGAGCTTTCAGGGCATCCCGAGCGTGGAATGGCGGATCTGTACGGTCGTGACAGGGGTCGGATGCGGCCTGCTGCTGCTGGTGGCGCTCACGGCGCTCATGGGCTGTTGCATATCCGAGCTCATCTCCAGAACCATTGGACGTGCAGCAGGGGGCATGCAGTTTCTCGGAGGTGAGTAACAGACAACATATTTACATGTTTAGGGTGAAACTCACAAACACGCGTCCTGGTCACACTTCACTCCGACAATGAAAAGCAAAAATAAATGTATCTTCACAGTTTTCCCTCAAAATTCTCAATACTGCAATGACAAAATTGGGCTAGTTTGGGGTCAGATCGGCCGTTTTCAAACATCTAAATTTTTAAAGTCTTATTGTAGTGTTGACGTCGCCGACGAGCAAGCACTTTTAGCCAATCAGCGATCAGCAGACAGTCGTGCTCATTCATGACTGATGGGTTTTTAGCATGCTAACTTGTAGCTAGATATTCAAGTGATCGCTGTGCCAAAGTGGCATAAATATACAGTAAGTTGTATCTACAGTAAAGAGTGGGAAAGTGACCTAACTCTCAAAACGTGGATTACACCTGTGGTGGGAGATGATACGAAGGCTCTTTATAAATAGGCCTATGACTTATGAATGACTTGAAATCTAATATGTGGGGACTCCTGTCCATCGTCATGTGCACACACCGATCAGGACATACGCAACTTTTAAACCGCCTAGACTGCACTCTACTCGTCCCCGACAGCTGCTGAAAGAGGTTTGAATAAACTATGAATCAGTTTTGACTGCTAAGTTCTGTTCTACAAATGTAGCTCACGAAAGACGTACTAGTTCTGTCTGAAGTTAAAGCGCAACACAAAGGTAAGCACGCTGTTGTTGTAATTTTTGTTGTCGGATTGTCGTGCAATATGTATCAATGAATGACATAATTATGATGCTTATTTCGATCACTCTTTGCACTTGAATTGACTTATTCTTACTGTTGACATTAAAAATTATGCATGTGTTTTACCAAGGGTTAAAGTATCGGTTAATTCCTTGATTCCCGTTTTGACAGTTTCCACATTTTAGTCATATTTACTAATTCTCTTTAATTTTTAATGTATTTGCTTAGGAGATAAAAATGGGGCTTATCGAACTTGACTAGTATGGCAAAAAATTTCTATAACATTTTGTCAGTTAAAGTTTTGGGCTGGTTTTTCTTGGAGTGGGCGGTGGGTTTTGCTGAGTTTTGGGCTGGAAATTGTCAACCCAATCTGGCAACACTGTTTGTTGGGACTCTCCATAGACGTAATGGTTTTTATACTGTACAAACTGTATATTCTCTCCCCTTACACTAACCCTACCCGTCACACAAAACTTTCTGCATTTAAACAAGAAAAAAAACCTCCTCATGGGGTCCTCATTTTAGGTCCCCACGGTGACACGAGTACCCATGAGTCTGTGTGCATTCAGGTTGAAGTCCTCACCAGGACAGGAAAACATGAACACACACACACACGTGACAGAACTGACAAAAGAGCACATGGCAAACAAACACAACAAAGGCCATGCGCTCACAAAAACCCACAGGACAGAAGATGGCAGACAAACACGATCATCCACCATGTGCTCAAACAGAAAACAAGACACAAGTCAGACAGAAGTGCACGGAGCATGGGTGTCAGGACCCCGACACCAAAACTAAACCAAGACTAGACCGCAGTGGAGGATCAAGACACCATGCCCTGCACGTGCAAGACACAGAGAGCGCACGGCCTAGAGTACAACCCCAAAGCCGTACGCTCACATGAGTGTCAGGATCCTGTCACCAAACTAAGAACAATCAAGGTGACAGGACCACGACAAGGTCAACATAAGCGTATATCAGGATCTTTATTGATTGCTACTGATTTCATTTTCTCACAATGAGCGATCTGAAATGACTCATATTCATATTATAAGGTCACAGAGTACAAGCTCCTTTTTCTTTGTCTCTAGCTCAGTGAACATCGATTCCAGTCGGTGTAATTCAGGGTGCCTTTGCCTCAGCAAGGAGAGAGGGAAGGGAAACTGATTGAGTTTAGACTGGAAACTGGGGACTGTAATTCCAAACTCAGTTTGTTTAGCTCTCACCTGCAAGGTGCCTTTTATTTGCTGCTCTGATAGTCTTGAGGGCTTGCGGCACACGACAAAAAAGGTGAAACAAATACTGCGTGGGGTGTCTTAGAATGAAGTTTTCTTTGTACCGCAGGGGCTCAAAGTGTGGAAAATTCTAGTCAGGCTCTTGGACTCCTGACGTTTAAAAATGCTTTATTTCTTCATTAACTCAACCCATTTGTCTCTATTATGTCAGCCGAAGTGACAATAGCTCATCTTCATTCTCATTAGCTTAGTGCAAACTCGCATACCAACTGCTAATTGCACTGTTTTAAAGACAACATGAAATTAAAATGGAGCCTATTTACTCTAAAGCACATTCTTGGATAATTGTGTGCAATTTATCATTAAAATGCTTGTCAAAAATGCAATAAAATCCTCTGCCTCATAAATGATATTACTTTTCTTGAAGCTCAAACAGTAAAGTATTAAAATGTATGCTTTCGGCAGATGCTTTTATCCAAAATGACCTTTTATCAGTTTATGCAGTCCCTGGGAATTGAACCCATAACCTTGGTGAAGCTAGTGCCAATCATCTGCTTACTTTCTGTTATAATGGCCTCTTTTCATTATAAATTACCTTGCTAATGGACACAGATTTGCTACATTTGTGTCTTGTTGAATATATCGTGTTTCAATTGGAAATGCATTAAGAATGTAAAATGGGTTGCAAACATTGTTTCTTGTTCTTAAAATATAATAGTACAAATGTAATGTGAAAACCCTCCCCAAAGATTTACTTGGTTATTGTAGTTTCTTGGTTACTTACTATACTAAAAGATGTGCTTCATATGGTAACTACACTATACAAATGATATGATCAATAAGTTATGACAATGTGTTTTTACATTGCTTTAACTCAAAGTTCTACAAGATTCAACTAAAGTCAATTTTGTGTCATTTAAGTTGAAATGACTTAAACATCCAAGTTGACTGTACTTTTAAGGCAGCAAGTTGAAAAATATTATTAAATATCACTGAATCAAGCTAAAAACATTAAGTTAGACCAATAAAACTTTTTACAGTTTGTTCTGTAGTTCAAACGTTCAGGAACACAAGCAATGCATCTAAAAGCAGCTTTTCTCTTACAATACTTGCACTATAAAATAAATTGATTAATAAGTTGTAACAAATGTTTTTACATTGATTTAACTCATCAAAGTAAGCTAAGCTGTACAAGTTGTACAAGATTCAACTGAAGTCAGTTTAATGTAATTTAAGTTGAAATGACTTCCAAGTTGATTGTACTTAAATATTGAAGGCAGCTACTTTGTTTTACAGTGTAGTTTAGATTTTTCTAATACTTTTAAGTTGAACCAACAAGCACAGCAGGTGATTGGAATTCATGTACTATTTTGAATTCAAATAGGCGGACACAAAAACTGTTTTGTGGTTCAGTTAGAATTTTGATTGGTAGACTCCACGCAGCATTTTATTTCAACCACCGTTTTTAAAGGTCTGTTGCGGTGCGTGCAGTAAGAGTTGTTTGCTATTCGAATCATTAGTGAAGTTTAAAAAATACAACCGATGGACCGACAACACGGTTCAGGCTTTATTAAGCTTACAGGTCCTTCTCAAAAAATTAGCATATAAGTTATAAAAGTTCATTATTTTCCATAATGTAGTGATAAAAATTAAACTTTCATTTATTTTAGATTCATTGCACACCAACTGAAATATTTCAGGTCTTTTATTGTTTTAATACTGATGTGTATCAGTAAAAAATAGCATACAATGAAAAGGTTCTCTAAACGAGCTATTAACCTAATCATCTGAATCAACTAATTAACTCTAAACACCTGCAAAAGATTCCTGAGGCTTTTAAAAACTCCCAGCCTGGTTCATTACTCAAAACCGCAATCATGGGTAAGACTGCCGACCTGACTGCTGTCCAGAAGGCCATCATTGACACCCTCAAGCGAGACGGTAAGACACAGAAAGACATTTCTGAACGAATAGGCTGTTCCCATAGTGCTGTATCAAGGCACCTCTGTGGGAAGGAAAAAGTGTGGCAAAAAACGCTGCACAACGAGAAGAGGTGACCGGACCCTGAGGAAGATTGTGGAGAAGGACCGATTCCAGACCTTGGGGGACCTGCGGAAGCAGTGGACTGAGTCTGAAGTAGAAACATCCAGAGCCACCGTGCACAGGCATGTGCAGGAAATGGGCTACAGGTGCCGCATTCCCCAGGTCAAGCCACTTTTGAACCAGAAACAGCGGCAGAAGCGCCTGACCTGGGCTACAGAGAAGCAGCACTGGACTGTCGCTCAAATTTCGCATGTCATTCGTAAATCAAGGTGCCAGAGTCTGGAGGAAGACTGGGGAGAAGGAAATGCCAAAATGCCTGAAGTCCAGTGTCAAGTACCCACAGTCAGTGATGGTCTGGGGTGCCATGTCAGCTGCTGGTGTTGGTCCACTGTGTTTTATCAAGGGCAGGGTCAATGCAGCTAGCTATCAGGAGATTTTGGAGCACTTCATGCTTCCATCTGCTGAAAAGCTTTATGGAGATGAAGATTTCGTTTTTCAGCACGACCTGGCACCTGCTCACAGTGCCAAAACCACTGGTAAATGGTTTACTGACCATGGTATTACTGTGCTCAATTGGCCTGCCAACTCTCCTGACCTGAACCCCATAGAGAATCTGTGGGATATTGTGAAGAGAAAGTTGAGAGACGCAAGACCCAACACTCTGGATGAGCTTAAGGCCGCTATCGAAGCATCCTGGGCCTCCATAACACCTCAGCAGTGCCACAGGCTGATTGCCTCCATGCCACGCCGCATTGAAGCAGTCATTTCTGCAAAAGGATTCCCCACCAAGTATTGAGTGCAGAACTGAACATAATTATTTGAAGGTTGACTTTTTTTTGTATTAAAAACACTTTTCTTTTATTGGTTGGATGAAATATGCTAATTTTTTGGAATTTTGGGTTTTCATGAGCTGTATGCCAAAATCATCAGTATTAAAACAATAAAAGACCTGAAATATTTCAGTTGGTGTGCAATGAATCTTTATATGAAAGTTTAATTTTATCTTTACATTATGAAAAATAATGAACTTTTATCACAATATGCTAATTTTTTGAGAAGGACCTGTATATGCGGAGGACAAAATCCAGCGGGAACTGGAAAGCAGCGCGCATTTACCGAATGAATCTTCACGGTATCTTAGACCGTGATGGAAAGGCAGACAGCAGAATGTCTGGGGGAAAAGGAGTTCCTGGGACAAATTGTTCCGGGTAATTTCAGTGGAATCTGAGCTAAACAATTTGCATAAAATCTATTGAGAACTTCTTCAGCTAGTTAACATAAATAGATATGATGTCCGGCTTTGAATTATAAAAAAAGTAGTAAATGTATTAAACTTCAAAAAGGCATTCAAAATGCTGTCTTCATTTTTCTTTGTGCAACTGAGTGCGTTCATGTGCTGTCCTCCTGTATAAATCCTGTCAGGTTTGCACTCACAACTATTGTGACATTAGATTGGCCCCAAAGCTAACGGTGTCAGGGCAGATTTCACCTGATCTCCAGTCAGCTTTCCAGGTGCGTCATTTTGTGCTCTTGGCAGACAACGGAGGTGTCCGCCGTCGCTTCCAACTAGCAGACAGAGGCATTTGACTTAAGAGAGCCAGACACAAGGAGGTTACAGGACTGCAGGGCTGCTGAACGCATCACTTCCTGTCATGTTTCCCATAGCACTGCCTTCATCACACAGTGATCATGGCTGATGTAAGAAGCATCGTACCCCTTATCAGCAGTTTTTCACTTACAATCAATGGAAACTGACAATTAGATGTTTAGTTGTATCATGAAGCTGACGTTCATTCTAATGAGCTGACGTTGTGTTTGTGTTGGTCTGGAGAGAACATAAGTCAGGCTGAGTAGCCATTTTGAATGTCTCTATTCCAGAGTTGTTTATATAATACATTTATTCAGTAAGTATGCATGAAATTGATCCGTGAATACATTTATAATGTTACAAAATATTTATATTTCAAATGAATGCTGTTCTTTTGAACTTTCTGTTCATCAAAGAATCCTGAACACAAAAATATTAAGTATAGCACAACTGTTTTCAACACTGATGATGTGAAGTGTTTCATTTGCACCATATATTTAAAATTACTTATTACCATCTGAAACCATTACATGTTACCACCAGAGTACTTTTGTTAACCATGGCAGTTTGTCCGAAAACAGTATTACTATTAGTCTGACAATCCAGACTAAATCTGGCATGGATAATACAGCATTTTTAGTACTTTTAGATCCGTGTGAATGGGGATCATTTTGACATCGACGTTTAGTTACGTTGTTATGTACACAAACCATTAGATGGTAATACCACAGTTTGACCATAATAAAACCATGGAATTACAGTGAAATATTAAGTTTATTTGGTATTTATTTGGTAAAAGGTACTTAATATTAGGTGGCCTTACCTACTATGTACAACCCCAAATCAGAAAAAGTTGGGACAGAATGGAAAACGCAAATAAAAAAAGAAAGTAGTGATTTCTAAATTTACTTTGACTTGTATTTCATTGCAGACAATATGAACACAAAATATTTCATGTTTTGTCTGGTCAACTTCATGTTGTTTGTAAATATGCATCCTTTCCTGTCATTCAGACCTGCAACACATTTCAAAAAAAGTTGGGACAGGAGCAATTTAGGGCTAGTAATGAGGTAAAATGGTTAAATAATGATGTGATTTGAAACAGGTGATGTCAACAGGTGATTGTAATTATGATTTGGTACAAAAGCAACGTCCAAGAAAGGTTCCTCAAAGAAAGATAGGAAGAGATTTGGATATTTCACATTCAACAGTGCATAACATAATTAAAAGATTCAAGGAATCTGGAGGAATTTCAGTGCGTAAAGGACAAGGTTGCAAGCCTAAGCTGAACAACCGTGATCTCCGATCCCTCAGGCGGCACTACATCAAGAATCGTCATTCATCTATAAGCGGTATCACCACATGGGCTCAGGACTACTTCGGCAAACCTTTGTCGAGTACCACAATACGTAGTTACATCCACAAATGCCAGTTAAATGCACAGTACAGTTAGCCTGTACTGTGCCAAAAGGAAGCCCTACTTGACTGGCCTGCCTGCAGTCCCGACCTATCTCCAATAGAGAATGTGTGGCGCATTTTGAAGCGCAAAATGTGATTATGAAGACCCTGTACTGTTGCCCACCTTAAGACTTGTTTGCAGGAAGAATGGGACGAAATTACACCTGAAACACTTCATCACTTGGTGTCTTCAGTCCCTAAACGTCTTTTAAGTGTTGTGAAAAGGAATGGCAACATTACAAAGTGGTAAATGCTTTACGGTCCCAACTTTTTTTGAAATGTGTTGCAGGTCTGAATGACAGGAAAAAGGATACATATTTACAAATGACATGAAGTTGACCAGACAAAACATGAAATATTTTTTGTTCATATTGTCTGCAATTAAATACAATTAATTGCTCATATTGTCTGCAATTATGTTCATATTGTCTGCAATTAAATACCAGGTGTGGTGGGATGGGTAAGTTTAAGGGTAAAGTTAGGGACAGGTGTGGTGGGATGGGTGAGTTTAAAGGTAAAGTTAGGGACAGGTGTGGTGGGATGGGTGAGTTTAAGGGTAAAGTTAGGGACAGGTGTGGTGGGATGGGTAAGTTTAAGGGTAAAGTTAGGGACAGGTGTGGTGGGATGGGTGAGTTTAAAGGTAAAGTTAGGGACAGGTGTGGTGGGATGGGTGAGTTTAAAGGTAAAGTTAGGGACAGGTGTGGTGGGATGGGTAAGTTTAAGGGTAAAGTTAGGGACAGGTGTGGTGGGATGGGTAAGTTTAAGGGTAAAGTTAGGGACAGGTGTGGTGGGATGGGTAAGTTTAAGGGTAAAGTAAGGGACAGGTGTGGTGGGATGGGTAAGTTTAAAGGTAAAGTTAGGGACAGGTGGGGTGGTATTATTTTTTAAAATGTAAGTGCAATGTAAAAACATGTATGCACACAATAAGTGCATTGTATTAAATTATTAATTTAAATGTTAGTACATTGTAGTTAAGGCCACCTAAAATCGGTCCAAAGGTACTTAAAGGATTAGTTCACCCAAACATGAAAATTTGCCCATGATTTACTCACTCTCAGGTCATCCCAGGTGTATATGACATTCTTCTTAAAGACGAATACAATCAGAGTTATATTAAAAAAGTCCTGGCTCTTCCGAACTTTATAATAGCAGCCCAAAATTTGAAGTCCAATAGAGTTATATTAAAAAGTCCTGGCTCTTCCGAACTTTATAATAGCAGCCCAAAATTTGAAGTAAAATACCTAGCTACCGCCAGACCACCTTCCGTATTCAACTTACGGAAATAGCGTAACTGCCACAGCGATGACATTCTAGCTTAAGCGTTTTGAACAGCGGGAGGCGTTACACTTTCTTTGTAAGTTGAATTTTTACTGTATTATTACCATATGATACAATCACTGTACATAGTACTGCTACTGTACTTAATCTCCAGAAACCATGTTATTATACATATTGAAAGGGTACTCTAAAAAACATGGTATTGCCTCATTTAAGTGTAGATAGGACAGTGTGGTCATTGTCCAGGAAGTTAACAGAGTGTTGGAGAGCAGCGGCTGAACTCTTGAGATTGAACTAGTCGAAGCGTGGCATTAAAATGAGGTATGCGGGACTGAACAAGAGTGAATGAGAGACGTGAAAAGCACCAGACAGGGGTTAAGAGAAAAACGAGCGGCCCAGAGAGAGAGAGAGAGACTAACAGTACACTGATGTTAAATCACTGGACCGCAGCTTGTCCTTGCCAATTGAGTCCCTTTCATTTGTATTGTGGTGTGTTAATGAGTGCTGTCTGGCAGCGTGGGCTCTGAGCAGCGGGGCTTTGGCAAAGACAGCACCTCCCCGCGGCTCACATTGATTCATCTGATGCCCATTTTACTGATAATGAGTTTGATAAGCCCTTTATGTGTCACCAAAAGCATCTTTGATTAGAGCCCTCCTCTTGCCCTCTTATTTAAAAGTCTGTCTTTGTTCTTTCAGAGATGGTTGATGTTCTGCTTGTGATATGAAGTACTGGAAAGCCCTTCCAGAATTACGCAGTTTAATCTCATCTATTATTATTCAATGGTTGCTTGTCATAGGTTGGTCAGAAATGCATTATGGGGGACTGGGAGCACCACTTTCATACTACCCTAGAATTAAAAACTGCTCTATTTAATGTAAATACCTGTCAAAAGTTAGTTTTTAATGTCACCAAGGCTGTATTTATTAACAAAAATACAGTAAAAACAGTAATATTGTGAAATATTATTACAATTTAAAGTAACTGTTTTCTATTTGAATATATTTTAAAATGTAATTTATTCCTGTGATCAAAGCTGAATTAATTGATCATCATTACTCCAGTCTTCAGTGTCCATGATCCTTCAGAAATCAGTCTAATATGTCTATGATCAGTCTAATTTGCTGCTCAAGAAACATTTATGATTATTACCAATGTTGAAAACTAACGGTAATTTCCACCGGCTGTGAGGTGGAGACCACATGTCCCAAGATTCTGCGCTCAAACTTGGCGTCATCAAACTACGCCTTTGTTTTTAATAGGCGACCTCTAGTGGACGGAAAAGTTACATAGTGCACCTTTAACTGCGTTGTAAAACATGTATTACATATTAACATTTTTGTTTAATATGCAAATGTGTAGTAATCAATTAAGAATATTCAAAGCTTCGGAGGCAGGGGGATGAACATATTCTTCTCTATAATAAAGGCAGGAATCTGGAGAAGCGGCGTGCCTCACGTGGGCAGGGCTTATATGCTCCGAGAACTGACACTGCACTAGTGATACAAAACACACCGGCCTGTTATGTCCTAGTAACAAACTCCTATATTTCGCAGTAGATTAATTTAGATTGATAATACTGGGTAATTGGCTTGCTGCAATAATTGGTGTCACCAGTGTCCAGGCATAACACGGGTTACATACCTTTCCCACTGCGTCGTTTTGATATTTTATTAGTAAAAATCATTTAGATCATTTAGAGAACAGATTAACTAGCCAACAATTCAAAACTGAATGTGCAGCGTGAGCAAAACCAGAGTCTCAGCACAGATCAGCAGCAGGAGTCAGATTTCATTAATCATTTAAGCGAGTCTGTCACTGTACTGTTTTGTTGTTGTGTTTTTCATTAATAATAATAGGCTAATGAATCCAACATTCAAGCAAGACGCCTCCGAATTGGTGCTAATTCTAAACCGAAACTAAAATGTGCACGGCCGCACTGTCGTTCATTCACGGCCATGCAGTTCGCACGCACTGTAATGTGACGGTGAGGGAAAAAATTATCACTGTCACATCCCTAATGGGTAAAAAGGCTAATACATTTTGATTTTATTATTCTATTTTCCAAAATGTCAAACCAATGCAGCTTAACCCAAAATTTAAGTTGCACTTCTTCCATAAAAGCTCATGCAGTTTTGTTCAGAGAACACAAAGTTGCAGCCTTGCAGGGAACACTAAGCCTAAGAAGAAGCAAATATATTTATTAAGTATAACGAGGTTAACGAGCAGTATTTATAAAGTTTATAGTGTACACATTCATGGATGCAGGTGTGCAAAAAAAAAAAAAAACATGCATATTCGAATCCCAAATTTGAAAATTGAATACCAACCCACTGAACGATTATTCGAATATTCTGGTCCAGCCAAATGTGATTTATATACATCATTTTTTTTTCTTGATTCAAAATATGGCCTTTCTTAATAATGTCCCTGGATTACAAATATACAAACATGTGTCCTTTTGCCCAGGATAAAGATAAACAGGCATGGATAATTGCATTGTTTGTGTGTGTTAATGTGTGTTTGTGTGTATGCGTTTGCCAGCTGGAATTGAACCAATAAAACCTAATGGAAAACCTCCTCGGTCAAACTAATGGACATCATACTCAGGCGCTGTAGTGAATTTGAATTCATTTTAATTTCAGTCCTGCATATCACTAAAGAAAAGGTATTATCATGTTTTTTGGACAAGCTCATTTGGACAAAATACTGGGGACCAGAGAAAGGGTTCTTCCTGCTGTGGTGTGTATTGTATCCTGTTGGCTAAAAGAGAAATGAGTCATTGGGAGAAATGCTCATCGTGAGCCAATTGTTCATGAAAGCACAGAAATTATCAACATTTTTCCCTTTCATGTTTAAACTTGGATTATAGATTTATCTGTTTGCCTGACATCCCCGTTTGACACATCCTTGTTCGTCATGATGAAACCAGCAAGCGATTCATAGTCGGGTGCTTTTATGAATTGCTGACTGTATTCTCTTTGAAAGGGGTCAAATAACTTGTATTGAATAGTTGATTTGTGTTGGAACAGTCAAAATATACTGAGTCATATCCAAATAAAATGCTTTCTGCTGTGATGGGTGAAGTTTTTGCCCTTTCTTTAAATTGAATAAAAGCTTGTGTGGAAATTTGAGTTCACATTGTCAGTTACCATTCTGAAAAGAACATTATTGCTTTTTATACTTCCATTGGTAGAACTTTGGCATAAGAATAATAGAAAAAAATACATTTTGGATCAATTTGCAGAGCCCTGAACATGACATATATATATATATATATATATGACTCTTGCGCACAAGATGAATGCCTGCCATTACATAATTAATTCCAGTGCACAGTGGAAGTGATGAAAAAAAAGAAGAGTATTGAATGTTTATTTAATTTGATTGAATCAATACACCGTTTCATGTCATACCTTCAACAAGCTTATTTTAATTGATTGGTAAAAATGCAAATTGGTACTTAACACAAAATCATCCATCGCGTTTGAGTTCAGCAGATGACTTAAGGGACCTATTCTGATCCCTTAATTTTTTAAGGGCTAAGTGGTTACTAAGGACTTTGTTGTAACGCATAACAGAACTTAAGGGAAATACTTAGTGACAGCCTTAAGTGGACCCTAAGGGTCTTTTATTGTAACCCATGTTTCACTAAAGTTACCCTTAACCTTATAACTAAGGGTTTTCTTAACTTAAGGGCTTTCATGCAACCGGGCCCAGGTTTTTGTTGGTCAATGGCGCAGTCGTTTTCAGTTCCTCAAAATAGCAACACGCCAACAATGCGCCTGAACACACCTGGTTTTCCGACCAGCACGCACATGGTCGAACAGATGGGCACAAGTGCATTTGCTATTTAAACAATGACGTCGGTTACTGACGTCACCGTCCAGCGCTACACTGGACTTGAAAATGATAACTGTCGGGCTAGCAAAAAATGATAACTGTCGAACTAGCAAAAAACACTTGTGTCGCATTGCATCGGCGGCAGTGGCTCAGTGGTTCATGTAGGTTGTCTACAAACCGGAAGGTTGGTGGTTCTATCTCCAGTTCCACCTGACCAAGTGTTGAGGTGTCCATGAGCAAGACACCTAACCCCAGCTGCTCCTGACGAGCTGCGGATGGCGCCTTGCATGGCTGACACCGCCGTCGTTGTGTGAATGAGAAAGTAAATGGGTGACTGTGAGGCAAGGGTGAGCCGGGTGTATTATAGAGCCTGTATAACGTTTCTGGTTACTGAAATATCATTGGAAAACACTGTTGAAATGAATACTCCTGAATCTCTAAGGTCCGAATCTCTAAATCCGTAGGGTCATACCTTAAACTCCTCCATAATGCATTTGCACAATTAAATATCCAATATTGACTAATTATACACTACCAATCAATAGTTGTGGTATGATTTTTAAAATGCTTTTGAAAGAAGTTTTTGTTTTGCTCTCCAAGGCTCTGAAAACTGTGATACATTTTTTTTCAGGATTCTTTTGATATTTATTTGAAATAGAGATTTTACAAAATTATGCCTTTACTGGCACTTTTGATCAATTAAATGTATCCTTGTTGAATAAAAGTATACATTACAAATATTACGATTATCGGCTATAATATTGACCGATATAACACATTTTTAGGGTGGAAAAATCCCCTCTTTTGCCTTATTTTATTTTTATTTTAAACACTGACACGTTTTCTGAAAGGTTAACTTGTTGAAGGGATGACATGATTGGCAGCTGGTCTTGTGTGATTCCACCTCTTCATTTGCGCTTGACCTTGTGCTGTTTGTCTTTCATTCCTGACGTTTACTATCTCTTTCTTTCCCTTCTAAACTTTTCAATTACCCACGTTCAGGAGGTCTTATCTCAGTGTGACCTGATCTCCAGCCCTCTATTTCAGCTCTCTTTAACCTCTTTCACTTACAGCTCTGTCACCCATGGGGTAGTCGAGCGGCCCGAGGGAGAACGAGAGAATAAAATAGAAGCAGAGGAAGAGAGAGCTTGCGAAAGCATAGAGAGAGAGCGGCTCACGGTGGAATGTCCAGCTTAAGCAAAGATTTATTTCAGACAAACAGGAAGTCTGGCCTGGCAAAGGACGGGCAGGAAGTGTTATTTCAGCGCTTTGGGTTGTTAAGTCCTTGTTTTCAGCAGCACGGGGTCGAGTGCAACACACCGCTGTACCACCTCACACTCAGCACTCCGCAAAATGAACCACGCTGACATAAGGGGATTGTTATTGCACAGCCAACCCTAAAATGAAAGGAGCGGTAGTGGGGAAAATTTGTTTCATAGCTGATTTATGGGCCGTGCTTTCAGCTTTCTGTTTTATGGAAGTAAACGATGGGTTTGAGAAAACGAGAGTGTCTGAGGTGAAGGTGGATCATTAAAACAATGCAAAGCTCTTTCAGCTGATGTATAAAAGTGTTTTACCTGTAATTGACATATTTATTATGAAATCACCCTGGGCAGAAAAGCTCAGGGCCGATGGGAATGTGCTGTATTAAAGCAATAAGCAGAGAGGCTGTGCGTTACAGCGATTTTATTATGGATAAAGGGTGTTGTTAGGCTTAACGCAATGATTTGTGTTACAGGGACAGTGATATGAAGCGCTTTTCTTTTTTTGTCCAGGTCTGTTCAGTGTGGCTTTTGGCAACTTAAACTAAATAAATATTAGATGAAAAACTAAAAAAAAACTAAAAAAACATTAGAGATGTTGTCTTGGAAACTAACTGAAATAAAATAAGTATAAGAAAATTAAGTATACAATTGCCAAAGAGCTAAAATATAAATAAAGCTTAAATTAAATAAGTAATACTTAAATGACTGGATATATAATTAATATACATTTCATTTATTAAATACATTAAGGATACTCTTCAATACAATGACTTGAATGAAAACATTTTTAATAAAAAAAGTCATTTCGATTTTTTTTTAAGAATTATATTTGTCAGGGTGAAACAACTTTTCTGATATTATAATGAAGAAAATGCAGAATTAAAATGATTTTTATTTTTGCAAACAAAGCAAGTTTGGCATATTCTTTTTTTGTTGTTGTTGAACAAAGCAGTTGCAGAAACATAACAGGAAATAATAAAAATTGTGACAAAGCAAGGTTAGTTGATGTAAAATGTCAATATCTCCGATATGAATATTTATTGATTTAGTCCTTTCTGCTTTCTGGTTCTCAAATCTGATTGGCCGAGAGCCTTTTCCAGCAGTGTGATATTCCCCCAGTATCAGCACTGGAACCGCTTCACAGTTTGTATCACTCCGCTTGCAACATTTCTCACAGAGAGTGTCATGGCCAAGGGGTAATCCAGCCCCCGGAAAGCGTACCTTCCATTGCTAACCAAGCCATCACCTGCTGTTAGCATCCCATTAACTCCCATTCATTTTGGCGTCACTTTGACAGCGAATAACTTTACATCTGAGGCGTTTAAAGACTCCATTTGTCCATTGTTTATTTCTAAAGAAACACGACAATGTATAAAAGGCTCCATTACCTTGTATCTTACACTATCGCCCCATAGAAGATGGTTTTGTAAAAATAAGCTAACGATTGCATCATAACGACGCGACTCTGACGCGCAGTAGAGAAATTACCGTATAGACAGGAGGAGACGCTCACAGGAAATCTTTTACTGTCTATGAGGCAATCGGGGGGACGTGGAGGCATAAAATCCAATAATGTCAAGGGAGAAGCATGGGGAGAAGCCCATAGAGAGCCAAAAGCATCGGGACAAAACATTTCAACAACGTGTTTCAGATTTCACTTTGCACAACTACTAGAAGACTCACGTCACATCTACGTCATCAAGCTCAGTCTGAGTCTGCGCAGTACGCTCAGCCATCAGGAAGTGAGTGCTTCTCATTGACTTCACTTATCTCTGTTGAAGTCTATGGGGTCGCTGTGTCCATTTCTTTTACTCTCTATGGTCATGGCAGACGATCAAACCACCATAATTTTACAAATACTACTGTTGTAATGTCATGGAATGTAGTTTTACGAGTTTTTTTGGGCAGGAATGTACTTATTTAGACCAAAAATGCGACTCATATATAAACAAAGCGCATATTTGACTATTTGTTTAGACGTTTTCAGAGATTGAGCCGCAGAGAACAGCTTCATCTCGGCCAGTCCTGCGGGGATTTGCAGCTGGCTCTTATGTTTAAACATGAGATATTATTTATTTTGGGTATATCAAGCGGGCAATCTTTGATCATATTAATCTACTCTCTCAACAACACTCTGTTGTTGTTTCTTATTTATTTACACACTTGTGCTGACAAACTGTTAATATAAATACAATATCATACTCGTAGCCATGCAATATGGCTCTATATCTGCATGCTGTGATTACCTACGGCAGTCTGCTGAATCACAGCCGTGCTGATATACACCCATATCGCACTGCTACTTGTGTGATATTTCTCAAATATATATATATATAATAAGCCTATTTCTTTTTACTTTATGATTAACCACATAACATTTTAGAGCCATTACATTTAAACTACTTGAAAATAGTACAAAAGTTTCGAAACCAAAGAGCTTTGCACATGTGTCATGGTTCAATTTTATGGTGCTTTTTGTACATTTTTGGGTTTGACAGCTTCACTGACAGCTTCACTTTCATTACATGGAAAAGAGCAGCCAGGTTTTTGCCCTATGCTTCTCCACAATGACTCCATGTAAAATGACAGGAGCACTGTTGTGACCACTGCTCTAGTGAAGTACAGTCCTGCAGGCAGCCGTCCGGAGAGCCCCGACAGCTCCGACATCTGTCACTGCACAGTGAGGGAGAGGAAGACACTTCACCCACCGCACCACCTCTCTCAGTTTACTCTACAGCAGCAGAACACGGCCGTATGTTCAAACATATTGTACACCTGGTATTAACATCGTTTCAGGTGATCCAAAAACAAGGGGGCGGTGCGAAATACAGGTGATCATCCAGGACAAATTATTATACCGAGTGTGAACAAGACGTAAGCTGACAGCTCTTTAAATAGCTCTCTGTTGTCTAAAAGGAGGATTTCGCTCTGGAAAAGTTTTTGAGTCTAAGGGTGTGTGCACACTTGACATGTTTGGTTCGATTAAAACAAACTCTGGTGTGATTGCTCTGTTAGTGCGGTTCATTTGAATAAGTGTGAACAATGCCATCTGAACCCTGGTGCACACCAAAGAAGCGGGCCGAGACCGCTAAAAAGGTTTGTTTGTTACCCTTCATGGGCCAAAAGGGTTGTACCTAGTCTCTTAATGAGTCATGGGTGTGATTTGGGCATAACATGCAATAAACCAATCAGAGTCTCATCTCCCATTCCCTTTAAAAGCCAATTAAGCTTGCACCAGCGGAAAGACTGAATGCTTCTCCAGAGAGGAATTCTTTTATTTTTAAGATTTACAAATGTTTGTGTGCTGCTACGCATCCCTGTGTGTGTAATAAGCAGAGTGTATGCGCATTGTGCACCCACATATAGGCTCATATTACTAACACACCCTTTAAATAACACAAAAAAATACTGCGCTATTGACTTTAGAGCAGGTTTTTGTTGGTCAATGGCGCAGTCGTTCTCATTTCCTCAAAATAGCAACGCGCCAACAATGCGCCTGAACACACCTCGTTTTCAGACCAGCACGCCCATGGGTGAACAAATGGGCGCGAGTACTTACCAAAAACAGGGCATTATGTCAAAAGATGCAACCCTAAAAAGGGCAGAATGTCAAGCACACCTGTTTTTTTCTAGTTTGCCCATCATATCTCGGTACAGGCATAAGAACCACGTCTCCACGCAGCAGACCTTTGTTTGTGTGTGTGACGGAGGGATTCCTGCCGCTGTTTTGACTCCTTTACATATTCTATATACCATCATATGTAGGCTACGCACATACAATAATCGCATTTAGCCAATACATCATAAAAACAGTTTTTTTGTTTTATATGTTTAGGTTTGGTGTTAAAAACTACCGTACCAGGACTTCATGTATAATTTTTTTGGTCTGAACCAAAAGAAACAAGAGAACTGAACTTCAGGACTGTCATTTTAAAGGTCTGTGCGATTGGTTTGAGCCCAGTAATTTTAGAGGTGTTGGTGTGACCTGCTGTGATGCAACTCCACAGGACTGAAAGAGAGATGCCGTTTTGAGGGCAAATCTCAGTGTTGTTTGGCCAGAGTCCAGCTAGAGCTGCTTTATGTTGGGGAATAAACTGTGTGTGTGTCGGATTTGTCAAGAAGCTCACATTTTTAAGGAGTTCTCAGTTAGGTTTAATCAAAGCATCAATTTCTTATTTGATGATTCTCTTAAAATAGCTTGATGCAAATAAGACAACTGTAATTGGTATTAGAAGAATTTGAGTTCATATTGCAGGCTTTGGTTTGTTGAGCACAGATTGAGACAATGTTGAGATCTCTTTTAAAACTCTCGTGGAGACACATGCTTGATATTTTGGTCTCGGAAGCATTTGTTGAGAGAGCTCATATTGAAATCTCTAACTTTTAATTGCAGACCGGTGCTTTGGCAAATCTGGGCACAGTAGGAGACATTAAGATCTCTTTAAAAACTCTAGTGTATTTTGGTCTTGGAAGAATGTGATGATGGGAAATATTTGATTTCATTTCGAGATCTTTAACGTTTAATTGCAGATTTTGATGTCTTGACAAATCTGAGCACAATATGAGACATTGAGAACTCTTGACTTGCTATTGCAGACTTTGGTGTCTGAGCACAGTATGAGACATTGTTGAGATCAAAAACTCTAGTGAAGACTCATCTGAGAATTTGGTGTTGGAATAATTTGAGAAAACTTTTACTTGCAGAATTCAATGCTTTGCACAGAACGAGACATTGTTGAGATATCTTCTTAAACTCTAGAAGAGACATGCTAGATTAGTCTCAAGATAATTTTATGAAAAATATATGTTCATATTGAAGTTTTTGACTGATAAATTTGCAAGAGAACAATTTGAGACATTGTTTTTATTATAATGAACATCTGAGAAACAGGAGATTGAAGCAAAAAGTCTCCATTTGCTCTTCATTTAATCTCAGTGCTCTTTTGGAGCAACAATGGAGACGTTCAAGAGATCTTTTATTAGATTTTTTCTTTGCTGCCGGTTTGCGTGTGAGAGTGATGGATGGGGCGAGAGACATTTGAATAACTGGCTCAAAGGAAACCGAGAGAAAATCGAAACTGGTCCTGATGTGCAGATAGCAGCGTTTCACGCATAATAACAATGATGGTGTTAGAATTGTAGAGTATAATGACATTTCAGAAAGCAATACCTGCTGACTCACTCCTCTACCTCCACATAATCACTCAGCGCTGAGTGGGACTCTAGACTTATTGAACTTCACCTCAAACGGCCTTTGCAACCTCACACCTAGAACAACACACGATTAAACAGGTGTTTGGAGATACAGTACGGGAGATGGGTCAAATGTCATACGCGTTCATAGGTTAGGGGTGGCATAAATTGCTGTCAGCTGTGTATGGAAGAAGACATGTCTTAGTTGACCTTGGATGACTGAGACTATAAGACAGCTTGCAGAGACTAGTCTGAATGAGAGTGAGTTAATATATTGTAATGCCTGAATATCTGTAGTCAAAGAAACGGATTCCTTTTGCAACAATAGGCACCATGATTGTGTGTTTAAGGTCCTGTCTTCCACAATGCTCACTCATTTAGATAAATAAGTTGACAGCTTTTGAAATACCATTTTATTGGAGAACATGCACACTTGTTACCATGGTAATATAACACTGTGTAGTAGCTCCGTGCGACAGGTGTAAAAAGCTTCTGAGCTTCATCAGTGCATTAGTGACCGACCTCCATTTAAAAGCACCACAGGCACTCAAATACCTCGAAGACTTCATGAAATTTTCATTCTTGCGTTGACATAGTTCTACAAAGTTGAGGTTTTTATTTTTTGTATTGCTATTGCTAAAATATAGCAACTGCTTAGCAACAGCCTGGCAACCACCCACAGCACTAGTGACAGCAACTTTTTTCTGCACAAACAATATAATTCGCGATAATGTAAGATTTGTTCATAGCTGGTTCATGTTTTGCATCAATCAGTCAGATATCAAGGAAAATAAAGGTCTCTCTACAATCTCAGAAAAAAAGGTACATTGGAGGTACAATTTTGTTCCTTGGGGAGCAAAACGTATAACTGTACATTTAAAGGTACACAAACGGTCCTTAGGGTACAATTTTCCTTTACTTAGAGGAAAGGCAAGTTCAGTCCTAGAGATCCGCTGTCCTGCAGAGTTTGGCTCCAACCCTGAAAGACGTCTATAGAAGCTCTTATTGAGAGTTAACAGAGGTTTAGATTTTGACGTTTTATTGAAAATGTTTATTACCATTAGTGTTTCCTTTAGTTGGTCAGTGTGACTTGAATTTTTAAGTGAGTTTGTGGCTTTTGATACAGTGTAAACAAAACACATAATTGTTCAAAACAAAAAAAGCCATGAAAAAACTGTATCATGAAGAATAATGTTTAATTAAACTCATCATTGAATAAAAATAATAAAGAATATTCACCAACAATACTTTCTTGCCACAGATCAGATGTTCTGAATTTTGATTTTTAAACACATTCTAAGGGGGCAAAGTTTAGACGCACACAGATATCAAGAATCAGCGTATGAATCTCAATAATGGTGACATACTTAATGTTGCAATGCATGCTGGGAGCCACACGTTTTTTACTATGGTGGCTTAGATGGGTTGGAGGTAAACTCTGGAGGATATCAGATCTCAAGGACTGAACTTGCCTACCCCTGACGTAGAGGTACAAAAATGTACCCTTAAGGGTACCACCCCAGTGACGGCCACTTGTACCTTAAAAGGTACATTTTTGTACTCTTTTTTTTGACAGTGTACTGTAAAATTTCAATGCATAAAGAAAAAAATATATAGCATGAAAAAAAGAGTACATTTTAGGTATATCAACAACTCTGTAAAATTCTAAAACAGCATATAAAGTGTCCTTGATAGAATAAAAAAACTACTCAAGATGGCAGGAAACAAAATTAATGAAATATAAATTGAATTTAAATATAAATGTAAATAGGCCTTCATTCATTGAAAAATATCTATAAAAATAGTTAAATCCAATATTTGTGTTCTTTGTATTTTCTTTGTGTGTTCTTTGTATTCTGCTTCTAAGATTATCAAGTTGTTAGCTTAGCAACATGCTAATGTTAAACTATTGGAATCAACTGAGAGTATCAGTCGATTCTCTTGTGTGGTTCATGTAAAGTTTACAGTATACTATTTGTGTGTTTTGTGTGACAGCTAACACCGTGTCCACACCAGACAGTTCACAAGGGTTTTAAACTGTGTAAAACCGGTGGAGAGCAGCAGTGTGACGTGTAAAGTTATGGATGAAACCTGTCGTAGGGCTGTAAGCATTGACAGTTTGCTGGACATGATCAAGTATCTGTTCACACCAACTGTTGCTCACCCACTATAGACGTCTGTGCCCTCCTGCTACCATGGAAACAAGATCCCATAATAATCACAAGCCCACCCAACTGCTGTCCATCAGCGATTGGGATTTAGAGGGCCAGCAGAGGAGAGATAGAACAGAGATATAGAGACAAATGACTGAAAGTCCATCCTTAAAGCTGTTCATATGGTAGTCATGTGCCCTCATAAGCAGCTCATCTCTTCTCTTCTCTGATGATGTGTTTACCGGCACAAGGGCGGGACAACCTGTCACTCACATGAGATCGACCAATAGCAAACCACAACCATCCAAACAATTCTGCAATTCTGACTTTATATCTCGCAATTCTGACTTAATAACTCACTTCATTGGTCAAGGACCGCCCAAGTGGACATGTAACGCAACCAGACACAGTTTATTTTGTTCCACGTCATGTTTAGGGGCGTGAAAATGTAAAGCCGATGTCCCTGCAATAACAGACCGGCATGCATCTATAAATGATTCAGTCAAGAACGTTGTTCACGTTTACTGCAACAATGGTGCCGCAAACGTCACATACTTTTGAAAATCCAGAGTTTAGTTGATTCTGGTAAGCGCTCATTGTCACATTTGTAAACACAACAGTGTTCTTCTTCCACAAAGGAGTTTGGCGTCACGGCATTTGTTTCCAGGCTGACAGTTCTCGCACACACACACATCTCGCGGACATCCTGTAGAATTCAGCCAATCAGATGAAGACTTCGAAACTTCTGAAGTGTTTCCAAAAAAGTGTGCCATATGCATCAGACGTTCAGCCAAAGGTCTGTGGGCGTGACGTCTGAGTAACCCTAACAGTCTAGACTACAGCCTGCTAATACTCTAATGAGAGTTAGTTAAAAATGTAGTTGCTAATTAATTAGTGTTAGTTGACATGTAGTTGCTTACAGTTAGTAGAATTTCTGAAGTGGACAATCGAAATAAAGTGTAACCCTAGAAAGGGTACACTATCATTCAATTACCCCAATGTTTTAGGTAATTATTATTATTTTAAAGAAATTAATAGTTTATTTAGCAAATACACATTCAATTGTTTAAAAGTGACAGTATTGTTACAAAAAAAAAAAAATATTTCTCCTAACTTTTTTTTCATCAAAGAATCCTGAAAAAGAAATGTATCACTGTTTCTACGAAAATATAAAGCAGCACAACTGTTTTCAAGGCTGAATATATTCACACAAAAAAAAAAAAAAGTTATTTTAATTGTAATAATATTTCACAATGAATGCAGCATATAAGTAACTTCAGTCACACTTTAGTTTTGGGTCCAATTCCCACTATTAACTGAGACTTTTGCCTCAATAAACTCCTATTGCTGCTTATTTAAGCTGCACTTTGTAACTTTTCCGTCCGCTAGAGGTCGCTATTCAAAACAAAGGCTCATGATGATGCCAAGTTTGAGCGCAGAATCTTAGGACATGTAGTCTTCACCTCACAGCCAGTGAAAAAGAATCGGTGTAGGACTCGGGCAGAAATCATGTTGATGGATGCGATTATTAACGTTACTGTAGTATGAAGCAGAGCAGGACCGAGTGTTGTGGAGCTGAGCAAGGCCTCTGGACAGATTGTTAATAAGATGAACCCAACACACACCTCGCGAGCAGTGGGACTTTTAATATGCCAAAGTCGCCGGCGCCATTTCAGCTTTTCCGGTCATGAGTATTAGCTAAGGTAGCTCTGTTTATCATATTAGATACATTTGAGTGTGTTGAAAATGAAGTTATGACGTTACTCTGTGCGTTCCCTCGGCGGCTGCTATGACATTTTTGCACACTGCAGTAAGAGTTAAAGCTTTTCTGGAAAATAAAACTGTGATACGATGCAATTGACAGGCGACTCCCTCACACGTCCCGGTTCCTTGGTTAAAATAGCATTTTTTTCATGATTTACAAATTGTTGGAAACATTTGGGATATTGTAAGTACTCAACTGAACAAAATATATAACACTGGCCTAGTGGTTTTTGGATATTTTACTGCATAAATACTACATAGTGCACCTTTAATAGTTAGTAAGGTAGTTGTTAAGTTTAGGTTGTGGGTAGGATTAAGGGATGTAGAATATGGACATGCAGAATAAGGCATTATTATTAATAGGATATTAATATCCTAGCAATATGCTAATAAGCAACTAGTTATATATAGAGATTTGGACCCTAAACTAAAGTGTTACCATAACTTCTTTTTAAAAAGATTAGAAAACATTAGTGCAAATGTTTATATACCAACATCTTTGGAATCTTTAAAAATACAAATCGATACAAATATTCACAAATATACTTCTCTTGGGATCTGAACATGTTTGTGTGTGGGCTATTGTATGTGCTTAGTATTACTGACAGCGGTTTTCATAATAAGCCATCTATATGACTAATATTCCCAATAGTACATGCTGTGTTTGTGATCCTGCCCTGACCACCCACAGCAGGGAAACTCGATAAAACCGACATCTCAAAACACGACCCACGAAGACCTGTGAACCATTAACGCAAGACTTCTGGAATCCACCAGCTTAATGTTCAGTAAATGGCCCTTTCAATAATGTATGTGTTTACATTGGTTCGTTTATGCGGGCTGAACTTCATATACGAGTCGTTTTGCATTAAAGATCTGTGGAACACGTGAGGTTGAAGCTCCTTGTTGACTATAGAGGAATATCTCATTTGTTTCTCCCGACAGCAATGAGATTTTGTAAAAGAGACGCTTTTGTCCTGAACTTCAGTCAGGGATATAGAGATGTGGGTTTGATTTCAGCCACTCCTGAACTCCTCCAGCTGCTTGTTTTGTGGCATGACCTGTATTTATGGTTTGAGTGAAATGTGAGACGCAGGAACTTTCACTTCCTTTCTACGCTGTGTGTCACCTGTCTGAATGAAAAGCACTGAACAATGTTCTCTTTCTCTTTCTATCGTGCTGGTTGTCTTTGCGCAATCCATATTTAATCCCTATTTTCCACACCAGGTCAAGTGCTCCAAGTGTTGCCAGATGGGACAGTTTTTTTAACAACTAAACCGTTTCTGACAGTTACAGCCGCATGCAGCAGGTAAAATGACTGTCTATATCTTGTAACGAGCAGTAAACACTCTACCAGATGGAGCGTTTGAGTCTGAATTGTCTATGAACTGTCAATCAAACTCAATAACTGCCTCAAGAATGCTGGTGGCAAAACAATGTTTAGCAAGAAATATTTAAGTTATTTAAGACGATTATTTCACGACAGTAAGAAACTGCTGGTCATGCTTGTCTCCAAGACACACAGAAATACTTTTAGATGCATATTTGCATGTTCCACATTGTGTCTGTTTGGTTACCAGCAACGGTAAAACCTTAACCACTGAATTACTCAACTTTAATGAAACCGCTTGTGGCATTATTAGAGGTGTTGTTGAGATTCTGAATATTGTTCTGTATAATATTACGCACTTAAAGCATGTCTTTACAAGTATGTTTCGCATTAACAGTAGAACATAAAAAGTGAATATATAATTGGTGGAATCCATTTCTATGCCATTTACAAAATCTAAAGTCTCTTTACATTTACTCTCATGAAAACGCAACTACTTGTGTTGCATGTAGCATTTTAAACATATATTTTAATGTTCAACAAAATGCATTTAGCAAAGTCAAAATGATTGTGTTCTATTTCGCTCCATTTATTTATTTAGTGAAGTCTGTGAATTTTAAACAAGGCTCTGTCAGGGTGAGCCTTTTTGCAAAAAAAAAGAAAATACTTTCAAACATTACATTAAAATATAGACTATATGGGAGTTTGTTTTAAGCGCTTAATATAAAGCATTCTCAAGTGTAGCGTAACTTGACTTTTCCTGGTGCATCTCACTCTGTGTTTTGTCCATAGTTATTTACGGTGTCAGGGAAAGTTGTTTTGCATAACAATATTGCGTTATCGATTATCGATTTGCATTACAATAATCGTTATCGATTAGTTGTCACAGCACAATTCCAAATCTGCATGACATTCTTCCTTTGCTGGGAACACAAAAGGAGATGTTTAGCAGAATGTCTGTGCTGCTCTTTTCCATGCAATGCAAATGGATGAGGACAAGGGGATGTCAAGCTCCAAACAGATGAAGAAGCACAATAAAAGTGGTCCGTTAGATTGTATTGCAAGTCATCTCAAGTCAGACTTTATGTGAGGAGCAGGCGGAAGTTTAAGTAATTATTCACTGAAAGCTGTGCTTGACAGCTGTGGTCACCATTGACTTTCATGGTAGAAAAGAGCTGCTTTGACATTCTGACATTCATAAATTGTATTCACCAAAGGCCTGTAGATAAAAAACACTTAAATAAAAAAAAATTAGAAAATATTAGTCCAACAACAATAGTGAAAAGAAAAAAAAAAGTATTCGGTGGAGAAATGTACCTATCATTTATTTCTAAAATTCTTTGCATCTGTCCATATTGGCAATGTTGAGCCCAAAAATTTGCAATATGAACGGCATTGCCCTGGGACAGATGTGTCATCCACGGATCCAGTTTCGACTGAAAAGCACAAATTCATGGATGTGTGCCAAATCAAAATACTGCATGTAATTATAAGAGGCTCTGACACATTAAGGTGTGCACTATAAACAGTTAAAGGATTAGTTCACTTTAAAATGAAAATTACCCCATGATTTAATCACCCTCAAGTCATAGGTGTAATGACTTTATTCTTTCTGATGAACACATTCAGAGTTATATTAATAAATACCCTGATGTTTCCAAACTTTATAACGGGGCTAAGGTTATAAAGCTAAAAAAAGTGCATCCATGATATGATATATGTTTGGTCTTGATGGACTAGATCTGCTACGCTGCAGAGCAAGAACAGGACTTGCTACTGTCAATACACACACGACACACTGCTGTGAGCAAGTAACACATGCTGCTGCTGTACAATATAGCGCACATGAATTACCCTAAGCAGATCTAGACAGGTGGAGCTGGGGAAGGTGGAGGATTTCTGAAAGCGAACTGCAACTGCTACAGTTATTTGAAGTATTTGACCAGTATTTCAAGGTTGAGCTGTGAGCTCATTGGCTAATAATAAAGCAGGAACCAATCAGTTGTGCCCTATAGAGAAGGATGTGATTGCAAGCAGATTTAATTAAAGGACCTATCAGCCTGAGCCATCTAGAGTTTCATGACAGAACTGTTATCCATAGACTTTGACACCGTTGCAATAGTACTAAAGGGATTGTTGAGTCTAAATGTGTTTGTGTGTGAGTCCTTACAATGAGCTCTGGGATTTCAATGCAAAATTAAATGTCAGGGAAGTAATTTTGACAAACAACACTCAAGTGTTTTTCTCTTTCATGATTTCGTGTTAGTGGATAAGAGTGTAGTGCAACAATTTATTTTTAATGATTTAGTAGTTCTCTATAATAATTTAAGATGGGATAATCTGCAGGTTTTGTATATCAAGAAAAACGTTAGCACTTAGCCGTGATGGAACAAACCACTGCAGGTTTTCATCATCTTTCTTATATGTTATGCAACTGCCGGCAGCTCTACTAGTATTACACATTTGCAGAAGGGACGCCTTTGATATTAACTCTTCTGATCTACTGTATAAGATACAAATATAAAAGTAAAAGCTTCATGAAGTAGATGGTTCAGCAAATGTCAGCCTCTCTAGGTATTATGGGAAATAGAAGTGGTCATTAATTAAGCTGTAATTAGTTCCAGAGAGACGCATGTTTTTAAGAAGCTCAGGGTTTCACTGTACGATCTCCGTTCCTCTCGCAGTGGCGAAGATATGATTATTAGCTAGGTTGTCGCTCGAAGAGAATTTCATTAGCGTTACTTTAGCATACTCACCTTTCCCGTCACCCTGCCAGATCTCACCCTCCTAAACTCTGACACTATACTACTCATCTATCATCACACAAAGAACTTGACATTTCAGAATGGAAATCAGGATTAGAATTGATGTCGGAAACGTAAAGCCTAGACCTATCTGATCTGGACAGGATAGGTCAAAGACAGCCAACAATAAACTGGAAGTTCCTTAACAACCAGATGTTGTTCAGTTTTGTCTATGAAATTACAGATGGAAATTTTTGTAATGAAAATGATACAAACATTTTATCATGACATTAAATATACACTGCAAGATAATGGGAATGCACTACCAATGTTTCTAGAAAATTCCATGTTTTGCATCAGTGCAGTAAAGTTACTTCATGCTACTTGAAACTTTTTTTAACAAGTAGGGCTGGTGTCTTTTTTCACCCTAAATTGAGCAGATTTATCCCAGCCTCCCATGGCAGCGACCCTTGTCCCAGCATAATAGGCATTTACACTGCTGGGGCTCTGGATGTGGCCTTGGCGATAATGACTCCCTTCTCTGAGACAGAGAGATAACCATGCAGTGGGATGCAGTTGGGGAGGGGGTGGGCGACTCAAAAGCCTGGTTCTTTTAGAAGGCCCATGATGCACTCAATCACGGCGGGCCACTAATGCCTAAATGGGAAGTTTGGGGCTAAGAGTCTGATAATAAGAGAAGAGGACACACTCAGGGTCTTGGAGCCCTTGATAGTGCCTGGGGCCGGCCCCTCGGCTATTGTAGAGGCAAATCTCCCATCATTATGGGCTTTGCAATCCACTGAGACATATTTCATTCATTTCCAGCCATTCAGTTTCTTCATTCAAGGCGTTTGCGAAGGCCACAGTTAGGGTCAGTTTCTCGTGGGGAGGAGGGTGAGATATCACAATGGCAAATGGAGTCAATATAATGTATTTGCATGCTGACTTAAACGCTTTTGGCACATGCATATCAGTGTGTTTTGTATTTGTTGGCAGTGTTTTCAAACTGTGAAATGGCTTGCCTGGGTTTTCATTGTGTTGAGCATAGTTATGGGAATGAACAGTATTTGCACATGGGAAAGGAAGGGTACTTGGCATCCTGGAGTTGATCATATAATGGAAATTTCATGTAGACAGGCAGCTAATCAGGATGAAGAGACATGGACCATCATTGACCATAACATTGACTCTCAAAGAATCTACTCTTAAAGCTCTCCAAAATGCTCTACAAACATTATTCAATGTTACAGAGAGCACAAAACAGGATATAGGCAATCGTGAGGTTTTTCTCCTTAAATTAGTTCAGAATTATTTTATTTTTTTTGCTACACAATTGATACTGGTGGAAATTGTCATGAGGAACAGGAACTTTACAGGAACATTCTGGAACAACTCTGGAACCATCAATTTTACTGCCTTGCTCAAGGGCACAATGGTAACAGCTCAACAATCTTTCGTGTTCCTTGCCCACGGACAGTTTGCCGCAGCCAGTGCCCAATCTGGAACCATTCCCCACATTTCCACTAGGACAAAAATGGTTCTATACCATGAAAAAAATGGCTACGCCATGACATCTAAAACAGTCTTGAACCAGGGGGCCCCCTTAATCAAATTTGTTAGAGGTTAAATCATGTTCTCACAACTTGTAAGATTTGCTAAACAAAGGCTGTTGTGTTTGTTTTTGGCCAGGTTATGTGGTACTATAGTCTGGTAGGTCATCTTTCATGTCTTACGATGTTGGAAAGGCATGTTCTGAAAGATGTAGCAGATCTCCCAGCCAAGTTAAAACTTTGACACTATTGCAGTGTTAAAGGGGCTCAGTTACCATCTCAGATCTTGACTCCTAGTGCTCAAACATTCTGCTAATCTGGGATTTTATTCGAGAACGTTTGACACCCAAAGCAAACCTTTACACCCAGAGTGTCTAATCTTGTTCTTGCAGAGTTTAGATCAACCCTCAACACCTGAATTAGCAAATATAGGGCTATGTCCGAAATCACCCCCTAAACCCTCATTCACTGTTCCCTGCATTACTCCACTAATAAGTCCACTTTAAGGAGTGAATGAAAACGAGTGAGTGAATTCAGAGTGAATGAAAACGAGTGAGTGAATTCAGAGTGAATGAAAACGAGTGAGTGAATTCAGACAGAAGGACTGCCACTTTTGCATAGTTTGTGCTCACTGTTTAATAATCATTTGAAACTTAACACCTGGCAGCTCCAGTAGTAATGAAAATATTTATCTGTCATGGAACCTATGTATGAACTTTAATTAATCAATTTAATAATCAATTAAAAAGGAAGTTATACACTGTCAGAAAAAAAAGGTAGCTACGCTGTCACTGGGGCCGTACCCTAAGGTACAAAAGCGAAAAGGTACTAATACAAACTTTTAAAGTACCAATATGTAACTTTAAAGGATTAAAATGTACCATTTTAAGGGTAAGTAAGGTACAAAGATGCACGGTATCTTTTCACTTTGGTACCTTAGTGTACCCAGCAAGTAAAATCCATCATTTCTCCATCTCGATTAACTAGACCAGATAGACTAATGAACCCCAAAAAGAATCGTGCTACAAGACTTTCAGTATTGGTCAAACTTCTCACTTTCACCATGCATTTGCTCCTCACATCCCAGCCGATATCCACGCCTACCTTTAGATTTGCATAGATAAGAGGCTGATAAATGAAGGAGTGGTGTTTAAAGGGCAGAGTTAAGCATCACTATGACCTTTTACAGCCTTGAGATTCACTTCTGCAGTGAGGTATCCCATCTAATGAGGGAATAAGTCTTCAGCCAGAGCAACAAAAGCAAATGAAATGTCAAAGGCTTATGCGAAAGTCTGGCAGCTTATTACGTTGGCTCTGCAGACTGCTCTAAGCCCTGCAAAATGCTGTGTTTGGATTTGGGATTCCTGTCATTCTTAAGACTTGAGAAAGTGTTTATATAATGAGCACTGACTGAGCCAGAGGGCTAAATGTGCTCCTGGTTTGTGTGAACTTACACATTCCCCATAACTCTCGGCTAATGCATGGGCTAGTTTTGGCATAAATTAATATTCTGTGCCTTTGTTCAGATCATCACAATCAAGTTAAGGGAGAAAGAAGAATAATGCATAGCACCCTTACATTGCTTGTAAGGTAATATCCACTCTATCCACCTCCTCGAAATGATGCACTCAAGAGCAAATTGAGCGCAGAGCTGTTTGTGATGACTCCCTGTTTAAAAAAAGACCTCGCTAGTGATGGAGAGACAGATTTCAGCCAGTCAATAAACGTAAGAGGAAACCCATAGTTTACTAATGCCCGAACCAGATGCATTATGGGAGGGGACCAATGGGTGTGGTTCATGTGGTTTTTCCATCAGGTTATTCCAGCTATGTGAGCTTTGGCTTGCAGCACTAAAGTAAAAATGTGACCCGAAGGCACTTTTTTTGGCTTAAATGAGAGTTATTTCTAGCTTTGAGGAGGCCGGTTTGGGTTGTGAGCACTATAATACTGTGATGGAAAAATGCTTGATCTCTAGGTTGCCTTTTGTGTGTTGAGCCTGTTTCACTGATGGAGATGCTATAAAGAGATAGTTCAGCCAAAAATTTTAATTCTGCCATCATTTACTCACCCTCATTGCATTCCAAATGTTCTTCTGCCAAACACAAAAGATACACTCTAAAAAATGCTGGGTAAATTACAACCCAAGTTGGGTTGAAAATGGACTAACCCAGCGATTGGGTTGTTTTAACCCTGCGGTTGGGTTAAATGTTTGCTTAAGACAACCCAATCGCTGGGGAAAAACAACCCAATCGCTGGGGTAAAACAACCCAATCGCAGGGTTAAAACAACCCAATCGCTGGGTTAGTCCATTTTCAACCCAACTTGGGTTGTATTTTACCCAGCATGTTTTAGAGTGTATTCTGATCAAATACTTTACAAAAACAGCATCAGACCCCATTGACTTGTAGCGAATGGATACAAAACACTAAGTCTTTCCTCAGAAGAAAGAAATGCATAAAAATGTTTTTTTTGTCTTGTTTTTTCACTTTGATGGGATGTATAATTTTAAGTGTCATAACCCTTGAGTGCAACCCTTTAAGTTTCTTCATTTTGAGTTGGCAAAATCAATAACTTAATTTGTGTACTGTAAGTGCTTAATTCAGTATTCACTCTGGCTGATTCATAAGTGTTTTTGATTAACTCCAAAGAACTGACGCATGTGTTTATTAATCTGTTTAGGAATCAGACTTCACTGGCCTCTGCGTTTCCACCAAAATTATCACCAAAATTATAAAATGATGCGTGAACTCAACCAATCAGCATGTTCAGCGCCAAAGTCCCATCCCCGCAAGTTCCTAAACTTTGAAAAAGTACTACCTCGCAATCAGGGACTTTCTGAGGGGGACATTTTTACCCAGAACACTGGCTATTTTTTTATTTGACCTAAAACAACTGAAAGTGATTTGCTTTAAAAAACAACTGGTCACTGTATATGTCTTTGATTCACTGAAAAAAACTGGCTCAAGAGTCACACAGTTAGGGACTGTGTGAGTATAAATTTCAAGTTTATGCAATAATTAGATTTCAACTGTTTTCAAAATGAACTTAAGTTCTGTAACGTCTTCGACGAAGGCATTTCCCTAGAGACACCTGTTAGGAAGAGAAAAAGAGGGAGAATTTAGGCTTTATAAATGTTATCAAAGCTTTTCTCCTCCATGACTTAATTCCTGCTGAGACTAGCTCTTTAGTTTCCACTATGGAATACTCTGTTTCCCAGAATTCCCATAGGACGGTGACCTGGGGCAAATCCAAGCAAGCACTTTCAAGCACTACTGATCTGTAAAAAGAGAACTACCTCTTCCCTATCCTGTCCATTTGCAGAGTCAGGGATACCCTCTATTTGTCACCGGTGAGACGTCTCTGGCTCGCTGCACACGCACTCAGATACAAAACCTGCTGGTGTACTTGCTGTCTAGAGGAAGAGAGATATGTGTCCACTGAAATTCTACTCACAGGCAACTGATTTCTCATTTGCAAGCAACTGAGCTTTCAAGCTTCAGATCTTCAGTGCACTTTAACAACGAAAAGTCTTTAGTTGTTATGTGCTGTAAAAGAACCCACTTCTTTTCAAGAGCAAAAAATGTGAAAAGTAAAGCTCTTCTTTGAAGCACCAGTATTCAGATCTTCTAAACAGAATTGAAAAGAATAGTTAACATTTTAATAATCAGTTAAACACCCATATGTCATCCCAAATCTGTATTCCTGAGTCCAAATATTTCCCTACTATATTTTGGTATGTGACAGTATGTGAAAAGTGTAGCCTGTCCAAATTTATAGATCAAAAGTAAGTGAAATGTACTCATATGACCTATAACTTCCACTGATATTCTGAAGTGTGCATCGGATGATGAGGACATGAAAGAGGAGTTGGCAGTGAAGCTGTAGGTCACATTACAATGACAACATGACCAATGTAGTACGTCCAGATTTCATACATACTGTATAGAATGTATATTTTTACCAGTCGCCAGTTCTTCATCAAATGTAGTACTTAGTATGCGATTTTGGACACAGATTATTACTTTATTCTTCTGTGAAACAAAAACAGAGATGTTTTTATGAATTCATACTGCTTTTTTTCCAACAACAAAAGCTGTAGCTCTCAAATCTTGTTTGCATTTTAATATGGTACGTGAGGATACATCGCAACAGGTTTGACATAATTGACGTCAAATATAGATGTTAGTTCCCAAATGTCTTGTAACTTCAGCATGTAGCATCTCCCATAACATCTGGAATATGTAGAAACCAATATTTGGGTTGGGAAATCTGCTGAGACATCATAAGCTTTTAAAAGTTTTTTTATTTGGCATTAGACTGTAAAACAATTTTTAAAGGGTTGGGGGTCTAATGTTATTTCATGCAATCTGAGTTTTTTTTTAAAGAGTTGGATGCTCATGCTAAACATGGCAAGTTTCAAAAAGTCTGTGCCAAAAATACTCCTTCCGGTTTCTCACAAGTATCGGAAAGTTTTTTTGAGTATGGCTCTGTATGAAGTCATAAAGGGAGGAAAATCCTTGTATGGCCAATTCTCCTGGAAAATCGCACGCACACACCAACCAGAGCAGGAGAGAGAGCACGCCCATCATTCATCATTCTAACAATTTTACCAAAGAAGTGTGTTTTTTGGTTGTGAGGGAAAGATAACCTTGTTCAGCTTCCCAAAGAACCCTGTTTTTTTTTTTAGATATGAAGGATGCAATACTACTCTGCAGGTACATGAGATTGTCTGAAACTGTGTGTTTTACCACAGTTACCCCACCAGGCAAAAGGAACTTAATTTTAAAGATTTACAGTAGCCTATGTGCATGGGTTTTTAGGGAAGGAGTTTTGAGCCAACCTTTGTTAAGATTGTTAGGACGCACCTGTTTTTTTTTTTTTTTTCAATTACAAAGCAATTACCCTCATACTGCCGCATTGCTCGGGTCATGCTCCTCCAGTGGCCTCATAATTGGTTGACTCTGGCACATTGACCCAGACCCATTAGAAGAGACACCTTGTGTTCAGGTCAAGTATGATAGACAGCTACATTTGTCGTCCCTGTCACTATTTCTAGCATTTAGCCACTGGGCTGCCTTGAAGTTGTCATGCTAATTGTTTTGGTCTAGGGCAGACTGCAGATCTAGCATTACAACTCATCCATGCACAGGAAGAGAGCAGGCAGAATTATCTTGTGGACTTAAGCTTGCCTACACTTCAATGCCTTCTACAGTACTGTGCCTAGTTTTGAGCTAAGTAGAAGTGAGAAACCCCACAGTAGCTAGTAAGTATGCAGTGCACTGAACCATTTTTTCCCAATTTGAGGCTGTTTCACTCCCCCTTTCTCAATGTGATTGAACGTCAACATTTCTAAATCACCTGAGTTTCAAATACCTGATTACGGCAGAGCTGTTTTCTGAGTCGGGTGCAGCCAGCGGACCCTCCAGGGCATCATCCCTCCCAGGGGTGTCAACATTGATCCATGCTTAATCCAACAACCTGGTGCCTGGATCTCAGGGGGTCCAGAGAAGCCCCAGACTGAACCTTATTACCACATCTGTCTTCAGTAGAGGAGGATAGCACACTGAGCGTTGAGCAAGCCAGAGGGCATACCGTTCACAGATGACCAGACGGTTACTGCTGGGAAGAGTAATGTTGGGGCTTGTATATGACCCTGGTCTCTAAAATGAATGCCATTATAAATTATGAATACTTAATCACAGCATTGTTTAATGAAGATTACTATCAAATGAAAATAAAACATTTTGTATTAGGTAAGAAATGTTGTATGTGTTGTTCATTATACAGTATTTACTGATTATAAAATACAAATACTATAAATACATACATTACATCTATGTATAACATTTTTAAATTATGATTATATACGAAAGATATAATTTTGAGGCAACCAGCTGCAGAACATTTTTGAGTTTTCTCAACTTAGGGTCAATTAGTTGTACAAACTTTTTTCATGTTAAATAGTTGAATAAACTTTAAAAGCTGAATTTGTCATACAAATCATAAGTTGTATTTTTTACTGTGTATAATTACTTGTATTGAAAATGCTTGAAACAACTCAACACAATATTTCTTACATAACATTTCTGCAAATATTGATTATTATTACAAAAATAAAAAGACTACCACAAAATTAATTCAATTACATTTTTAATCTATTGACAGTGCTCTACTCCAAATACATCACGGTATGTTGATAAAAAAGTAATATATATTTTATTTATCATGAGCTAGCGTGACACATTTGATCAGTCATGTAGTTCGGCCTGAGAATAATACATTTGAATTCAGCTTTTATTCCTTGTACATTTTTCAGCTTGAATTGACAATATTAATGTATTTCCATTCAGTTCTTTAGAGAATGGCTTTTCACAGAGCTGCTTTTGAATCATCTGTGATAAAGTATTATCAGTGTGAGAGAAAGAGCCTTGAATTTGAAAGTTTACAAGGCCTTTTGCCTGCTCTACTACAGTCAAGAGCCATAACACGTGAGTGGGACGCAGTCTTCTATTTGTTCCTACAGAGCAGATGTGTGGCAACAATGGGTGCAGGGTGCACACATCCTCTGACAGAAGACACAGAGTCAAAAAAAGAGCATAGTGAAGTTCGCTGTTAGCAAGAGTTCCTCTGAACCCCTCCACCTCCCCCAGCTCCACCTGCCTAAATCTACTATGGGATTTATGTCTGTCTATTTATTCAGCAGCAGCAGCAACATATCTTACATGCTCACAGTAGTGTGTCTGTGTGTCTAATGGCAGTAGCAAGTCCATACTTGCAGCAGCAGAAGCATGAGTATCACATCCTCTAAAACTATTTGAAATCAACCCAAACAAACACAGCACTTCCTTCAAAATACATGAACATGCAATGCAAGAGTGGATGTCTCTTTATCATAGCTGTGAATCTATGATGAAGTAAAGCAAAATAATGCTTTGCGAAAAATAAAGCGAAGATGACAAACAAACAACAAGAAGAACAAAACATTTGCATACAGTACACAGGAGGATATTCAAGCAAAAGTTGGTTGTTAGTTGCTAGCGGCAGACACTCAAAACGGTCCTGTTACTATAGCTAAAATAACAACAGCATACAGTATCTCGGTTCTGTGACACATGGCAAAACCAATGTGACTTATGTTTAAAGCAGAGAAAACGCAACCTCAGCATCTGTTTTCAGGTCTTCCTGCTGCTCTCTCCAGTGCTGGAAAGCTTTTCTAATATTAATGGGGTCTTTAAGCTCCTGTCTGATCGTAACCCTTCTTTTTCCAGTGATATTCCTCTGAACTTTCCTCTATTGTAATGTCTCTCAGCCTTATCTCTTTCTACTGTCTTTCTTCAAATCTCCCTCTTGCTCACTCGCTCTCCTCCTCCATCATGAGTGGACACACCCCATACTGCTGATTGGCTCAATCTCTCTCCTCCCCGATCATGAGTGTATAGCCTCTTACTGCTGATTGGCTCACTCTCTCTCCTCCTCCATCATGAGTGGACACACCCCATACTGCTGATTGGCTCACTCTCTCTCCTCCTCCATCATGAGTGGACACGCCTCATACTGCTGATTGGCTCACTCTCTCTCCTCCCCGATCATGAGTGTATACCCTCTTACTGCTGATTGGCTCACTCTCTCTCCTCCTCCATCACGAGTGGACACGCCCCGTACTGCTGATTGGCTCACTCTCTCTTCCTCCATCACGAGTGGACACGCCCCATACTGCTGATTGGCTCACTCTCTCTCCTCCTCCATCATGAGTGAATATGCCTCTTACTGCTGATTGGCTCACTCTCTCTCCTCCCCCATCACGATTGGACACGCCCCGTACTGCTGATTGGCTCACTCTCTCTCCTCCCCCATCATGAGTGAATATGCCTCTTACTGCTGATTGGCTCACTCTCTCTCCTCCCCCATCATGAGGGGACACGTCCCCTACTGCTAAATGGCTCTACTGCTGATTGGGTCACTCCCTCTCCTCCCCCATCATGAGTGGACACGCCCCTTACTGCTGACTGGTTCACTCTCTCTCCTTCCCCATCATGAGTGGACACACCCCTAACTGCTGATTGGCTCCCTCTCTCTCCTCCCCCATCATGAGTGGCCACACCCCTAACTGCTGATTGGCTCCCTCTCTCTCCTCCCCCATCATGAGTGGACACACCCCCAACTGCTGATTGGCCATGCCATTGTGGTGCTCGGTCCGATCCACTTTCAACAGCATTTCTTAGAAATTGCTTACTGCACCTTTAACAATCCTAAACTACTCAGACAGATGCATTTAGTTAATTTGATGTTAAACTAAAACTATCTTCAACCATGCATGGCTCACTACAGAACCCTGCCCTCCACAGACGGACTCAATCTGACTGACAGGCAGAAAGCTGATAAAAACAGCTCACTATTTTTTCCTGTTTCTATAGCCTAGGGCTGTTGCAGAGACAGGTGGGATTTTTCATGACACCTATTTCAGTGAGATCTGTCAGGTTGTAGTGTCATTTGATTTGTGCTATTCCCCCATCCCCCCCACAAAAAGATACAAATATATAATAATAATAATCGCTTTGCATTTACTACTGTGTTGTTATTTACATTTGAGTTTAAAAAGTTTGTATTGGGCAGTTTGAGGCTGGTTTTAGCTGGTCACTTATCAAGAATACACTGATAACGGGCTGGTTAACATGCAATAACAACTAGCTTAGCCAGTAGACAGCTTAGAGAATGAGAGTCATGCTTTATTGTATAAAGAGAAATGAGGCTCATGTTTCATTGCTTATGTCACCTTGTAAAAACAGTAATGCTTCTTTATGAGCTGTTTGGTGTTGTGAGCTCGCTGTTATAAAGATGAGTGTTGTACCTCTAAAAGATGATACAGCGGTTAGCTTTGAGGCAATATATATGCTAATGCCTGCCCCAACTTCCTGTTTCAACAGGAAATACATTAAAAGAGGACAGAAATATGTTTGTCAAACCTTTTTATTTTGTCTTTAATGTCTTTTAACAGATCTCATGTAGTTATTGTGTGACCATCTCCATATTATCGGCTTGTTCAGTGTTGCATGTAATATATCATCCTTAAAATAATGAATTGAGAAATATTAGTCTGGCCTATGCAATACTTTCTAATGCTTCATGTTTAGGAAGTAAACTGTGTGTATTAGATTTATGGTGAAAGGAAAGAGTTTAATTGAAGTTTAGAAGCAAAGGGTACATATAAAGGAGCCGTAGTGTGTCATAAAGCACTGAAACGCTGTCCTCCTCCTCCCTATAAACTCAACACGATGCCCTGACCACTGCTGTGTGTCAGAAGAGTGCCAAACCATATGCCTGAGATATATTTACTCCTCACCACGCAGAAGCTTGCAGCATTTCCAGTTCAATTTGTTCATGTTTGTATGTGTGCATGTTTGTAATAATACCGCTGTTACACTGCCCTCTAACCCCTCTAAGCGCCTTTGACAAAACATTCTAGACTATACCTTCAATATGTACAATATGTAATTTTAGCCACAAGAGGTCGCTTATTCAAAACAAAGACGTAGCTTTATGACGCCTTGATTTCGCAGAATCATGGGAATCTGACAGGACTCGGGCAGAAATCATATTCATGGATGAGCTCATGTATTAAAGATTTATTACCGTTACTGTAGTATGAAGCAGGGTGGAGCGGAACGAGGCTCTGGAGCGATTGCTAATGAGAGACGAGCGCGACACACGGCTCGAGAGCAGTGGAGCTTTCATTACACCGCAGGCGAGCGCTTCCGCTTCTTCAGCTCATGTGTATGTGGGGTAACGCAGCGCTGTTTATCATATTACATTTGAGTGTGTTGAAAATTATGTTATAATGTGCTCTGTGCGTTCGCCGGGAGGCTACTATGAGACACTTGTTCACACTGCAGTGAGATAGATCCATATTAGGCATGTAAAACATGGTACTCACAGTAAATCAAGAAAACCAGATTTAAACAATAAGACTAAACTGTGTCGAGCTATATAACAATGATTCGTTTTCTGTCAATGAATGGATCCAGACAGTTGCTCACCTGTCTAATAAAACACATAATATATTAAAGTGTCTTTGGTGTTTCCATGGTTTCTACAAAATAAACCCAGAAATGGAGGGTAACACGGGTATGATGTCATTGATAGGCGACGCACAGACACGGTCCGTGTCCTGGTAAAATTGCTTATTTTTCTGGGTTTAAACAATCTTGGAAATATTTGAGATAATGTTAGTACACAATTCAACCAAATATTTAACATTGTTCTAGTGTATTTTTGCATATTTTAATTAAAATAAAAAATAAACATTTGATTTGTGCCTTAAATTCACTGAGATCCTGAGAGTGACCCATTCTTTCACAAATGTTTGTAGAAGCGTCTGCATGACGAGTGCTTGATTTTATACACCTGTGGTCACGGAAGTGATTGGAACACCTGAATTCAGTGATTCTATCTATCTATCTATCTATCTATCTATCTATCTATCTATCTATCTATCTATCTATCTATCTATCTATCTATCTATCTATCTATCTATCTATCTATCTATCTATCATCTATCATCTATCTATCTATCTATCTATCTATCTATCTATCTATCTATCTATCTATCTATCTATCTATCTATCTATCTATCTATCTGTCTCTCTGTCTGTCTGTCTGTCTGTCTGTCTGTCTGTCTGTCTCTCTGTCTGTCTGTCTGTCTGTCTGTCTGTCTGTCTGTCTGTCTGTCTGTCTGTCTGTCTGTCTGTCTGTCTTTCTGTCTATCTCTGTCTGTCTGTCTGTCTGTCTCTGTCTGTCTGACTCTGTCTGTCTGTCTGTCTGTCTGTCTGTCTGTCTGTCTCTCTCTCTCTGTCTGTCTGTCTGTCTGTCTGTCTGTCTCTGTCTGTCTGTCTGTCTGTCTCTGTCTGACTCTGTCTGACTCTGTCTGTCTGAGTGCTCAAATGCACTTGTCAAAACTCTTGTCTTGGCGAGGGAAACATGTAAACACAACCGGTTTATCTTAAGTGAAGGACAAAAACAAATTGGATTTGTGTCAAAATATAAGATCTTTATATTATGCAGTTGCTGTTTATTGAGTCATTAATATTAACAAAATTAAGAAAAAAACAATGAAGGAATGTGTACTTGATTGAGAAAGAAATTGGCATGTCATTTAAATAAAATTGATTCATGTTTAGGATTATAGTAGTATAAACAAAGAAAAAATTATATATATAAATATATATATATATATAATTAAGCTCTGAAAAAGACAAAGGGGCATGAATTTTCTAAGGTATTAAGACTTATAAAAGATAAGTCTTTCAAACTTGTTCATTTGTCCAAAATATATTATAACGAGATTGGCTTTCTCTGATTATAGGCCATTCTCATGTGACCAAAGACTACTATTCACTTTTATGATCACTTAGACAGTTTATGAAAGAGGAAATGCGGGACAAAACATACTTTTTTTATGTCGGGGGTCATGACATTTGAAATAGAGCTGAAATATGGGACTGTCCTGGGAAAAACAGGATGTCTGATCACCCTAATAAGAAGCGATTTTAAAAACAAAAAAGTGTGTTTATTAGCATAATGTTTTGATGTCGTCTCAAAATGGTATTGACGATAGTGAAATGTTACGTCATATTAGTATTCACTACTCAGTGTAGGTATCGTAATGAGTCACCCTGCAGGGAAGGCACATATCTAAAAAAAAAAAATATATATATATATACACACACACACACACACGTTGTGTTTTCATGTTTTATGGGAACATTCCATAGGCATAATGGTTTTTATACCGTACAAACTGTACATTATATCCCCTTACACTACCCATCACACACACCTCAAACACACACACACACACACACACACACACACACACACACACACACACACACACACACACACACACACACACACACACACACTGCCCCTGCCCCTAAACCTACCCATCACAGGAAACATTCCGCATTTTTACATTTTCCAAAAACATCACTTAGTATGATTTATTAGATGTTTTCCTCATCGGGACCAAAAAATGTCCCCACAAGGACAATCATTTCGGATATTGCCATCTTTGTGGGGACATTTTGTACTCACACACACACACACAAGCACACACACACGTATACTGCATATATTTTTATTTTGTGAAGCTCAACCTCTTAAGCACACAAAAACAGACATCAGGATCTGCTCCTTAAATAAAAACTGAGGGTAGAGGTGCCCTGTCGCCAAAGAGAGGGACAGACAGACCGCAAACATCCCCACAGTGAAAGACCAGATGGAGAATCTAAATCAGGCCACAAGGTTATAAATACGGCAGAAAAAGTGCACGGAAGCATACCGCTGTAATCACCGCTTATTTTTGCTTCTACCACACTAGCGTACACTGGAGCTTCTGCGTATATTCACGGGATTGCTAAGTCTACTATGATTACTTTCTGTGTACAATGAATGAAATTCATTGTTATACATTGTCAAGCGCTATCTAATAATCTGGGAAAGTAATGTAGAGACGCAGGCACACCAGTGGTGGCGGTTTATTCCATCTCCCTCTGGTAGATTTATGTCCGTCTGACAGATGGGAGATTGAATGTAGAATTGGGGTGGTCCGGACGGTCGCTTATCATCCCTTATCAGATGCTGTATTCTTTCAGAGGAAGGCTTCCTTTTTCGAGTAAAGATAAAGGTGCCATCGAATGGGTTTTGGTCACAAGGTCAACATGAGAACCCTAGAGGTTCAATTAAGACATCAGAGAGCAAGTGGTAATCAGAGGTGTAAAGGCGGCTTTGAATCTCAAGGGAAAATTTGATCTATTCATCACCCTTGCTAACATGTTAACATTTATCACGCTACATTAAAGAGAGGCTATCAGTCACACATGCTGCACTTGGCAGACAACAAAAGCTGGGGCAGGGCAGACACACACACACACACACACACACACACACACACACACACACACACACACACACACACACACACACACACATTTCTCTTGATGAAACCTCAGAACAATGCTACACTGATTAGCATAAGCCACTTGCACAGCTAGCATACTGTATTTTCCAGAAAAAAAAGTTGCACCTGAATGTAAATTGTACTGGGTTAAATATATATATATATATATATATATATATATATATATATATATATATATATATATATATATATATATATATATATATATATACTGTATATTGTATATTGTTCCCTCATTTTAGTAAATTGTGTCCCCCAATTGAACTAATTCATCTCCTCATGTTGTTTGAACTAAAACAAGGAAACCAATGATCACAACTTGGCCACGATTTAGTAAATCGAGGGAATTAATTATTATATTGTATGCACGATTTACTTAAAACAATGGAACAAATTAGTAAAGAGTGCTGACATATTAGTAAGCCGTGGGAATTTGTGGACATAATATACGCCATGTGCGAGGCTCCAAAAGAAATGCATTATTGAGAGAAAAAAACAGTAATAAGTCACATTTTACATTCAATACGGTTTACAATACAATAATTCAAAATGTGAGTATTAAAAAAACATAGCCCATAATTATACTACCATTAATTATAATCAACATTAATTAAAGACACCAAGCCTTATCAAATTTAAAGTGCTTTACAATTTGATCTATACAAAGAAACTTGACACGTCTTAACTTCCTAACAAGCACAAACTGTGTTAAAGTTGAATGTGAGTAACGCACAGTCCAGTCATTTATAATTTACCAACATTTGGCTTGTGTTGACCGATATTTTCCAGTATTTAATGAAAAAAGAGTCCAGTCCAGTTCAGCAATTCCTGGAATTTTGATAAGTTTGTGGGAAATCAGCTGAGCAGCTTGCAAAACATTAATTTGCAAAACTGCCTATTCTGCTGTCCAGTCACGTCACGTTTATTATACATTATGTTACATCTTTATTAGTGCTGTCAAATCGATTAATCGCGATTAATCGCATCCAAAATAAAAGTTTGTTTACATAATATACGTGTGTGTACTGTGTATAATTAATTATGTATATATAAATACACACACATTTATGTACATATGTAAGAAATATTTGCATGTGTGTGAATATATATATATATATATATATATATATATATATATATATATATATATATATATATATATATATATACATGCATGTGTGTAGTCATATATACATAATAATTATACACAGTTCACACATGTATATTATATAAACAAACTTTTATTTTGAACGTGATTAATTGCGATTAATCGATTTGACAGCACTAGATTTATATGTTGTTTTGAAGCAAACAGCTTCATAGTAATAAACTGTGTTAAACATTTGTTTAAAACATTAAATCTAAAACATTGACTTGTAGAACTTTATGATTTTACTTTTACTTTGATGGACTGAACAGAAGAAATGAATCGGAGAAGATTTCCATGTCAAAGAAGGCGGAGCATCTGAGTCACACCTACATATTGCATCTTCGCCACGGACCAATGGTAGTACAAAGATGTGTCTGTCAGCCAGCGCACACTTTTCTAGAAATATCCTTTTGTCACGGCAGAGCCCTACTTCACAACAGACGATTTAAATTGAGCATTTTATGAATGTTTGGTTGAGGGTAAAAAGAAATACATGCATATACATCTGTTGTGAATATGGTGTAATATCACTGTTGCTTGATTATTAGCGAAAGAGACTATAATAACTCCATCTTAAGCCTCTTAGAATGGACAGATCGACAAAGAGAAGTAGCTTCTTATATCACTCTGAAGACAAAGGCATTTTATGGAGTTAGGAGGCATAACAGGCCGAGAATGACCTTCAGAAAGGAAATTGCCTCTATAATAATGTCGCAATTGGTGGGTGCCGACCGGCGACATATACGCCCCCCTCGGCGTAACCTGAAGGGGAAGTGACATTTCACTGTGGCTCTCTTGATGAAATGTCTTGACAAAAGACGCAGATAACATCTTTTTCCTCGCCCGTCTGCACAAGTGTCTTATTGAATCGCCCCCTTCGGGCCAGCATTTCTGGAAATGACATCACTTCACCTGCGAGGGTGTACAGGCCTTTGTTCGCTAGATAACACAGATGCCCTCACTTTGAAAGGTTTGTTACTGAAAAAAATGAGGGATGAAACACATGGAGAGAAGATGTGGAAAGATGTGTAAATTATGAATAGCCTTGAGGTGGAGTAGAGGTTATTGTAAAGCGGATGACCTTTGAATGGGACCCATAGGACTTCACCGCCATCTGTGCCCGCTGGGCATCTCTAATCCCTCTGCCACCATCCTCAGCAGTAATTGGTACCCACACACTGGCATCGTTCCCACATATTTGATTACTCTTCTACATCTCTCTCTCTCTCTCTCTCTCTCTCTCTCTCTCTCTCTCTCTCTCTCTCTCTCTCTCTCTCTCTCTCTCTCTCTCTCTCTCTCTCTCTCTCTCTCTCTCTCTCAGTGTCTATCTTTCTCACTCCCCCATTTGAAAATCATTAACATAGTTTTGCATGTTTCTTCTTCAGGGTCTAAAATGAACACTTGACAAGCAGCAAATGTGGAAAAAAGAGTTTGCAAAAAGAATGCAAATTAAGAATAATAGCATGATCTGCTTTTTATCTGATTAAATGATTCTAGTCTCTCTAGTTTGTAAATAAAGCTAGATAATTGGCACTAAATGGAACTGCAAACATCGAACAGGTTTCCCAAAAGCTCCTGTTAGAAATCCTGCAAGAATGCTGTGTTTACATGACATTACATTTGAATCTCTCTTGGTTTGGTGCCAGTAGAACCGGAGGGGTTAAACTGGTGCCGTGACCCGGATGGGAGTGAGGTTTAGGTGTGTGTAACGGAGGCCAGATAGTGAAGAAGCGGTGTGCAGGAAAACCTCACTCCCCTGGCCTCGAGAGGCACGCTAGTGACAGAAGCTAGCGGATGCAGTCTTTAGTGTCCTTGTTAGTAATCTCGCCTCGATCGGTGGGAGTAGAACCGGCAGGGTAACATTGGTGCCATGACCCGGATGGAAGTGAGGGTTAGGTGGGTGAGTGTAACGGAGGCCAGAAAGTAAAGAGCTGTGAGGGTATACCTCACTCCCCGGCCTCAAGAGGTGCTCTAGTGACTGACGCTGGAGATAGCGGTCTTTAGTGTCCTTGTTAGTACGCCCACCTCCCATGCCGGATACGCCTGTTTGAATCTCGCTTTGAGCAGCGTGAGTAAAATCGGCGGGGTTACATGGGTGCTGTGACCCGGATGGAAGTGAGGTTTAGGTGGGTGAGTGTAACGGAGGCCAGCTAGTGAGCGGCTGTGCAGGTAAACCTCACTCCCCTGGCCTCAAGAGTTGCGTTAGCAACTGACGCTAAATGCTGCAACCTTTAGTTTCCTTGTTAGCACGTCCGCCTCCCATGTCAGATATGCCTGTTTGAATCTCGCTCGGAGCAGTGTGAGTAAAACCGGCAGGGTTACATGGGTGCTGTGACCCGGATGGAAGTGAGTAGGGCCAGTTACATTCATATATATTTGTATATATTCATATCCTCTCTAAACAACTCTGACTTTTAGTGAAGTTTGCTTACCACATATAACAATGCTCTCGCCCCCTTTCCCAATGGATCTTGACTGTTGTCAGATGTCTTTGAATCCTGTTGAAGCCATCAGAAGCGCACATGCCTTAGGAGGGCTGTCTGGATTTGTTTGTTTGCTTGTTCTTTACACCATTGTGTTGCATTCCCATGCCTGGCATCATGCGTCGGCCTCTCCTAAAAAGCAAAAGCCCCCTGCCAAGAGAAATCCTATTTTACAGTTGACTGCACAACAAAAGTGAAATGCAGCCTAAATTTGGAACCACCATAGGCAGATGAGGAAGAATTACTGTCAGATTTACTCTGATACCTAATCAAACCATAATTTATTTCCTGTCAGCGTTGACCTTGGACACCATATGAACGTCATTGTACATTTAGCTAGCGGTGCCAGTGTTTTCCCTCCCTCTGGGCAACTCCAAATATAGTGTATTTTCTGTCTAATCTTTTCTTTTCTTCTTTTCTGTCTCAATATGGCTCAGTATATGTTGATTTGAAGCTCTTGGCACTGGTTTTGCTGTGTTTATTCCGGGCATGCTTTTCTTTCCACACTTTGCCCTACTTTCTGCACTTCATTTTCTTGTTCATCTCCTTCAGCGCCGCCGGATGGAAGCTCCTCTTGCCCTCTTGTGCTCTCGGCTGTAGAAAAGTTCCACCCGTGATCAAAGAATCTCTCCCACATTCTGATGGTGGAAACAAAAAAAACGAGCTCTGCTATATAACAGCAAGGTCTCAGGAGGGATGCTCTGCTCAGATAGCTCTCGCTCAATGTTTCTTCGCCCTCAGCTCTGCTTGGAGGAAATTGAGCTTTATCAATTTAAAACTACGCTCTTTAACGCCTGGTACCTTCAAAAAAACAATAATGGCTGAGTTGCACTTGACAAAAGAAGACGCGGTTTGGTATCAGGGATGGTTTTGAAGTGTCATCTTATGGACGGTATAAGAAAGATTAGCTTTAGCTTTTCATGTTTCATCTTCTGAATGGACTCACTTTGACTTGACTAGACTAGACTAGCGCTGTGACCTGAAATGACTTTCACCAGAACTGAGAATGTGCTAGTGCACGGTACCGGTTAAAAGTTTGAAAACATTACTCTTTTTAATGTTTTTGAAAGAAGTCTCGTATGCTTATCAAAGCTACATTTATTTGATTAAATATTCAGATAAAGCTGTAATACTGTGAAATATTATCACAATTTAAAATAATGATTTTCTATTTGAATATACCTTTATGTAATTTATTCCTGTGATGTCAAAGCTGTATTTTCAGCATCATTCCTCCAGTCTTCTGTGTCACATGATCCTTCAGAAATCATTCTGATATGATGATTTGATGCTTAATATTTTTTTATAACCTGTGAAACTTTTTTCAGGCTCCTTTGATGAATAAAAAGAACAGCATTTGTTTAAAATATAAATCTTTTGTATAAATACCGTTCGAAGGTTTGGGGTCAGTCTTTTTTTTTTCTTTCTTTTTTTAAAGGAAATGAATACTTTTATTCATCAAGGATATGTTAAATTAATAAAAAGAGATAAACATCTTTTTAACAATATAAATGTTTAGTATTTTGAATAAATGCTGTTCTTTTTAACTTTTCATACATCAGTGAATCGTAAAAAAACATTTTTTTACAGGTAATAAAAAAATATTAAGCAGCACAACATTAATGATAAATCATCATATTAGAATAATAATAAATAATTCATAGCTGATGAAAAGTCAGCTTTGATCACAGAAATAAATTACATTTTAAAGCATATTAAATTAGAAAACCATTATTTTGATTTGTAATAATATTTAACAATATTACTGTTTTTTTCCCCTGTATTTTTGAGCAAATAAATGCAGGCTTGATGAGCTTAATTCATAAATATATATATATAAATATATATATATATTGAATATATTATATATATATATATATATATATATATATATATATATATATATATATATATATATATATATATATATATATATATATATATATATATATATATATATATGAATATATATATATATATATATAATATATATGAATTTTAATAAAATATATCAATACAAATCTATTTTAATCTAAAATCTATACATTATGATAGATACACACACACACACACACACACACACACACACACACATGTTGTGTTTCCATGTTTTGTGGGGACATTCCATAGGCGTAATGCATTTTATACCGTACAAACCGTATTTTCTATCCCCCTACACTGCCCCTGCCCCTAAACCTACCCATCACAGGAGACATGCCAAAAAATGTCCCCACAAGGACAAAAATTTGGATATTGCCATCTTTGTGGGGACATTTTGTCCCCATACCGTAGGGATTACCAGTCCACACACACACACACACACACACACACACACACACTCACACATGAATACAAATAAATTAATATTTCTAATGTTTTAAATATAATAAAAAGAAAGAGATATTCAAGCTGAAAAGGAAGAAAAAGAATATTTTTTGATGAATTTAATTAGAACATCTTAGAGAAGGTTTTGACATGCAAAAGTTTGATGTGTTGCCAGCCAAAATATGATGTTTTATTGCATATGTTGGGAGAGATGAATCATATAGAGCAGTTCATTCACTCACAGTAACTTGTAGTCTTGCCTTCAGTATCTCACACGGAGACAAATCCTGTGAGTCCCACCGACATCACTCTCATTTGTAGCTATGTTGCTTCTCATTTGCATTATGTTATGCATACGTAGAATTTTCTCAACTTTGTTGCGATGTTGGACACGCTCACATTTTAAATTAGCGGCCATTCAGAACTTCTACCAGTCAAAAATATCAAGAATAAAATAGATTATCAAAGTCATAGCTTACATTTAATCACATTTATTATTAAATCTCATTCTGAATCATTAAGTTGCTTTCAGCTTTAAAAAGTCAATCACTGTTTGCGGATGCCAATAAAATAAAATAAAAATAAAAACAAAATGTGACATCTGTGACTACTTATAATTAACATTCATTTCATGTTAACTCCAAATATAGACCATTTCAAAATGACAAAATGAACATTTCATAGTATATCAGTAAAAATGTGCACTTATAAATATTGTCCTTCACGCTCATGTGGTTTTGGAGAGTGTATAGAAACCCCGTCGTGCTGGTTGATTTATTGGGATTGGTGAGTTTCATTAAACTGACTGAAGTGTGTGCCTCCGTACGGAGTGATTCATTGCGAGTAACAAAGAGCAGCCTGGACTCATAACATAATTTATGAATCATTAGAGCAACCGCCAGGATTTCTGAACAAGGTTTCAGCACTTACTCTCTCTTCTCCTGCTGCATGGGGGATTTTTCTGCAACACGGATCTCACTTATTATTTTTTATGACTTGCATGGAAAAGTCATGAAAGTCATGGTTTGTCACATGTGAGTGTGCGATGTGTGTGAAGTATGACAGATCTCTACAGAGCTCCCCATGGGATGCGCTCCTGTTGAATACAACAACTTAGATTTCATGTTGTTTGGAGGCAAGTTTCTGTGTTTTTCTCATGATCATGGATATGTTAAAATAGAACCAGGAAACATTCAAATTCACAGGAATTGGTTGAAGTGACGGCGAAGTCATTATTTAAGCATATCATTAAACTGAGTATTGAGTACGTATATATGAAAGTGTTATGAATCATTTTATATCACTTCTTTGTTTTCCATCTGACAATGTCACATTCCAGTATCTGTAATTTATAGGTAATCTGGGGAACAAGCAATTTTTATAATGCCTCTTATTTATTTTGTGATTATTCACATTTGGCAGATTCAGCTAGGGGTTTGTGAACGTATGACTAAATACAAAGTTTGCAGAAATTAAAATGTATTAACAAAATAATTAATATTTATTATTATATCAGTCTTTATAAAACACAAGGAAACTGTGATATTAGTAGGGTTATAACAGTGATATTACTATAGTCTAATATGGTACATTTTAATCTTATTTTAATTATTATATAATAATAGTTATTATTTATTTATCTTATTTTACAAAATTTTTCTCTGAACTTTTTCGCAGACCCTAAACATTCCTTGTGGCCACCCTTGACAACTCAAATTGTGAATAAATAAATAAATAATAATAATAATAATAATATATATATATATATATATATATATATATATATATATATATATATATATATATATATATATATATATATATATATATATTATTTGTAATAATGTACTGTAAAAAGTTTCAGGCCTCTCCAATTTAAAATTTTCTAGTGACCGGTCACATCTAAATTTTTCAATTGGCTAAATTGAATTTCTGTGAATTGAATTTTTTTAATTGTGGCAACTGTTAACATGGGCTCAATTAGAAATAATATGTTGACCAATGGAAAAATTTATTTTACCAACACTGTAAAAAATTTCAGCTCCTCCAATTAAAAATTTTCTAGTGACTGGTCACATCTACATTTTTCAGTTGGCCAAATTTCTGATTGATACAATTTAATTCACAGAAATTCAATTTGGCCGATTAAACATTTTAAATTGTAGTAACAATTGCTTATTTCTCACTGTCCCAAAATACAAAAATGACTAAAAACATAAATATAGTTAGCACATTGAACACAGACAACAGGGTTGACATTCACATTACTTTATTAACAAGTCAATTCCAACACAGGATATTTTGTGAAATTTACAATATTTTCAATAAGGAAATACTCTGAATACATACAAGAAGTCTTCTGCATAACAGGCTGTCTTGATGTGATGAAGAAAATGCAGCACTGCATATGATAAAGACCTGCAAATAAAAATAACATTAATGATAAAGTTTCCCTGCATCACATCTGGCAAGTGACAGAACAGAAGTTACTTTATTATATAATGAGGATGAGACGAATGAATGGACGAATAAGAAAATCACAAGCTTGACGTGTTTGATATTGAAAGGCAACTGAGCCCTGAGAGAGGCCGACGGCAGTCTAACGCCTGTGTTCAACGGTCGCATGGCGCACATGTCACACAAATGACTTCATTTACTTATTACCTATTATTATAGACATAAAAGACATGAGGAAAATAAAACTATTGGCTACCATTAGATAATTATGATGTAATCGAGAACACACTCATGAAACCAATGAATGCGTGAACTCATGATTCTACAAAATGTCTTTTAAACTTCATACCGGGTCATAAAGCAACACTCTGGAGAATAATTTCAGTGCTCAATACTCACCAACGTCTTGTGATGAGGAATATCTCCATTCTCTTGGGAATGTTTGTTTCGTTCTTCAGCACGGCTGGTTTGGCTGTGCTGGCGCAGTGGCGCGCATCCCCGTTTGAAATCCCCACACGAACGGTTTTCCATGCGTATAGAGTTTTTCGGACGTAGGACTTGTTCACCCAACATGGATTTTTCACTTCGACTTCATAGATTGACTGAGCACAATTAAATATGTTCGGTGAATATACAATTTAAATTTTGAGTGAAGACCATAAGCTATAATTAGTACAATGCATATTTTTGCATGGGGATACTTATTTGGAAGTAACTTATTAGGCCAATATAATAATAATCAATTGTCACAATTTTTCCCCCAATTTTTTTTTTACAGTGTATTTACGCCGCGGGTCCCCTTACAGCGAAGTCGCCATTTTGCGCTGCCATGTTTCTACAGAAGCCCTAAAAGGACAAACTTCTCTACAGAGCATTAAGCCGGGTATCACACTGTGCGATTTACCCACGATTTGGCCGTCTGAGACAAATTTAGCAAATCCTAAAAGATTTCTCTGAACCTAGGCTAAAATCTGAAGTCTTTGATCATTAGTTTGACATGTTAACCGGCAGAGATCAAATTTTACCTCAGACGAAATTCTGGCAGTGTCAAAAGCTTTGGCGCACAATCCTGCAGTGTGACTTCTCCTACGCCAAAATGAGCGCTAGAGATTTCTTTGTAGCCACCATTTCAATCCCGCATGTAAAGCAGCTCACCGTCACCGAACGCTTCGTTCATTGATGATATAAAACTCTGGACAAATTTTCTTGCGTGTGTCTGTTTTAGCGGGCCTCGACTCTCAACTATCACACAGTCTGACATTAATGGCAACTTAGATCTTACAGTGTGACTAGACCACTAGATATCGCTAAAGATCACACATTGCACCTTTAAAACATCCTGCGAGCTTAAAACATCCTCATCATTATAAACAAAGCATTTATTTCATACTCATTTATACTCCAAAAATGGCTCGTTTTGATATTGTGCAATCTGTGATGTCACAAGGGCAAACACATTTGCATATGACTGCCTCCAGAGCAAGATATCGACGAATAGTTTTACATCATTGCTCCATAGGCCTGCCTATTTGCACCCAGTCGCTTAACAGCGGATGAGAGTGCCGTGTCGCGTCAAAAGCTAATAGAACCCATTATAATCACGGACGCTGTCTACACTACACAGTTGCTTCGTCTGTAAATGGCTGTTTTATACGGGTAATGTTTTCAAAACACTCACGTGTAATAGCGAGTGGCCGCTGATATGCAATGCAAAGTGGTCATTTACTGACAAGCCTTAAAGGAACCGCCTCTTAAAAATGGAAGATTTCAGACAGGGTCAGCATGAAGGTTGAAGATAAAAGTTTTTCTGCATTTTTACATTATAAGTGAACCTCAAGGAACATATTTAAAAAAATCCATGTCATGACCCTTTTAATACAAGAAAGAAATCGATTGATTGAGTTTTGCACATCCCCACTGTGGAATAAGATTATTTAGGACATAAATATGTATCACATTAATGTAATGCATTTAAAAAGCACAGAGTAGTGATAAAAATGTTGAACACTGACTCCTCTGTTCCGTCTCGGATCATAAGATCGTTTATGGAGCTGGTAAGGACACAGTGACATTGAGCTTTAGAGGACAGCGGTTTGTGAGTGTGTGTGAGAGATTAAGGGACTGGGGCGGTTCTCATTGTTCTTGTTCCTATGAAAGGGGACCGGTCTTGGTGCTTCCTGGTGGGTTTGGTAAGGTTGCATATTCCCACAGATGGGTGTGTGTGAACTCATAAATGCATGGAATACTAATGAGCAGTCTGGGGCAGAGGGGGTTGTGGTGGGACACACACAGACACACATCTGAATCAGTGAAGGAATTTGCCCAACACTCGCCTAAGACTTTTGATTCAAAAAACAAAAGTAAAGATATTTGAGGCACGCACTTGTGGTAATAAGTTTACATACCCCTTGTAGAACCTGCAATATATATATATATATTTATCAAGCTAAAAAGTATAAAAAATACTTTAAAAAATAGATATACATACAGTAAGACTTATATTTAAAATGATTTGTAAACTATTTGAAGTATTTTATGCTGACAAAATAATAACTATTATTTTTGTTATTGTATAGAATATTTATTTATAAATAATATATTTGTATCTTAATGTATATGGAACAATGTTCATAATAACTGATGATAAATGAGAGTGTGCTGTACATGGACAGATCTATATGGAAATGAGATGCTTTTGGCTGATTGTGCAGACAAGAGATTTTTATATACAAGCGATTATTTTGATATTCGAGCGATATAAATTGGCCATGCCATTTGGCCAAGTATTGATTTTTCTTGACTGTCGGAATTGGCAACAGCTTTTATATGGAAAAGAGCGGCTTGCACATTCTGCTAAACATGTTTTTTGGTTATTCAGTGAAAGGAAATAAATATGGGTTTTTGTGTGCTCAAGAGCTCAATTTGAGCCTGTCCTTTTGAAAAAGAAGTACACTTTAGCAAAAAGAGTACTTATTACAAGAATAATATACTTTAACCCTGAAACGCATATTCCTCATGTCTCTAGTGGCCTGGGACGTTATTCACTACCCTCCTCCTCCTCATTCATTATTTAAAGTTAGACATCAACCATTTTTTTTTTTTTAATTTATTTATTTATTTTAGTTTTTTGATTGTTTCAAATCTGTAGCACTTTGAGATTTTGCCTAATGTAAAGTGCATTATAAATAAAATGTATTATTATTATTATTAGTATATAACAAGAAAAACATACAATTATAAAAGATTTCCTGTTTTCCCATTCATTGTAAAAATTATATAAGGTCTCTAATGACCCGAGGTGTGTAACACTGTAGTATATTTTTTTCTGCACAACAATAATTGCATCTTTGATGACTGAATAAGTGCAGTTCACATTTATTCCACAAGGTGGCAATGTCTGATCCACAATGATGAAGTGACGTTTCACTCATAGTCACCGCAGGCAGAAAACAAAAGAATAGGCAGAATCATCAGCAACCTTTGAAATGGCTCAGCCATTTACAGCAGAGGAAGAGCTGAACGCAATCAAACATTACTGTCACTGTCACTTGATGCTGGATCTGTGAAGACGATGTCGACATCTGATGAAGATGTTGAAAATTATCATGAATATGAGCAGATGCTGAATGTACTGGGAAATGAGCTCTGACGAGGACAGTGATGATGGTATAAAACATCTGCTCACACTGAACCCTTCCAAACTCCAAAAGATAACAAAATATGCTTCATTTTATTCTTTATTCATAAGTTGAGATCCACCTGTGTTAGATATAGATCTGGGGCCGTATTTACAAAAAACATCTTAAGGCTAAAAGTAGCTCCTAACTTTTTTTTTAGAACCATCATATGACCCCTTTCATTTCAGGACTCCTATTTCACAAAGCATTTTAGCACTAAAACTAGATCCTAAATCTGTGAAAAGCCAAGTCACTAAGAGCAAATCACAAACAATCCAGTGGATTTTGCTGTAATCCGCCTCAGCAATCTGCTAAAAGACACTGTACACAATTGAGCAGGTGATGGGTGCTGAACCTTTTCTTCATACATGCAATACAGTTTTTGATTTATAGATTTGAATCATGATATCATGATAAAATGCAGGACATATATGTAAAATATATTAAATTACAAATGTAAATGCATTAATTTAGAAAAACACTACAGTAAAAATAATATAATCAAGTACTTTACATGTGCTTTAGTATGTTAGTCAACACATCAAAATAAGTGTACTTCTTTAAAGCACTACATTATCACAAAGTGCACTTTTTATTTAAGACATTTGAAGTATACCACAAGTGCACATTCAATACAATTAACCTCAATTTTTTTTTTTTTGTTGCAAATAATGGACAGAATTGTTGCTATTCCTTTAAATTCACATCAGAGTTCTGGAGCTCTGGGTCAATCCAATACCTGATGTCTGACCTCACCTGCTTCATGAATTTACTGCAGTCATAGGTGAAAAGAACATTTTCTCAGCCTGTATTTTCATTATTTTGGAGAACTAAACTTGCCTCCAGACATTTCATATACACGTTAGTGAGAAAGAACAGATCCAGGTGTCTTGTTTTACAGCGTTCATGAACTCCTACCTGTGACTCAATGTTATACGAGTCGGTGTGAGTAAAGACAGCTGTGGAAAGGTTTACATGAACCTGAAGCTACTTGATGATTGATGGTAGAGACGTTATTACATGATGCAGAGCCTATAGGATCATGGAAACAATGACCTCAGTGATGTGGCATCACAATTACAATTACACATTTGCAGCAGATGGTCTGTAGTCTGTAATCTTATTAATGGTGACAATCATATACAGTAAGTGTTGATTTTGTACAATTCATCACCAATACCTAAACAGCATCCCCTCAAAGAATAGTTTCCCAGGGATAACGCAATAAAGAAAAATTCTATGACTTTGTGAAACCAAGTGTGAAATGTTATTTTACCTAGGGTTAAAAGTAGGGCTTAGAACAAAAATAACCTGGGGTTAAGAGCAGTATGAAAATCACCATGTCATTGAACAAGTTTAAAGGTTGGGGAGGCTAGCAATAGCGAGCTAGCTTCAGCGAGCTTCATGTCGCATTCCAGACAGGATTCTGTCCCAACCAGGATCACTTTCGTGTGGGCACCGTGGCGCAATCGAAAACGGGGGTGGGGTCGATTGCCGGAAAGAATCGCATTCCGGAGAGGATTCTGTTCCGGCCAGGATCACGTTTGATCAATTACGTTCACCATGGTGCAATGGAAAAGGGCAAGGGCTCAAGCCCCCCTTTGTGCATGTCACTGACCCAAGATATTCATGTCTTTCTTTTCTCAGGCGAAAAGAATGTTTTCCAAAAAAAAAGACATTTTCTCCATATAGGGGACCTCAAACAACAGGTTGAAGCTCCAAATTGCAGTTTCAATGCAGCATCAAAGAGCTCTACACGATCCAAGCTGAGGAATAAGGGTCTTATCTAGCGAAACAATCAGTCAGTTTATAAAAAAAATAAAAATGTATATACTTTTTAACCGCAATTGCTCATCTTGGCACTGGTGTCCACGACTTAGAGAGATCATGAATGATGTGACGTTCCTCTGTGCACTCCGTTCAAAGAGGTAGGGTAAAACTCCATCTCATTCTCTCCTCGAACTTCAAAATCGCCCAACATCGTTGTTTTACCGTTTTTCTGTAAAAGGTATTTGACTTAGTCTTTACATGTTCGCTTTGTAGCCACTGGGGCGGTATTTCATGGGGCCTACGTCATGTGTGATCTTTCCAACGTGACTATATAATGCGGGAAGCCGTGGACGCTAGTGCAACACGAGCATTTGTGGTTAAAAAGTATATACATACGCTTTTTTAGAAAATGTCTGATCATTTCGCTATAAGACCTTATTCCTTGTCTTGGATCGTGTAGAGCTCTTTGAAGCTGCATTGAAACTGCAATTTGGACCTTCAACCCATTGACCCCATTGAAGTCCACTATATGGAGAAAAATCCAGGAATGTTTTCCTCAAAAACCCTAATTTCTTTCCGACTGAAGAAAGAAAGACATGAACATCTTGGATGACATGGGGGTGAGTCAATTATCAGGAAATTTTAATTCTGAAGTAAACTAATCCTTTAAGTGAGACAATCACATTTCCATGCAGTTTTCCATCACAGGATCCACCCTAAGGAGGAGAAATCCACAGGATGAAAGCAATGTTCCTAATGCAGTGTCTCTGGTACGCGATCTGATGTCCTAAAGCTGCTAAAGTGATTGAGGAGCACAGGGAGGCAATGGTGTAATGGAACACTGATCCCTGCTGAACTTCCTGTCAGCGCACCCGTCGCTGGACCGAGAGCGGAGGGAAGCGGGATGAGGGGAAAGCTCTATCAGCCCTCTATCTGCAGCGGGATTAATTAGCCGCTTAGACGGGTGGTCTTGAAAGTGTCGAGACATCAGCATGCAGAGGGCTTCTGGGACATGAAAGCTGCGAAAGCTAGGCGAAGCAGAGATACTGATGTGAGAATGTTTGTGTGTGTCGATTTAGATAGATGTGGAATGTGGTTGAAGTACTGATGGAAAATAATTCCCATGGTGGACACAGACCTGCTTTAAACAGTTCAAACTCGAGTGTCTGGAGAGATACAGAGCGTAAACATGGAAAGAGTAGAGTTCACTTATTTAGGGCCGGTTCACGGTTTTTGCATTTAAAAGCATGAGACGCAGAGCGCTGGAATAGGAAAAAACTCAAGGTGTCTTTAAAAGTTGAACTTATTTTAACTTTCAAAGGAGCATCTTTAGAACAGTTTCATGCGCGAGATGCTGTGAAAGATGCGAGACACGAGCACAGGTCAAAGATGCATTTTTGTCTGGCTAACACTGATTTTATTAGCATTTTATTAATCCTAAATATAAACAGGTTTTTTAATATTATCACAGTTTTTGCATATTGCAGTTTGACAAAATAACACTTTAATTGGAAAAGGCTCATTAAACATTCTGTTCACATGGGATATTTACCTTTACAAGGTATTTCTTTATTTTGTATGTATCATATTGCATCTCTAGCTCTTTACTATCTATCTGTCTTTCTGCCTGTCTGTCTGCCTGTCTATCTGTCTGTCTGTCTGTCTGTCTGTCTGTCTGTCTGTCTGTCTGCCTGTCTATCTGTCTGTCTTTCTGTCTATCTCTGTCAGTCTGTCTGTCTGTCTGTCTTTGTTATATTTTCTACATTTTGTCATTAGAACATTTCACTGGATGTGTATGGCTGTATGATATATACAATATAAAACTAATAATTTTGTAAAATGGTTTTTCATTTTTTAAGTCTGGATTTAGGTCTGGGACAAGAGTAAAATAATAAAATGCATTTGTAAAAGGCATTGGAAAAATAGCAGAAATAGAAGATAATGTTATGAAAAAACATTGCCCCCAAAGTTGAAGAAACACCCAGTCAGACATTAGCATAGCACAAACACTTTCTTGTTCTCCATCAACCCCCTGAGGAAAGCAGTGATAATTTTGTATAATACTGCCCCTGGCCAGGATTTTTAGTCAGGATTTATGGGACCCTGCACTATCATGTAGAGTTTGCTTTGGAAAAGTCTTGCCTCAAGACATTTCTCTGTGTGCGGCTTTAAACCCAAAGGTTTCTCTGCTATGTTGAAACAACCCAAAAACCAAAATAGCAGCTGTCAGTCATGTGCCCAGAGATGAACACACATCAAAAAAAAAAAAAAAAAAAACGATGGAAACTGAGAAAACCCAAAATAAGCAGCACAGAGAGTTAGCTTAGAGAAGCTAAGCAGCACATATGATGGCTTTCATCACGGTGACAAGTCGACAGACTGTGCGGCTGTATGAAATGTTAGATCTTCTTATATTCATGCATATTTATTGTGCATTACATTTCAGTATATGCGTTACCTCATTTTAACTCTGTTCTTTGGGTAAGATGGTTATGTAAGCCATGGCATATGCAAATGCAATCAACGTCTATTTATAGAAACTAGATTTTCATTTGGAGTAGTGCTTGTGACCATGATAGGGTGTTCTGGATGGTTCCAAGGGCATTTTGTTTGTAATGGAAAATATGGTATATGGTTCCTAGGGTGTTCTGGATGGTTGTTTACTAGCCCTCTATGATATTATGGTCTCTAGATGTGATGCAGACCCTCTTTCAGTGTAAGACAATTGGATTTCTTATTGAAAGTGTGACTGCGTAGTTTAGTAATGAGTGTTATGTCAGCTCAACTTGGTGATCTAAGCTGTTTTTATTGCCAGCAGACTTTGAACTGAGTGCCTGTTTGATCAGCAATTGCAAAAAGAGGCTTACTTTGATAGTTCACTGCCCGTTACAAAGACTGACCAAATGAGCAAAGCGGCTTAACCTGGTTCCGAGGTCATTAATGTAACACAGAAGTATGCGGCTGAAATGTGAAATTACATATTATGGTAAAAAGGCCCTTTTGGGGTTGAGATTAATTTGCTCAGACAAACCTCAGTAGGCTAAGAGTGTGAAAACTCGCAAATAAATTACACCCTAGTTGACCACTGCGGAAAACTACATACTTTAGATTCTCTCCTCTGAACCTCTTTTTTTTTCATCCAATGTTGCGTATCGCTGTACATTCTGGCTCCAGCAGTAGAAATATTATTAAATGCCAATTTTAGTGACTTCTCTTCGGCGCTCAGTAACTGCTGTTGTAAAGATCTTGACAGCCCGAATGAAAACTCTGGGAAAACTGCCTTGTGTGCGGCAGAGAAGAAAGAGGTGCGATTATAGCCGAGTATAGCACAGTTTCTTGCCGATTAATTGTGTTGTGCTTTACTTATCCCTAGGCATAAAGATCAAGTGTTATTGTTAAGGTTTATAAGTAGGCATTTTAAAGGAATAATTCAACCATAAACTGTTATTATTTACTCCCCCTCATGTTGTTTCAAACCTGTATGTTGTTTTTTCCCTAGAGCACAAAAGTGGAGGTTTTGATGCAATGTCGAAGCAGCCCTTTGCTATACAATGAAAGAAAAGCTCTAAAGCACTGATATTAAAGATGCATTCAGCAGCTTGGTGCAAATTTAGAAAGTTTTGCGCATTAGGAAATAAATTGTGTTTTAGTTATCTGAATGGTGTAAGCCCTTCATGAGATGAAGACTATATTTTCTACAAAAAGTGTTTTAATTATGACACAGGTAGTCCCTCTCAATGTATTTTGCCACGTTGAAATTACTCACCGCCTCTGTGTATTCACTAGTAGTGTTGTTTGATGATGTAAGAGTGAAAATCAGACAATAAATCACTTATTATCATGCTTTACCGGAAGAAACAGCAGTAGAATCAGTACCCATACGGCCAGAGATACCAAAAAATGAGCATAGACATCGGTATAGCTCACAACGTGGGAAGATTTGATAACGGAGAAAATCCTGAGTTATGATTCTCAAGTGGCTCAAGTGTACATACACCAGCATCAAACACCACTATGGTATCGGCATTTAAAGTACATGAAGAACAATGAAGCTAATGCTGCGTTCACTGCGTTCAGTAAGCCCCATCACTCGAACGCAGATGAGCAAATGGAAGTTGAGGATCAGCTGCACGGGAACCAGAACATCTTTATAGAGAAACATTGGAAAATCTGAAGCTCTCATCGGTTTGATGGTGTTTTTGCTACAAAAATGGTAAAACGATGTCCCTGGGGTATTTGTAACACTGATTCCAGGTATCCTGAAAGGATTTTCTGGTTGTCATACTCTCATAGAGTTTCGATTAAAGTTAGTGAGTCCATGCAAACGTGCAAACCTAAATAGCTAACTGTTCTCACATCAGGTAGGTCAAAAACACATAAACAAAGGTCTAAATTTCAGTGCCTCTCCATATTAACCTGGTTAAATGTAAATTAATTGAATCTTACCCTGTGGTTGATATCTGTGATTGTGACAACCGTAACATAAAGAGCTTCTCCCGCTTGCATTGTGATCTGTAAACCCTCACTTCCAAATTAATCTTGTTAGTTTTGTTACCCACCATATTTGTTTAAAAATCTTTTATATATCCCTCCATATTTAAGTCCACTTGAAAGCTCCTCGACAAGAGGTGGTCCTTCTGTGTCCAAAAAGGTTTTCACACTGACAGCTGTCATTTTAAGACAGTTAGCAACTCTGTTTGTTTGTCCAAGTTAGCAACAGTAATTAAGGAAGGCGGGGCTTACTGATAGGTAATTTACACTGTTCACATCCGCGGACTGGGAAGAATTCATTTCTATGGCAACACTATCAATGCCTAAATGAATCTGCAGCTGCTAATTGGTAGTAGGAGCTCTCAGACAATCCCCAGTTTACAAGCTGCAATTACTAGCTCTAGAAGGAACAATTTGACTAAATTGGACATCACTATTGCATGTTCACTCCAAACATGTTTGGCAGTGAAAACTGTGTTTAGCTAACCAGTGTTATATCATCATAGCACCCAACTCAACCACAAACTCAGAATAAATAAATAAATCCTTAAAGGCCCACTGAAATGCCTTGAAACGCCCAGCATTGCCTAATGTGTTGACGTGATTTTCACTAAAACAGGAAGACAGGACTGGATATATCGAACAGCTCCTCCCCCTTTTTAAAATAGCCAATAGCGTTTAGTATCACAGCCCGGGCAGAGCTGTTGAGCTCATTAAAGCAGCAGTTTCCTCCTAATCTCTAACCGTTTCTCCTCCTAATCTCCTATATCGCTTTCAAGTAAAGCATTCTGTGCAGAATTCAGATGGGTCCGATACGTTTTCTGGTCTGCGCCAACTCGATCATATGATCCGCTCTGTTCTATCGTGTCTCTGGAGTGGAGAAGACAGTGGGTGCATGCTGCGGTGATTCGCGTAACATTCAACCAGACTTAATTCGCCCCAATGGAAAGCATATTTAGACTGTCTGAGTTGTTCCCTATCCCCTATATCGTGCATTTGTGCCATTCACCATGTGGAAAATAGTAAATGTATGAACAAGTGACTAATTTTACACATAGTTTCAGCGGCTATTTATAATGTAGGGGGCGGGACGCTTTAGATTCTAGAGAGCCATTGATTTTTACAGAAAATCTGAGGGGAAGCTGAAGTGCAGAGTGATGTCATCAAAATCACTGATCCATATAAGTTTCAAACGCTTATATCTTCTAAATACAAATATTGTCATTGTTTTGGAGCACACTAGCTGATAGATAACAGTAAAACTAACATATTCATACTAAAAGCCAAAAAACTTCCATTTTCATTTCATGGCGACTTTAACTTAATCATTACATACCATTGAAGTCATGCATTTGAATGTCGGAAGTTCAAATTTTTTGTTTCCCTGCTGGCTGCTACAAATTTTCCCATTATTAATGGAAGCCAGAGAAAAGTGGGGTCATGGGAACTGGGCGAAACCCTCTGAGGAAAGATCACGTCTTTGAGATGGAGTTACTGCTCTCAGCATTCAGAGCAAAGGAATAACTGAGTGTTATTCCTTTCTGTCTGTGAAAACAGAGATCTGTGCAACAGAGAGACGTCGATTTGCTCTCTTCATGTTGTGGATGTCAATCAAAATCATAAAGGAAGCATTTGAAAATCCTTAAGCATTGAGAGGCATTCCATTGGCTTAATAGCTCAGTCACCCGCACTTTGTAGGAGTTCACATGGACTTATTTGGTGTCTGAGCTGTACCGCAGCAAGGATTTTAGCGTCAGTTTAGCAAAGCAGTCAGACATTTTTGAAAGGAGGAAAAAGCGGAATATTTCACAAGCACTAATACATTCCTTAGTCCTCCTTTTTATGTCTTCATGCACCCTCCTCCGAATCTTCTTTGGACATGTCTGAAATTAGGCTTATGGAGAGAGACGTTGAGTTCACTATCATAAAATGGCTTTCTGTGTAGAAGGGATTGTGGTATTACTTTTAAGGATTTTACCATTCCTGTTCCTACCAGCTGCACCTCAATGGCTCCCCACGTCTGAAGTCTGTTAAATCGGAGTTGTGAGCTTCTGATATCAATCTTAAAGTCATTTACAGCGAGACAGCAGTTTATCATCATCCCACACGCCGTATTAACTCTCAGCTTTCTCCCCAAAAATCAGAATACAGCTCATTGGTAGGAAGAGTTCATTGGTAAATGAAAATCGTCTTTATTTACTTTTTTTATAGAAAAATTATAAAGTATTTATAAAGTATGTACTGGCTCCTCTTTTCCATGCAATTAATATTAATGGGTACTGGAGCTTTCAAGCTTTAAAAATACAGATGCAAAAGCTCCATAAAAACATCATAAAAGTGGTCCATGCTTGGACTTGTGTACTAAATTCCCAGTCCTCTGAAGTCATACGTTAGCTATGTGTGAGGAAAAAGTGCTTGGCATCTGCTGTAAATCTCTTTGACATGTTCATGAGTGTTTATGAGAGAAGAAGCGACGTCCAGTTTGTAAAGAAATCATTGTCACAGCAGTGATTCACCTTGGGATAGAATTGTAAAGCATTTGCATAAATAGTAAGTCAGAAGGACATTTTTCAAAGTGAAAGTAAGTGCTTTAGTACATATACAGTATTTATATATGAACGGCAGTGACAGAAATGAGCATTTATGAGAGAAGCAATGCCTAATTCATGAAGATGTTTTTGTTAATGAATCAAAATTGGTTCTGAATGATTCAGACTGGGTCAGAGTTATGTAATCAGATTACTTTTTTTAAGTAACTAAAGTAACACTTTTAAATTTAAGTACATTTTTTCAAGTGGTGCAAGTTGCTTAGTTTTCTCATGTATTGACTGACAGCTCTCCAATGTGTGCGCTTTGTGAACATGATATGTCGACATCTCGCATTTCTGACTTTTTATCTCACAATTGCGTGAAATAAAGTCAGAATTGCAAGTTATAAAGTTAGAATTGCGTGATATAAATTCTGTCTTTATAACTCGCAATTGCAAGTTTATATCTCGCAATTCTGAGATATAAAGTCGCAATTATCTTTTTAAATGTTTTATTTTGTGGCGGAAACAAGCTCCCATACAAAACAGATCCAGGATTGCTCAAAATCAATACAAAAGCGAACTCAGAATATTGCGTAAACCTGCAATAATTGAATGTTACAAATATACTTTATGTATTTAAACTCACTTTATTAACCAATGTCTTTGCTGCTGACATTCAATGATCCAATTAAACCATATCATTAAGAAAAAATTATAAACATCACATTTGTGTTTCATATTTTTTGTTTTTATTGCTGAAGTAAGAGCTTGAACTCTTTCTTCTCCTTTTTTCTCCTATTCTTCTGTGATCCAGAATGGTGGCACAGCTGAACGTTTTGTTTGAGCTGCGCCTTCTACTGGACAGGAGTCAAATTGCATTTCCTTCCGTCTGAGGCTTATTATTTTCATTTTGGTGTGAAAGGGCCATTAGTAGCCTTTTATTTTCCAAAAACAGAAACATAGAGGGCTTGTAAATAAAATTAGGAAACAAAAAAGCAAGCCCAGCTCAGGTTAGATAAAGTAATGCTACACATTACTTTCCATAAAATAACATTATTCATGTTTTTAGGGAGTAACACAATACTGTAATTTTTAACAGTAACTTTCCCCAATGCTGCACATATGTCATATGGACCACTTTTATGATTATTTTTTAAGCTTGAAAACTTCAGCCCGCATTCATCCAATTCAATTCTAATTTGCAGTTGATTTCCAATTGTATGGAAAAGAGCATAAGGTACATTCTTCAAAATGTCTTCTTTTGTGTTTCTCAGAAGACAGTCATACAGTTTGAAGACAACATGAGGCTAAGTAAATGTGTTTTGCGTTGGATTTAAAGTGCCTCATTAAAGTGTTTACATTTGGTGTGAATTTATACCCTAAGATCATTAACAGGGCCTGATTTACTAAGTGTTCGATTTGATCAATCCCGGTATTGACTGGAGACCTCTGACATGTTCAGTGGACAACAGATCAATGGAGATTAAGTGGGAATTGCTGAAAGGAGATGTATGGGTTTCAGGAATGACATTGTAGCCATGCAGACAAATTGAGTTCCTGCCAAAGATCTGCGGAGGACTGTCTCAAGGGAAGTAGCATTGACATCGGGCTGTACTGCTGAAACGATTATTGTGTAAGATACCTCTAGTTTTTATGGGGCTTTAATTTGGTTAATTCTGCCTTGGCTTGCAAACAAGGCAGTAATGACTCAAACAACCAGAAGAAATGTTCAAAGGTGACTGCTTGTCAAGTCGTGTTCTAGGATTGCAAAGCATTTGCCATGAATAAAGATAAAAATGAAATACTTATTTCATGGTCACTGAAATTAATTTTTAAGACGCGAAGTGAGCAGGATATATTAAAATGAAGTGCATGGATTGGGCAGGCATGTTAATGATACTAAATCATGTAACTGGAGTCCCCCAGTCTTGGCGGAGTAGATCTGCTACGCTGCTGCTGATGATTTTTCTGCTGTTGGTTATTGCTGCTGCAGAACAAGTTCGCGACTTGCTACTGCCAATACACACGACACACTGCGGTGAGCAAGCAAGACATGCTGCTGCTGTATAATATAGCGCACATTAATTACCCATAGCAGATCTAGACCATAGACAGTAAAAAAAGATGAATGACGCACCTTCACTATCTTCCATTGAAGTAAGTGAAGCCGCCAGTGTCCAAATATGGGTTTCAAGTGTGTAGTGAGCGAAGTCCCACACTCCCGCCTAATCAACTAGTTTAATAACATCAAATAACTTTCTAAAACCAAACTTATTTAAAGAACGAACACTTGAACTAAAATCAGCATGATAACAAATGCCTAAAATGACAGAAAACATTTTGGATTGTGGTGTTAATTTGATTGTTTAGTTTGTCTATGTCCCATTACATTTCATGGTGGGGGCGGGGTTTATGACCTATACTGGGACCATCCACCTGGGGGCGATCAAAGCGCTTTGGCTTGACACTTCAGGACCCGTGTGGCACGCTTGATCTAGACAGGTGGAGCTGGAGGGTTTCTGAAAGCAAACTGCAACTGCTACAGCAAATGCTGACCAGTATTTGAAGGTTGAGCTTCGAGCTCATTGGCTACTGATACAGCAGGAACCAATCAGATGTGCCCTATAGAGAATTATGTGATAGGGATAGTTCACCTTAAAAGGAAAATTTGAAGATTTACTCACCCTCAAGTCATCGTAGGTGTATATGACATTCTTCTTTCAGACGAATACAATCAGAGTTTTATAAAAAAATGTCCTGGCTCATCCAACCTTTATAATGGCAGTGAAGGGCTGTTTCTGTTTTGAAGTCCATAAAAGTGCATCTATCCATCATAAAAGTGCTCCACACGGCTCTGGGGGGGTTAATAAAGGCCTTCTGAAGCAAAGCGATGGGAGCACTTTTATGGATATATGTATCATTATAGATATATCATCATTTGTACTGAAAAATATTTGGTAGTAATAATGTCTCAAATTCTATGAGGTCCTATAAATGAAGACACAATTAGAATTTTTTGGCTTTAAATAGATCTAGTCATGTTCATTAGCATGCTTTGACCTCTGTCTTCATTGGGTCAGTGCCTGCTGAGATTAATGCAGTCTGACCTGACCTTGTAGTTCCTCATGGGCTGACAGCCATCTCCCTCTTTCATACAGCAGATCTTCTCTCATATGTGTGAACTGATGACAATGACACTAATGAAGAACAATGGCTTATTTATAGTGATTTGACCTATGACTTATGACCTAAATCAAGCGCTACATTCCCAGACAGCTTCACACACAAGATATAATCAGAGAATTATAACACATCTGATCCTCTCAAGATCAGCCATCTAATGGCATAAGAGTTTTAACCATCCAGTCTTCAAACCTCAACTCACTGCACTCCAGATCCAAACTTTCCCACCAAAGTTACCCACCCCCATCCCCATCCCCTCCCACTCCAAGCTGCCGAATACATCCTTTCAATGACCCTAGAAGAATCCATAGCGCTGTCTCACAGGATTATGGGAAAGCTTTCTCTAATGATAAACTCACTGTAGCATAAAGCTACTTCAAAAATTCTGCTCTGGTACTTTTTGGACTGTAGAAGAAGATGAAATGTTACAGGAACAGCCGGGGAATATCAAAGCACTTTGCAATAAAGAAAGTCATATCACAACAAACCTGACAAACTCCGAGAAAATACGGTTCTAATAGTCTAAGGATTTTCACATTATACAAGACTTTTGTCTAATGTGTTTTAAGGGACCTTAACAATAAAGAAGGCATAATGGTTTCTTGAAATATTGCAAAATGAAAGATAATATAGTTGGCAGGTATGAACAGAATCTCAATATCTGGGGTGCGGTAACCTGAGGTAATACTTCCTCGGCAGCTTTATGGGTTGGCAGCCACAATACTTCATTTGAACAACATCAATATACCTCAGCTGTTTGTGATAGACCATGCTTACATATATTTTTTTAATAAAAAAAAAAAATTATATATATATATATATATATATATATATATATATATATATATATATATATATATATATATATATATATATATATATTTTTATATATATATTCATATATATATATATATATATATATATATATATATATATATATATATATATATATATATACTTTTGATTTTAAATTATTTGAATATTTATTATTATTTATTGATATGTAGAATCATCTTTATTTTATTACATTTATTATTCATATTATATTATCATTTATTTTCAATCAATAATTAATATATTCTTCATGCTTACATATTTTTCATTTAGTTTAACTTGGAGTACTAAAATTTAACTAGTTACTAAAACTAAAACTAAAATAGAAATTAATAAAAACGACATACTGTAGATATATTTAAAAAACCCAACAAAATACATTACAAAATTACTAATCTTTGACTAAACTTAAAATGAAAGCAGAACATATAAAAATAACTTCATTTATATTCATAAACATTAATAAAACAATAATATATCTAATACCAAAATAACGCTAAACTGATCATTAATAACAAATTGTATGCCTAAATTATTTATAGAAACAAATTTTAGTAATAAATTCATTACATATGCAGATTTATTATTTTTAAGTTATTTGTGTGGCAGAAAATAAAAAAATATTAAATATATATATATATATATATATATATATATATATATATATATATATTATTCCCATATCCTTTTACAGCATTTCACTGGCCTGCAGTCTTATGATTATAGGATATTTTCTTATTGACAAATTAATGTATGAGCCAAGACGCATAATTATTTATAATTGATTATTTTCGTCACACAATTTAATACAATAAAATGACAGCCCTATTAATAATATATAAAAGTATAATAAAAAAGTAAATCCTATTTATAATATTATGTATATTATTTTAAATATTTATATAAATCGTCTGCCTAATTTTAGCTTCTGTTGGTTCTTCACATCCGTCTTAATGTGTCTTTTTCTGTCAGTTGGTCCTTGTACTTCCTCTTGTATTTTTTCTCCCGTTTCTTCTCCATTTGGCCATTCTTTTGCCCTTCCATCAGTCTTCGTCCCCTGTGAAAGTGTCTGAGGGAGAGGCAGGTCCCGTCCTGACGGTTCATTCACCTCGACAGTCACCGCGCTGCCCTCAGCCCTCGGTGGGCCGTTTCTCACTGCACTCCTCATTCTTTCAAAGCCTCTGACAGCAGCCCTTTAAAACCGGCTCTGACGTGACCTATTCACGGCTCCCATTCTGCTGGCTCCCTAAAACTCAACTGGGCTTATTTCTTTCCGCCCTGCCCTCTCCTTTCTGCCCTTTTGAATGCTAAACATGAATGGTATTGTGTGGGCCAGAGAGCAGGGGTGCAGAATTCCTGAGGCGCCATTGAAGAGGACTAGGAAAGGATGACAAAAGGTACAAGTGATCCCGAGACAGCGCACTGGCAGACAGATGAAAGAAAAAGCCTTGTTCTCACTCCAAAGAGGATTTCAGCAGAGAGCGTAAACCTCTGATTGCTGGATTAAGAACTCACCTTTCAACCTTTATTACGTGGATAAACATAGGCCAACTTTTCATAAACCAGCATGCTTGTGCTGTACAGCGTGAATGCAAATACTCGTTTCGTTTCATAAACATTACAAATATGGAATTATTCGTCTAAAAGAGTCTCGGTACAAAAAAAGCGATCCAGTCATGCATGTAACCACTGCAGGCCTTTAAAACCCATAGCCTAATCAAGGCATTTGCGAGTGAAAGTTACTGTGTGTGAACGCAGAGAATGATTTGGGCTCACCGGTGGAAATGACACATAATTTAAACTCATGAACTCATAAAATACTGTGAGAATAAAAAAATCCCTAATGCATTCATGGCCAAATGATGTCTCGCACTGCATTTGGATGCTTTCCATTACTTTCCATTCAAAAGTATTTTGTGCCAACTGGGTGTGTGCTGTAGTTAAAAGCAAATTCTTCACTTTAGATTAATATTAAAGTCCTTATTGGAACTATGAAATAACACCAATGGTAATATGGATTACTGACTTTTAGGGCCCTATTTTAATGATCTGAGCGCATGGTCTAAAGCAGGTGCACTTAGGGTTTGCCCAAATCCACTTTTACTAGTTTAACGATGGGAAAAATGGTCGGCACGCATGGTCTAAAAGTGTTGTCCCTAGTCTCTTAATGAGTCATGGGTGTGTTTTGGGAATAGCGTGCACTAAACCAATCAGAGTCTCATCTCCCATTCCCTTTAAAAGCCATTTGGGATCGCGCCACAGCAGAGTCACTATTCAACATGGCGGAATTTGCGAGCGGAAAGTCTGAACGTTTCTCCAGAGCTAACAATGTGTCTGAACACACCTGGTTTTCAGACCAACACGCCCAAGGGGCGAACAGATGGGCGCAAATGCATTTGCTATTTAAACAACGTGGCACTGAATGTGAAAATGATAACTGCGTTGGGCTAAAAACTAGCAAAAAACACTTGAATTTTCAATTCTACTTTAAGTCAAGTTTAATTTACATCAATTCATTTTCTAATTTAGGTCTATTTTAAGTAATTTATATTTAAAATCAAGACATGTCTAATTTAAGTCATCTATTTTAGGTTAAGTCAAGTCTAATTTAAGTCGAGACTAATTTAAGTCAAATCTATTTTAAGTAGTGTCTATTCTAAGTCATTTCTAATTTAAATCAAGACATGCCTAATTGAAGTCCATTCTAAATGTATCATGTGTAATTGAAGTCAAGTCGTGTCTAATTTAAGTAATCTATTTTAAATCAAATCTAATTTAGGTCAAGTCTATTTTAGTTCAAGTCTAGTCTTATTCATGTCATGTCTATTTTAAATCAAGACTAATTTTGGTCAAGTCTATTTAAAGTCAAGTGTAATTTAGTCACTTAAGTCATTTCTAATTTAGGTCTATTTTAAGTCATTTCTTTTTTCAAGACATGTCTAATTTAAGTCAAGTCTATCTAGTCTAATTCAAGTCAAGTCTAATTTAAATCAAGACTAATTTAGGTGAAGTCTATTTTACATTGTGTCTAATTTGAGTCATGTCTAATTTAAGTCAGGTCATGTCTAATTTAGGTCAAGTCTATTTTAAGTCATGTCTAATTAAGTCAAGTTTATGTAATTTCAGTTGCATATTTTACATCCAACTCTAGTCAAGTCTAATTTAGGTTAAATCTATTTTAACTTCAGTCAAGTCTAATTTAGGTTAAATCTATTTTAACTCCAGTTAAGTCTAATTTAGTTTAAATCTATTTTAACTCCAGTCATGTCTTATTTATGTTAAATCTATTTGAACTCCAGTCAAGTCTAATTTAGGTTAAATCTATTTTAACTCCAGTTAAGTCTAATTTAGGTTAAATCTATTTTGACTCCAGTTAAGTCTAATTTAGGTTGAATCTGTTTGAGCTCCAGTCAAGTCTAATTTATGTAAATCTATTTTAACTAAAGTCAAGTCTAATTTAGGTTAAATCTATTTTAACTTTAGTCAAGTCTAATTTAGGTTGCATCTGTTTGAGCTCCAGTCAAGTCTAATTTATGTAAATCTATTTTAACTCCAGTCAAGTCTAATTTAGATTAAATCTGTTTGAGCTCCAGTTAAGTCTAATTTAGGTTAAATCTATTTTAACTTCAGTCTAGTCTAATTTAGGTTAAATCTATTTTAACTTCAGTCAAGTCTAATTTAGGTTGAATCTGTTTGAGCTCCAGTCAAGTCTAATTTATGTAAATCTATTTTAACTCCAGTCAAGTCTAATTTAGATTAAATCTGTTTGAGCTCCAGTTAAGTCTAATTTAGATTAAATCTGTTTGAGCTCCAGTTAAGTCTAATTTAGGTTAAATCTATTTTAACTTCAGTCTAGTCTAATTTAGGTTAAATCTGTTTGAGCTCCAGTCAAGTCTAATTTATGTAAATCTATTTTAACTCCAGTCAAGTCTAATTTAGGTTAAATCTATTTTAACTTTAGTCAAGTCTAATTTAGGTTGCATCTGTTTGAGCTCCAGTCAAGTCTAATTTATGTAAATCTATTTTAACTCCAGTCAAGTCTAATTTAGATTAAATCTGTTTAACTCAGTCAAGTCTAATTTAGGTTAAATCTATTTTAACTTCAGTCAAGTCTAATTTAGGTTGAATCTGTTTGAGCTCCAGTCAAGTCTAATTTATGTAAATCTATTTTAACTCCAGTCAAGTCTAATTTAGGTTAAATCTGTTTGAGCTCCAGTCAAGTCTAATTTAGTTTAAATCTATTTTAACTCCAGTCAAGTCTAATTAAAGTCAAATCTTGGGTTCTAATTGGACTTGGGTTCTCAACTTTGACTTGCTTAAGTGGAAATATGTTACGGTTACAATTATTTTCTTGGCTAATTTAACATTTTAAATGTAGCATTTCATGGCATATTAGATTTTTTTAGACTATTATTAGATATAAATGCATGGTTAATCAAGATATTTAAGTAATTAAGTCAAACCAATCAAAACATTTGCACAAACTGACAGATTTCCACAAGTGTATTGCTCACCACGAAGTTCAACCAATGCTACCTAGTCTACTAGGGTTTGTGCTTTTCACATTTACCTCTTAAAAACTTAAACCCTGCTGTTATGATCATGTGATTTCATCTTTAATTACTTGTAGGCCTGTAAGAGGCAGGGTGGCTTTCAGGCCAGACTGAATGAATGGCACTTAGAGAGATAATCACAGAGCGTGCGCACGCATTAACTCCAGGCTCATTATGACCAACTGAGAGGGGGATATTGAATGCTTCCTTAATGGACAACACTAATGGCAGCCTGTAATGGACTGGTTTTACACTCTCAGCGATCGATGTCTTCTCAAATGCAGGCATCTGATCTTAATAGAAGGTGAAAGATTGTCATAGATCTGGAAGGAATAGTGAGGGATTGTTCGTGTTGACCCCTGACACATGGGTTGGACGCCTGTTGCAGAAGTTTTTTCATCTTCTCACCCACATCCACCTGTTCAGAGGGTTGTCAACAATCCTAATCTACTAGTTTCCATGGCAACAATTTTTTGTTGTCTGTTGCCGTTGTACCATCAGTAAGTGGCGTTAACAGGCGGTTGGTCGGTGTGGTAATTGTTCTGCCCCTCCTCCAATGTGATTGGACGACTGAGTAAAAGTGACAGTAATACGCGCTGTGCTTTACCCAAAGTTAAGCATTCTTCAACTCTCGAGGTCTAGAAAAAAATTGTCACGCTGCTGCCGTTGTTTTAATATGTGACGCTCCCATTGAAAACAATGGAAACATCGCTTAGCCAAGAAATGGCATGAACATTATCCAGCTTATTACATGGTTATTTACCAAATAAATAAATTGAAAGGAAATATTGATGTGAAATGAAAGACAAGAAACCAGCACAGCTAGAAACAATGTAGGACAGGACTTGATTTTGTCCATAGAGAATCGATTGGATGGTTATGGTTTGCTATTGGTCAAGGACATTGGATCCAGCAGTTATTATACAAAAGAATGCAGAACGTAACAATTGACCAATCAATCAAGTACAGGTGGACTTGTTTTGCTGATTTATAACTTAATGTTCTGTTTCTGTAATGCAATATCATACAATTACAAAGACAGTCTGTCACGGTAAGATGCCAGACATGCAGAGATTGGTCATTTGTACAAGTGCGCTATAAAGTGTAACAAGTGTTTAAAAAAAATACACCTCCACACCTGCCATCCACAACATCAGTCACTGAAACGGAGTAGATTTCCATAGTAACTCATTTTCATTCCAATCCTTCTAAAAACCAAAGCACCCCTTGTTGCATGTCAAAACCTCTCTGAAATAGATGGAATTCATTACAGCACATTTACGCTGGTTCAGAACGCACCGCTTTTCACCTCAAACAAGTAATTGCAGGCACATCTGGGACATTGACGTGAGGTGAATTATCAATGCACTCGCAGGGCTTTTATTTGCGCCTGTCATTGAAGTCGAAAAACAGACGTAAAGAGGTCACAAAGTTTGATGTAACAGGAAATAGATAGACAAGACACATCATAGCCCAGTTTTTCAAGAGCAACTTCGGAGGCCCGTGAACAAGAGCTTCTGATCCTCCACCTCCCTGTGGTTTCTTGGCACATCAATAAAGTTGCAGTTTCCATTCTTGGTAATCTCCACCCACCCTCTGTCCCTCCTCTACCCATCTCAGTCTTTCAATAACCCACATATAGGAAGTGTGGAGGATAGGATTAAACTTCTGGGGAAAAAACACTTAATGAAATGCAATCAAATAAAGATGAAAAATGACAGGCTGCATTTTAACACATGCTTAACACACTTACTGTTTTCTATTTTAATTTAGATTAGGTGTCCTGCTGGTTTCTTTACAGATAGGTGACTTGAATCTGAGTTGGAATCAAGAATCGACCATCCATGATTCAGACCAATATCATAGATATTTACAGACTGAAGTCTTGTGTGAGACCATCCAAGATCCGAGCCAGGTCTTTAGACAAAAAACACAAGATCAAGACTCCAAGCCCCAAGCTCGTCTTAGCCAATACAATACACAGTGATTTCTTCCAATCGACTCTTTAATTGGAGTTAGAAACGTTTCTTTGACGAGTGACAGGTGATTACAGATATATGCTGTTTCTGAGGTGTCATGCTAGGTAGCCCATGATGTTTTCATTGGTCCTTGTTTTGATTGACTGTCATTGTGTTACATTTTCACTTTCATTGTGGACAGGATTTACATTGCATTGCATCTTGTCATATTTTAAACTAAAGTATTTTGAAAGAAGCTACAATCTAGGTTTTCATCAAGAAGCCTCAGAATGTCAGTATATTATTTTAGTTTAGTTTTTAGTAAGTTTGTCATTTGTTTGTCATTTTCAGTCATTTAAAAAAAAAGATTTTTTTTTAGATTTAGTTTATTATAGTGTTGTCATGGTTATGTTTGTTTAGTTTCATTTTCATGGACTTTTACTTTCAGTTACCTGTTCCCTTTGTTCTAGTTTCCCGCAACTCATTAGTTACTATGGACACTCAAGCCATCAACAGACCTGTTCGGCATTTAGTTTGTTATCATTGTATATTTAAGTTCTTCTTTGTGTTCAATTGATTGTTGGGAATTGTTGTATTCTACACACTGTAAAAAACCCAACTCACAAAAAATGTAGGCTAATGATTATGTTTGAGTTAACTGGACAATTAAATGCAAAAAAGTTGGCTTAACCAGTAAAAATAAGTTGGTTCAAATCAAAGTGCTTAATGTACTTTGCGCTTTTCTGATTAAAACTGTGCTGGATCTTTTCAAGAATCACAATAAAAAAAAGTTTATAGTATATTTCTCATATTAAACCCAGTCATAAAATCTGTGCCATAAAATTCAGCAGCCATAAAAACATAAAATTCAGCAGCCAGAGAAACACTAACATTAAAAAGTTGTCAAACTGCACAACCAAAGAAAACACTGATCACCATGATGGTGACATAATAAATATCAAAATCAAGTGGGACAACCCCCCTCAACCCAACCCCTTTAGTCTTATTAATCTATTAGGACGACTTTTTCCAGAGCAAATCGATTTGGCAAAGTTAAGTTTCATAACTTAATATTTAACTGAAATCCTATACGCTGCTTTTGTACTTTTAACTGAGCTGTTTGCTTGTGTTTATTTCCTATTGTACAAAGTTCTTATACATTTAGAATGGCTAATATTGTTTGTTTAATTATTTTTCAATAAGTAATGTTATATAAATAACATGCCATAGTTGGTATTTTGAAAGGGTCCGTTAGTGATTGTGATTATTCACTGCATTATCACACCGTTATGTGGCGGTAAAGACTGTCTTTATGAGTGAGTAGCAAAGACTTTTATATTGAAAGTGACTGAAGCAAGGTTGTAAACAATAAGACGTAACTTACAAATGTAATGACTACTGCTGTCATGGGAAATCCCCTTAACTTTTAAAAGGACAAACACAAAAATATCACCTTTTCTCAGCGGACATTCAAACAGATTTTTTGATTATGAATATAAGATTGATCAGAAGAATTGCATAGATGCAGGTAATGCACTCGCTTAGTCGATCTCCCTCATAACACTCTACATAATACAGTAAGCTTCAATGAAGCTGTCAGGGTTGGGAAAGATGAAAGGAGCGAGGACTCAATTTGCAGGAGGAATGGGCTTTATTTAATAAAATAAAACAAGATAAACAAAAACTACCCTGATGGGGAAAAACAAGACTTGACTTTGACTTGACTTGACGAGTAGGGAGCAGGGAAACTTGAGGCACATTCGACAACGATCCAGCCCAGGACTGCAAACACAAGGGGCCTCATTCATGAAACTTTAGTAAATATATGAGCAAATTCGGAGTAATTTGTGCGTAAAATGGAACTTTACGAAAACTCTCCTCCAGATTCACAAATGCTTGGTATACCATGGATACGGTAGTTAAACATGTGTATATTCCAAACATGCGTAATGTGCGAGCAAGCTCATTCATAATTAGCATAATCCCCGCCCGTGAGATACAACTGCAAATGACATGGCCAGGAACGCAGTGGACTCTTCTGGAATTCTTTCTCAGGTTTGGATCCAGTATTTAGCATTAATGCTAAAGAGACTAATTGGCCATATGACTAGCAATAAATATTGAATGATCGTGTGTCCATCAATTTTTTTTTAGCTGGCTAAAAAGTGCTTGTAAAAAATTCCTGGTGCTCTTGTGAAAACGGGTTTTGAAATGCGCTTGAAAGCACTTTGCAAGGGCAGCGTTTTTTTCGAGATACTTTGGTTGCTATGATACAGAATATCCATGGCAGTAATGTGTTACTAGTATCTCATTTTGAAGAATATTACTGAATTTAAAAATGCAGTAAAAAGCAGTATTAACGCCATTATTGTTGTTCACTCTGTGTACATGTGGGATGATTGGTCGGTGTAGTTTTTGTCCTGCCCTGCCTGTGATTGGACGGCCTGGTAAAAAATGACAGTGACGAGCGCTGCCTATTTCCCAATGTAAAACAGTACAAACAAAACAAAAAAAGACGGGGCAAATCAACTCTTGAAATATTATTACAGCAGGCCTACCCTGCATAGTGCATCAAAATGCACCATTTTACTCGTGGTAGGGAGCAGGTGTACATTTCTTACGTACCAACTAACATTTTGAAAATACGTTAGTTTACATCAGAGAGGCTTTATGAACGATTTACACACACATTTTTTTACTGCTCTTCTTTCATGAATGAGGCCCAAGGAGAATAAATAGGGAGCAAACAAAAGAGGGTAACGAGGGAAGACACGTGGGGCAAATAAACCAATAACCAATAATAGACATGAGAGCACATGGCACAAGGAAACACATGACAAGCCATGTGCTCACAACAAACGTGGCATGAACATGCAGCTAATGAGAACTCATCACACAAAACATGACAACATGAAAGCCCGCAGCCGATGTAAACACGAACCGACAGAAGCGGCGACTTAAAGCGACTCTAAAGCGACTCTAAAGTGATGTTTTAGAATTAGTAAAGAGGCTTGAGCTGACTTGAGATTTGAATCCATGGTTAAAGGAAGTAGTTTTTTTTTTCTAAGAGGGTTTTTAAAGACACTCAGTTGTTGTTTCTTTTTTATTTACACACTTGTGCCGTCAAACTGTTGTATAAACGCAATATCATACAAGTAGCCATGCACTATGGCTTTCAGTTTTTCCCCTTTGTTTTTGTTCATGGTCATCCAGCTTGAAATGTTGAGGTTTTTCAGACTTTCCATTGCGGCGTTCTCTCCGTATTCTTGAAGCCTTTAGTCACTGCCTACAACACACAGGATCCTTCACTAGAAAACTGAAAGTAACTCACTGGTTCTAAATGTTTACTCTTTGAATTCTTGCACCGGGAACAACACAAGTCAAAACCATTATGACTAAAAGTTTTCAAAGCAGTATTTCCTACTAAAGCAAGACGCTATTTGACTCTGTAAGCATATCCATAGCAGATTGGTGGAAGTGGCCTTGGACGACAACATGCCCAGTGCATTATGGGTAGTTTTCCTACCTATTTGGCAAAAGGGACAGCCTTTTATCTCTAGTCAGGTAGCACTGATTTTTTTTTTTAATTCCCGCCTTTATTCTGTATAGGCAGCCGAGTTTTATTGAAGCCCATTTTGCCAGCGGTGTGTAAGTACATGCACATCCTTATGCAATGGACTTGGAAATAAACCTGCCAATTAAGTTACATTTATTTTTTCTTGTGGTTTCCCACCTCAGATCTCGAGATGATTAGCCATGTTTCCTCATCTCCAGCTCCAGCGGACAGTATGCACGGGAACACCATCATTATTTGTCACACGTTCCCGTTTGAATCAATAAGTAATATGCATCATTAACATTTCTGCATTGGAAGAATATTTCTGACTGATTTCCTCAGCAAACGAAGTGTGTGAACAAAGGGAAGAAAATGAAAAGATAAAAGACAGGAGCAACACTTTGATCAACAGGCAATGAAACAATGTTCCTCCATTTCTCCTTGTCATCCTGCTACAGCAGAGGAATATGATGAGAAGATTCAGTCTTTTGTTGTTCTGCACTTCCTATTTTCCTTTACCTTCTGTTTCATAGAACTGATTTATTAGATTTTTTTCCCATGAATGAACAGAATGAACCAGCAACCATAATAATTGGATTCGGTCACTTTTTAACCTCAAACACGTAACAGATAAAAGTAAAATGTCCGGAACTAAATGAAGAAAGGGTAACAGAAACACAGTTTTATCACTATATGTTAATTAGCTGTATTAGTGGTATATATGTCTCTCGTGTTAAAATGAGGACAATTCCCACTTTATGATTAATGAAGACCAAAAAAAAAATCCCTCATGCTGCATTCCTTTAATTTTTTAGGACGGTGGAGGCTGTACCCCTTTTGTTTTTACTTTTGAGAGCTGTGGGGCATTTCAAGCTGATTACACGCCTCTTTATCTCTTGACATTACTGACGACTTGAAAGAGAATTTATGATTTTGTTTAATATTCAGCAGGAATACATTAGCGTCACAACATGGGCTGCTGGCAAACACGTTTGTGGCTCTACCGCAGCAAAGATTATATAAATGCAAACTTTTCAAATAGAGATTTCAGCAGCTCTAAAAGTTTTAGTGGCACTAAACACAAAATCTAAGCTTGACTTATTTAATGATTTTACATGATGAATACTTATCAAAAGAAATGTTCGTGTTCTGAAATTTAAGTGGTTCTTTCCAATGTTAAACTCGTGATATAAGCTGTTTTTGGTGGTTACTAATGTGGACTGAGTGGTTATGTGGCATATGCAAGCCCAAGTCTCAATGTTCTTGAGTGAACAGGTTACAGTTACATATTTGACAATTTTATACTAAAAAAGCTTCCCTGGAATGAAACCTATATTCGCCAACTCATTTGCATTTTGGTTGCATCATCTTAAAGTTACTGTGAAATTGACACTTCTTATTTTTTATGGAATACTGCAGTATATATTATAAATTATTTATCTGTGCACACAAATAGTTTTTCATTCCATCATAATCTTTAATCAAAATAACTTCCCCTCCCTCTTGCAGCTCATCTCTTCTCTGATGATGTGTTTACTGACGCGAGGGCGGGGCAACCTGTCACTCACATGAGATCCACCAATAGCAAACCACAACCATCCAAACAATTCCACAGGGACAAAATCAAGTCCCGCCCTACATTTGTACTTGTTCCAGAAGCAGTTTCACTCTGATATACTGCACAATAGAGAAGAAAAGTCTATCGCAACTTCTGTTTTACTAGTTGTTCGTAAGCGTTCAGTTATGCGTAGTACATAACCCCATAACCAAGGCTTTATTGGTCATTGAAATACAATATATATATATATATATATATATATATATATATATATATATATATATATATATATATATATATATATATATATATATATATATATATATATATATATATATATATATATATTAAATAAAACAAAAAAGCATGTATTTGTATATATATATATATATATATATATATATATATATAATACAATTAACACAGATTGCGTTCATAATGTTAACAAGTGTAAATATCAAAAACATTTTGTTACTTGAAATAAAATAAACGCTAACTGAAAAAAAATAATGCATAAAAAACATATTTTATTTCAGGTAGTTGCCAAGTCAATACTTCTCATTTTCATTTGGTTTAAAAGATTAGTTCACTTTAAAATGAAATTTGGCCCATGATTTACCGAGGTGTATATGACATTCTTCTTTCAGACGAACACAATCAGAGTTATATAAAATAAATATCCTGACGCCTCCAAGCTTTATAATGGCAGTGATCGGGCTCGCGAATTTGAAGCTCAAAAAATCCATCCCTCATAAACGTACTCCACATGGCTCCGTGGGGTTAATAAAGGCCTTCTGAAGCGAATCGATGGGGTTTTGTAAGAAAATTATCCATATTTAAAACTTTATAAAGTAAAATATCTAGCTGCCGCCAGACCTCCTTTCGTATTCAACTTACGGAAAGAGCGTAACTGACGTGATGTATCACTATGAAGGGCTTCGAAGGGCTTTAGAGGCTCTGCACGATCCCAGACGAGGAATAGGGTCATATCTGGCAAAACGATGTCAAAATAATAAAATAAAAAATTCTATACTTTTTAACCTAAATTGCTCATCTTGTGCTGCTCTGCGACGCGCCACGGATTACGAATCACGTCGGAAAGGTCACGCTAGATGTAGGCGGAAGTACCGCCCCAAGTGAACGTGCGAAGACGAATACAAACGCACTTTACCAAAAAAAAATCTATTTCCACTTTCAAAATCGTCCAACATCATTGTTTTACCTTTTTTTTGCTGAAGGACGTGTGTATTAGTCTTCGCACGTCCGCTTTGTAAACACGGGGGCGGTACTTCTGCCTGACTTTTTTTGACGTGATTATGTAACCCATGTCGCGCCGCAGCGCAAGATGAGCAATTTAGGTTAAAAAGTATATACTTTTTTATTTTTATTTGAAAATAACAGATCATTTCACTAGATAAGACCCTATTCCTCATCTGTGATCATGTAGAGCTCTTTGAAGCCTTTCAAAGCTCTTTGAAACTGCATTGATTTGGACCTTTAACCCGTTGGTTGCCATTGAAGACCATTAATATAGAGGAAAATCCTGGAATGTTTTCCTCAAAAAAATGTAATTTCTTTTCGACTGAAGAAAGAAAGACATGAACATCTTGGATGAGATGGGGGTGAGGAAATTTTCATTTTGAAGTGAACTAATCCTTTAATCTAACTCTGATTGTATTCGTCTGAAAGGAGAAAGTCGTACACCCAGGATGGCTTGCGGGTGAGTAAATCATGGGCTCATTTTTTTTATTTTAAAGTGAACTAAGCCTTTAACTTATACTAAAATGACTAATAACTACAATTGAAATAAAAATAAGTAAAAACTATATAGACATTAGAATTAAAATAAACAAAAAAATCTAAAATTTAAATTAAAAATTGTCAATGATACTAAAATAATCCCTCTATATTTTGCATTGCCATTTTATCGTTCTTCTCAAGTTGTGTGATTTGATGTATCATTCATCCAAAATAGAAGCTTTATTTCTTAGACAAACATATTATGCATCAGAAGGTCTACTACATCTACAAAGGCATTACGAGCCATATAAATCTGCTTTGAGATGAAACCAAGCGTATAGGAAGCTGTCATCTTTTATCTCGCAACTAGATACAGTTTTTGCATTCGCATTTTGAGGCTGAAATAGTTTAACTTAGAGCCTTCCCTTAATAAAAACATTGCCATCAATGAGACATTAATAATTTGCACCTCCAAATGTCAAAGCACATTGTGATGATATCTTAATATACATTCTAGAGGGCTTTTATGATTGCCTCGCTCTCTCGCGAGTCCTGATTAATATCTCAATGTCTGTACACATATTAAAAATGAGCAGCACAGAGTATTTGATTATCTGTGTGCTTGTGTGTGTGTGAGGACATCTCTCACTTCGCGCAATCTGTGTACAGCAGTGTATAGATGAATTCCTGTCTGTTATCTCACCTCAGTAAGTTTGTGCGGTGTGACAGGGGTTAATCATCGCGCCTCAAAGTGCTCTCTCTCTCTCTCTCTCTGCCCCAGTATAACTGATAGGCATGTGAGTGCCGAATTGAAAAGGATTAAGCTAATGTGATCGAAAAGCCCCTTAGCAGAAGACCTGCGGGCCAGTATCTATGCAGAGACAGAGCTGGATTCAGGGGGACTCTGTGTCAAGACCCCAGCTCATGAAATTTCAGAGAAGTGGCGCTATCTTCCTGTGGCACTGGGGACCAGGCCTCGGCTCGCTAGTTTCAGCAGGGATTCAACTGATCCCAGTCCATTTATGGTTCTATGATAATTTTAGGATGATATATATATATATATATATATATATATATATATATATATATATGTATATATGTATATGTATATATGTATATATATATATATATATATATATATATATATATATATATATATTGTCACTAAAGGCTGGAATACACTACACAACTTTAAAAATCTGAACATTTGCCAACTTTGTAAATGTTACAGAGAAAAACTGGGCCTCATACACTAAACAACTGAGGATGATACATTACCAGACTTTCAAATCGCTCCAACACAACAAACTCACACGGAAACACATGCCTCGTATCTAGGAGACGCAAGATGACGCACATGGATGGCAGGACGACCGCAGTAGTTGTTGTAGTCGCAAAAGGGGAAAAAAAGCAAGCCAATCACATTTGTTTGTGATCTTGGGTGGGTAGACTCACGGATGTTAGAGGTAAATGGCGCAGGCAGTTGTTTTATGTGCTGATGGGTCAAATATTGAGGCTAATTTGTGACGCATTTTCTGTTATTTACTTTTGTTTTGTTATTGTATTCTTTTTTATTGCAAGACCGGCACAGACGACAGCTTCAGTTTAAGTAGCGACATCAGTGTTGGGTTTAATGCAAGTAACGTGAGAAATGTAATCAGATTACTTTTTTCAAGTAACATTACTTTTAAATTTACAACAAAATATCTGTTACTTTTTCCCAAAAATTACTTTAGATAAACATCACATTTGTGTTTTTGTTTTCATTGCTGAAGGAAGAGTGTTTAACTTTCTTCTCCTGCATCCTATTCTTCAGGCAGCACAGCTGAAAGGTGTGTTTGTGCGGCGCCCTCTACTGTACAGGAGTCAATTTGCATTTCCTTCAGCCTGAGGCATTTCCTTCATTTCACTTTTAGTGTGAAAGGGGCTTTACATCTGCCAAAAATAGAACTTTTGTTTTTTTTTTGTTTCGGAGTGACTATTCACACCAAGTGCAAATAGCGTGCCTTGTTGGCAAGTGCTATTCACACTAGCTCCGACTAACACTGCCTGGTTGGGCCAAACAAAATAAAAAATAAAAAGCTTGTATTTCAACATCTTCAGTGCAATTAGTAAAGCGTAAGGCTTAAGGATCTTGGCTTTGACGCGATCGACCTCTTATCCATTTTCTCACCACAAATCACATCGGAAAGGCAAATTATAGTGTTCATTCTAGTTTGGAGTACTGTCTTCCCTGTTTGGATTTTCTTTTGTTTGTTTGGATTCATTAATAAACCGCTGCAAAATAGATAATCTCCTCTCCTCTTCCCCTCTACACCATAACAATTATAATATGTGACCCGTGCTGGCAAAAAGAGTCCAAATGTGCACAGGACAGTACTTCAAAATATCTGTCTTGGCGAGTATTCACACATACATTATCTGTTATGTCTTAAGTGAACGTTTGGTTAACCGTTGAGGAAAAACATCTGATGTGTATCATTATATTAGATCCATGCGGTACGGTGGGTCTTAATATATTAGGCTTTCTGTTTAATTAATGCTAATCAAAAAAGCTGAACATATATATTTTCCTATAGATATGGGTTTTGACTTGGTGTGTGTCACATTTGGTGTTATTACCAGGGATTTTAACCTTTGCTGGTGATTTTGTTTTGGAACCTTGAACTCGATTTTTCTCAAAATTTACTTTGCTGACTTTTTAATAGAGGAATCAAAATAATAATTTTAACAAATTAAATTCATCGCAACTCACTTTGCCAGCATGGGTCACATATTTATTACAATATTTGATAACACTTAACAATAAGGTCCCATTAGTAAACAATAGTTAACTGCTTGCTTAGGTGTTTGTGGTAGTCACAGGTCACTTGATTTGAGGTATCATTCATGTCTGTAGCACAAACTGCGATGAAAGTTTAATACTTAGGGCTGGAAAAAAACATATGCTTAGCAAACGTGTGCATGTGTTTAGTTTTATTATACATGAGTAACGTCATTCATGTCTTGATGTGTCTGTTTCTGCAGGTCTGCTCATCGGTTCAGGTTGTGCTCTTTATCCTCTCGGGTGGGACAGTGAGGAGGTCCGACAGACGTGTAACAACAGCTCAAATCAGTTTGAACTTGGTACGTCTTCATGTCACCTTCACGCTGAACTTCATACATCTTTAAACATTATTTACGAAGTGATAGCATTGAACAACTAATGCACTATGTCCAAGAATTGACCTCGCTTTAAGAGATCTATGTAAAAAAAGAAGTACACTTTAGCATACTGTTAAATTTAAAAGGATATAATTAAGTGCAAACTAAATGTAATGTTTTCAGACAGTTAACTGCATACTTTTTGCAATATGTATTGTAGTTTAAATGTATATTAAATGCAATTAGCTGAACTTTAAAGTTCTTTTTTGACCAACTTATGTTGGACTTTAGTACATATTTATTTTATAATTACGTCTATTGTCTTTGAAACATAGTTAACCCTTAAATGCAATTATAATTTAATATATAATAATTTATTGCCTGTTTTTCCACTCGTTTTTTGTCAAAATTGTATAGGGTCACTAATGGGGACACTCAAATTATGATCCAAGTTACTCAACTAAATATACAAATAGAATTTATTAATTTGGTCATATATAATTCTATAAACTATCCAAATTAAACTAGCCAAATCAAATTTTGTTGCAATGTTGTCCTGTTTAACACTGTGAAGCTGCTTTGAAACAATCGTCATTGTAAAAGCGCTATATAAATAAAGTTGATTGATTGATTGATTGATTGATTGATTGATTGATTAATTGATTGATTGATTGATTGATTGATTGATTGATTGATTGATAATTACTCCAAGGTGTGTAGGATTGTATATTTGTTTGCATAATAATAAATTAATCTATAATGACGAAATAGGTGCAATTCACCTTTATTCCACAAGGTGACAATGTCTGGTACGCAATGATGAAGTGACGTTTCACTCATAGTCACCTCAGACAGAAAACGAAACAATAATAATTATAATCTGCAAAAACGTGAAATGGTTTAGTGATTTACTGCAGAGAGCAAGTACTAAACACAATCAAATATTAGTGTCAATGCCACTTGATGATGGATGTGGTCAAGAAGCTGTCAGTGATCAAAATATTGATTTTGAAGACGTTGAAAATGAGTTTGGAGAATATGCGTGAGAACGCGAATATTATCCAGATGCTGAATGTACTGGTAAATGAGCTCTGACGAGGACATATGATGATGGTATAAAACATTGCTCAAACTAAACCCTTCCAAGCTCCAAAAGGTAACAAAATATACGGACCCACTTTATATTAGGTGTCCATAACTACTATGTACTAACATTTTAATTAATAATTTGATACATTGCACTTATTGTGTACATACATGTTTTTACATTGTACTTACATTTTAAAAAATACCTGCATGTAATTACATCTGAAATTAATTTCTGTAGTTACATTTGTAATTACACAGTTGACACTTACACCTAACCCTAACCCTACCCTTAAACTTACCCATACCACCACACCTGTCCCTAACCCTACCCTTAAACTTACCCATCCCACCAAACCTGTCCCTAACCCTACCCGTATCCCACCTCAATATCAGCAAAGGTGTTTTGCAGCACAATATGAACACAGTAAGTACATTGTACTTATTTTTTTATGTAAGTACATAGTAGTTAAGGCCACCTAATATAAAATGGGGCCAAATATACTTTATTTTATTCTTCTGTAATTGTTACTTTAATATCAGGAGTTTTATATAATATCGCGACAGGTAGAGATCTATCCATGTTAGATGCGGGTCGCTGACGACCCGAATATGTAAGAATGTTTGGCGAAACATTCATGCATTTAAGGGTTAAAGTGTACTTTATATTATTAATCAAGTACTTTGAAGGTGTTTTAGTATATTCAACACATCAAAATAAGTGTACTTTTTTTAAAGCATGACGAAATATGATATATTTTATAACATAATCCCATGTTTCACAGACAACAAGGCTTAAGTCTAGTCCTAGACTACAATGCATGTTTGAGCGGTTTGAGCTGAAAACATCTTGCACTGATGTATCTCAAAATATATCAGTGCCATTGTTTTTTCTCAAGATGCACACCGTATTAAATTTGTGCATTGAATTGCTTTGAACAGTAACAGATCTCTTCAACAAGCCACAAGGTTTGAAGCATCATTCACATTTAAACCAGTAGCACTGTGAGCGATAGTAATAACAATGCTTGTCTTAGCAAACACCACTAAATGTTGCAACATAACCTATGAATCATGAGACTGGGAACATGAAAAGAATAGAATACAAATGAGCGTTGATTCAAGTACTCAGACTTGAAGCCAGAGCTTGTTTTGCATTCAGCACCAAAACTACTACAATACAAATGACAGACTTTGTCTGCATTAGGAAAATCCCAGACATCGGCTGTTTGTCAGAAGGAATAGTTTTCACAATAAAAAAAAAACAATATCACGTTGCTATTGCAACAGCTATTACGAGTGAAAAGGGCTGCATGATTTCAAAGACACTGCATTATAGTGTAACATCAAGTGGGTCGGTCTCAAAAGGATTGAGAGGAATTGAGAATATCTCTTTCCTGAGGTTGTCTGGTCTCACTCTGGGAGTTTTACTATTTTAAAGGCAACGCATGTTTTTAAAGCTAAGGGCAAATGCGTCAAATTTGTTTGAAATATTTGCCGCAATGGTGGAACAAACAAATGTTGCCCAGAAGTTTTGTCTGTCCCCCTATGAGTGTTGCTTTAAATGAGATATCAAGGGGTTTTGGACCTTTGATGTACCTGTAGGGAACCTGTAACAGTCCTTAATGAATGCCTCAAGGTCTTGCGCTCTTTCTTTCTTTCTTTTAAGTTACAGAACCTTGTCATTTCTGTTTATTTTGTCATTTGAAAAGCCTGCTGATCCACTAAGCAGCATGAGTCTTTTTTATTCCCTTCAGTCTGATGCTATGTTTAGCGTGAATGCCCTTGAACTTATATAAATGCAAATAACTGCATGGCACACTCCAATTTGATGTAATTAATCATCATTACGATGCCACTGTTTTTCTGACTTTAATTAACAGCATCATTTGTACTTATAAAATATTCAGCACTTCACTGATTTTAGAAGCTATAATGTTCGTTTGACGATGGCATGAAGGCTAACAACTTTATATTTTGGTACTAGACTAAAACTATAATTAAACCATAAAAGAACCGTTTCATTAGTTGAAATAAAATATTTAAAACATTTCTCAACCCGGTTCGCTGCATCTGGTATTGTGGTATTGATGCTATGGGGAATGCCATCAGTGTGACCGGTGTCCGGAATGTGTGAACAAAATTCAAAAATCATTCGCAGATGGCAGTCCATGACGTCACACGTGGAGCGTTACAGTTACACGTCATCATCTCTTTTCTCTGAGGGCGACGTGCAGACAGGCCCAAGGTGTTGCAATGAGACACAGTGTCTCATTACCCTTCTCAGGGAACCGGGTTGCATTCACAATCCAAGACGTTTCCTTTCGAAGTTGAACTTCACAGCTGTGTCTGGTATTGGTGCTATGGGGAACCAATACCCACTACGCCATGCTGAGGGAATGCCTGCCTCACTAGACTGTGAATATGCACAAACATAGTGGCCATAGCATAAACTGACTCCACAGACAGATGAAGTCAAAAGCGTGTCATCCCCATGGGCGCATCCCATGTGACCTATCATACACCCGGCACGACGCAAGTGTTTTTTGCCAGTTTCAGCCCAACGCAGTTATCATTTTCATGTCCTGCACCACGCTGTTTAAATAGCAAATGCATTTGCATATTTTTGTGCACCCATGGGCGTGTTCGTCTGAAAACGAGGTGTATTCAGGCGCATTGTTGGCGCGTTGCTATTTTGAGACTGAAATAGACTGCGCCATTGACCAACTGAAATCTGATCTAAAGTCCATTTCTCATTAAGAGAAGAGGGACGACCCTTTTAGACCATGCTCCGAGCACACCAACCATTTTTCGTTAAACTACCAAAAGTGCCCTAAGTGCACTTTGCGCCATGTGCTTTAGACCATGCGCTTAGATCGTTAAAATAGGACCCATATAGTGGCACTACTCCCTAAGCCAATATACTAGGAAAGCTTCTATGCTCTACAGCAAGGGAAGTCCACGTTGTTTACAACTATTACACTTTCCTCCCTCCTTTGCAGGACAGACCTCAGCCCTATATGGCCCCAAGAGCTGATCTCTAATGGAAAAATACTCAACATAGCCTCAGCTGTGTCAGGCATATCTTAACGGTATTTGACAATACTCTTAGGGAGCAGCCTAATTCAGGGGAGCTTATACTCCATTTTAATGACCCTAGAGTGATAGCTGATACCCTGACTTGAGTAAAGGCACTTCTCCAGGACTCACTATAGTTAATGGTTAAACTATAGAAAGCTACAATGATAAGGGGAGACGCTATTAGTTATCCATCTGATCATACCTATGGAAGCACCCCACCAAATGGGAGCATATATCCCTTTTTCTAGACCCAGCAACAGTTGGTGAGGGAGGTAAGTGAAACAGAGGGGCTCTTGTGAATTGCCCATCATAGTTGCATTCATCTTGCCTAACTTTAGCACCTCCCTTCGGTATTGCCACTCATCCAAGGGGAGCATACATCCTCAGGAAAGGGAGGCAAATGAAAGCAGAACAAAAGTGCAGTTTGCCCTTGAGTCAAGACACTCTACCTAAGACCCACTTGTGGCGAGGTAGACGAGTGAGGTCTCGAGTCCACTCATGAGGGAGCTCATGGGCATATAAGGACGAGTGACACCAGTGAAGGTCGAGAGAGGACCAGGCCTGGAATTTACGTTGTGTTTTGTTTACGTTTTGTATGTGTGTGAGCGGCAGTCGTCCCAGAAGGGCTGCCCGTGGTTTACTATTAGTTTGTTTATTTTGATTAAAGTAATTTAAACGTTTGCCGGTTCCCGCCTCCTTCTTCCCTGAACAAGGAACTGTATTACACTACAATAGCTAACGCGTCATCTTTTCCTTTAGCACTAAACCATAGTATGTGACAGATAATAAGGAGGGATGTCTCATGGTGCTTTCACACCAGACCCGAATGGCGTGATAAGCGCGAGTGATTTACATGTTAAGTCAATGCAAAGACGTGAATAGACATTCTGCGGCGCGAATGATGCGCGGATTGCGCAAGTTGAAAAATCTGAACTTTGGTGTATATTAACTTTGGTGTTAACCAATCAGGAGTTTGCTCGAGAAGTGACAACAATGAGAACAAAACCATATGTGGATACCCGGAGCTGTACAATTCATCTTCGTACTTTATAGAAACAGGAATAAAAAGGATATTGATTGGAAGAAAGTGAGTGAGGAGGTTGGACAATCTGGTAAGTTTGAGCTATACATAGGGTGATTTCAGGGTGATTGGGACACTTTTGCCATTGAGATGAAAGTGTCCCAATCACCCTGAATTCACCCTATTGAGACTACAAGCTAGTTTAAGCCGGCAAATTGAGCTTATTTACCGTATTTTAAAACAATCCATGTCAGCCATTTCGCAACGAGACGAGCCGCCTGGCAGAAGCCCCTCCTATGACCATATTCGTGTCTGTTGTGTAGTGAATGTCACACATGTGAATGAAGTGAATTTCTCGCGTGAACGAAGCTAATAAACTCAAAATATTCAAGCGTCCAACTTTGCACAAATTCATTCACATCTGGTGTGAACGCCTCATTAGGTTTTGAGAGGAAACAAACTTTCTCTACTTATTAGTATTGTCGAATCAGGACTATAGTAGAGCACCCATCCAAAGGGTGGACATACATCTCTACTTCAAAACCCAACAGTAGCCTGGAGTTGCCACCCCCGGCAGCACTGCAGAGTGGAAATTTGGCGGGTTTCATGGTGTGCAGGGCCCCAAACGCCTGACTTGCTTCCACATATGCCTTGCCATGAGCCGCATGGTGGTAAGCAGAGGAGGCAGATTTATTTGATAACATCCACCTCTACTTTGTCCACCTGTGACCCCACAATCGAGGCTGCCGCGCTGCTTTAGCAGACACAGGGCCCGAACTGTGAAGTGCAAACACTTTCATCCCACAAGAAAAAAGTCAAGCAAGAGGGGAGCTCCCACACCACGGCTCATCACAGTGAACACATTCAGTTTCCTTGAGAGCTGAACATGCTCGCTCCATAGGCAAAGCAGAAGCCTTCAAAGAGGATGCAGCTCCAGGGGTGAGATAGCTAGAAAGCAGCTTTTTAACTGGAGCATGCTCACATATCACTGCTCACACAGTCTCACCAAATGCAACAATTTTTGGGAGAGAATATATGAGCTGAGTATAAATTCCTCCATTATCTTGATACCTCAATGTGGATATATAGAAGGGATAAAAGGCTTACAAACGTATACAGCGGCGAAGGCGGATTATTAATAACACCTGCCTCAACACTCTCTGCATCTAATTCCTCAGAATTAGACACGTCACATTAATCAGTAAGGTCGGAAGCAGCCATAGAGCAGCTTCCTGAACCAACATGAAAACAACATAGCAGGAGAAGCCCAAAAGGGAAAACTCCCATCAGGCTCAACCCTATGCTCCATCTACAACCCTCATGATTGATCATCGGTGGCCGTGGGACCCGAACCGCGTTGTGCAGACGCTCGACTCTCATCTCTCAAGAGCGAGTCAAGCTTCCACATCACACGAATGCATTCAGCACCCTCGAGAGCCGAACACGCTCTCGAATCTTATCTCTCTAGAGAGAATTAAGCAATAACAGAGCCTCTTACTGAGAATGTATCGACATGAGTTCCTCCAACTTCCTTGAGAGCCGAACCCGAACGAGTGCAAGCACTAGAATATTATCTTTCTTGAGTGACTCAAGCACTAACAGAGCTTCTTACCACAAAATAATACCACAAATATACATTTCTGACATTCAAAACCAAACAAAACAAATCAGTGACCAATATAGCCACCTTTCTTTGCAAGGACACTCAAAAGCCTGCCATCCATGGATTCTGTCAGTGTTTTGATCTGTTCACCATCAACATTGCGTTCAGCAGCAACCACAGCCTCCCAGACACTGTTCAGAGAGGTGTACTGTTTTCCCTCCTTGTAAATCGCACATTTGATGATGGACCACAGGTTCTCAATGGGGTTCAGATCAGGTGAACAAGGAGGCCATATCATTAGATTTTCTTCTTTTATACCCTTTCTTGCCACGCTGTGGAGTACTTGGACGCTGCGTGTGATGGAGCATTGTCCTGCATGAAAATCATGTTTTTCTTGAAGGATGCAGACTTCTTCCTGTACCACTGCTTGAAGAAGGTGTCTTCCAGAAACTGGCAGTAGGACTGGGAGTTGAGCTTGACTCCATCCTCAACCCGAAAAGGCCCCACAAGCTCATCTTTGATGATACCAGCCCAAACCAGTACTCCACCTCCACCTTGCTGGCATCTGAGTCGGACTGGAGCTCTCTGCCCTTTACCAATCCAGCCAAGGGCCCATCCATCTGGCCCATCAAGACTCACTCTCATTTCATCAGTCCATAAAACCTTAGAAAAATCAGTCTTGAGATATTTCTTGGGCCAGTCTTGACGTTTCAGCTTGTGTGTCTTGTTCAGTGGTGGTCGACTTTCTGCCTTTCTTACCTTGGCCATGTCTCTGAGTATTGCACACCTTGTGCTTTTGGGCACTCCAGTAATGTTGCAGCTCTGAAATATGGCCAAACTGGTGGCAAGTGGCATCTTGGCAGCTGCACGCTGACTTTTCTCAGTTCACGGGTAGTTATTTTGCGCCTTGGTTTTTCCATACGCTTCTTGCGACCCTGTTGACTATTTTGAATGAAACACTTGATTGTTCGATGATCACGCTTCAGAAGCTTGGCTATTTTAAGACTGCTGCATCCCTCTGCAATATATCTCACTATTTTTGACTTTTCTGAGCCTGTCAAGTCCTTCTTTTGACCCATTTTGCCAAAGGAAAGGAAGTTGCCTAATAATTATGCACACCTGATATAGGGTATTGATGTCATTAGACCACACCCTTCTCATTACAGAGATGCACATCACCTAATATGCTTAATTTGTAGTAGGCTTTCCAGCCTATACAGCTTGGAGTAAGACAACATGCATAATGAGGATGATGTGGTCAAAATACTCATTTGCCTAAGAATTCTGCACTCCTGTATATAGATATTTTTCTAAACTCTTAACACAGACTCACACCTACAAAACACAATTGGCCAAATGGATAATTTTCTTCTCAAAACACACATTTTCACCTGCACCTCTCCTGGCCCTGCTCCTCTCACTGCACCTGCACCTTTCACTGCATATCTCCCTGCACCTGCACCTGCATCTCTCACTGCACCTCTCCCTGGCCCTGCTCCTCTCACTGCACCTGCACCTGCATCTCTCACTCCACCTGCTCCTCTCCCTGCACCTGCACCTTTCACTGCATCTCTCACTGCACCTGCATCTCTCACTGCACCTGCACCTGCATCTCACTGCACCTGCACCTTCACTGCATCTCTCACTGCACCTGCTCCTCCCCCTGCACCTGCACCTTCACTGCATCTCTCACTGCACCTGCACCTTTCACTGCATCTCTCACTGCACCTGCACCTCTCCCTGCACCTGCACCTGCATCTCTCACTGCAGCTGCACCTCACTGCATCTCTCACTGCACCTGCACCTTTCACTGCATCTCTCACTGCACCTGCTCCTCTCCCTGCACCTGCATCTCTCACTGCACCTGCACCTGCATCTCTCACTGCACCTGCACCTTTCACTGCATCTCTCCCTGCACCTGCACCTTTCACTGCATCTCTCACTGCACCTGCTCCTCTCCCTGCACCTGCATCTCTCACTGCACCTGCACCTGCATCTCTCACTGCACCTGCACCTTTCACTGCATCTCTCACTGCACCTGCTCCTCTCCTGCACCTGCATCTCTCACTGCACCTGCACCTGCATCTCTCACTGCACCTGCACCTTTCACTGCATCTCTCACTGCACCTGCTCCTCTCCCTGCACCTGCATCTCTCACTGCACCTGCACCTCTCACTGCATCTCTCACTGGGCCTGCTCCTCTCCCTGCACCTGCATCTCTCACTGCACCTCTCCCTGGCCCTGCTTCTCTCACTGCACCTGCACCTCTCACTGCATCTCTCACTGGGCCTGCTCTTCTCCCTGGGCCCCTTGCTCTTACTCTTCCTCGTCCAGACACTACAGTGTTTGTCTTTTTCTGTTTCTGTTTCCAAAAACATCACTCCTCAAAGTCCTCCTTTCACTGTATGAGTGTCAATGTAATAGTCTAAGCCAGACTGGAATCAGCTGTGGTTGGCCCAATTTATCCAACATAAATCAGCTGTGTGTCAATTATTCAATTGTTTGTTTATTATAAGACGAGATATATTGTTTTTGAACTGATATCATTGCAGAAGCAGAGGTTTTTATACTCTATCTAAGGTTTGGAATATTGTTTTTGCTATTGTGGGTTGTTGTGTGTTAACATTCGTAAATACTACAAAAACAATCCATAATTTTGTTGGGAGGTATAGCTTGTCTGTTAAGAAAATGTAAGCAGTGTGGAAATATGTTCACTGACTGCATATTGTGTGAAAACAACAAGAAATGTGTGAATGGTATGGCCACAAAAGACCGATGCTGTGCTAGTTGTGTTTAGAGTTTTGAAAATGTGACAACTGATTGGACAAACGCTTGTTAGTGACTGAAAAAACTGTAAACACGCATACAAACAAGTGGCTCCTGAAGACAAAAAAGCTAAAAACGTGTAACTCAGACGCCCTTTTACACTTGCGAGCACTCCACGTGTGATGTCATGGAATGCCGTCAGGCCAATTATTATTAATTTTTGTGTCAAGAGCAATGGTTCAAAATTATATCATACTTAAAACTGTTCATGATGCTAGAAGGTTTGAGAGACTTGCAGTGCTACATCCTATGAATATGTAAGAATGTCTGAATCAGTGTGCAAAATCTTACAACTTTGTACCATACTTTTCCACAAACTAAGTAAAATTGTTGTCCAATACCATTCCTTAATAAACTTCCATCACATATGATCCATTCATTCTTTGTCATTTGAAGCTTTCAGAAGTTCACGTCCTGATTCCTACACTCTTTCTCTCGGTCTTGTCTTTAGGCTCTTGTCAGATCGGCTGGGCGTATTACTGCACCGGGGCAGGCGCCGCCTCCGCCATGTTGCTGTGCACTTGGCTCGCCTGTTTCGCAGGAAAGAAACAAAAGCAATACCCATACTAGAAGAACCGACCTTAACTACAGCCTGAACCACAGCAGGACGGATGCCTTAGACTCAGTGAAGATGGGCTCTGCGGCCCAAAGCATGATGGCTTTCCTCAATTACTGCAACTCCGACTCATAAAGACTCATAATGCTCATACGGACATTTGTGCGATTCACATGAGCATTCACTTTTCAAAGAGACGTGACTTCCTCTGCTCTCTAAAAAACTAGAGAGTGTTTAACGCAAAAGGACCAATTATTGTTTTTTGTTTTTTTATGACCACTGTTATGAATTTTACAGGCGTGCTTGTTTCTTTTTTCTCTCTGGAATTGATATTGTAAAAGTAAACTTTGGTTCAAGTGTAAAAAGAACAACTTTACATGAAGTCTGTATATATAATGTATTAGTGTATCACACACACATTTAGTAGTAGGCCTAGATAGATAGATACAGTAGATACATGGACAGTGGTGAAATTTAAATTAGCCATCATTGTATATAAAATGTTTTATCAGAATCAAGTATTCTGCAGAGCCGTGTTATAAAATGTATATGTTGTGGTATTAAGAATTATAATGCATTTAAAATACCTTGATACATTCATACATTATATACATACAGACTTCATGTATACTTCAAGTGTTATGAAAAGACATATTTATCATTATTGTGAAGTGTTTATATTTACATATCCATTGTGAATTGCAATAATATTCATGGTTAATATCTCTATATTACCTTTTTTGTTTTAAACTTTTTACATAAATAGGCCTATGCTAGATAGAGTACAATATATGTTCTGATTATATGTTTTTATCTAATTGGCATATTGTGTTAAAAAGACAACAATGAGGAATCATTGCTTATTTGATCTTTTGTTTGTGAATAAAAGCTGTTTATCAACATTTTAGTTTCTATGTTAATGAGGCTGCTAGTGCTGGATCTGTCATTTTTTATACAGGTCATTCTCCAAAAATTAGCATATTGTGATAAAAGTTCATTATTTTCCATAATGTAATGATAAAATTAAAAGTTCATATATTTTAGATTCATTGCACACCGACTGAAATATTTCAGGTCTTTTATTGTTTTAATACTGATGATTTTGGCATACAGCTCAAAAAATTTGCATATTTCATCCGACCAATAAAAGAAAAGTGTTTTTAATACAAAAAAAGTCAACCTTCAAATAATTATGTTCAGTTATGCACTCAATACTTGGTGGGGAATCCTTTTGCAGAAATGACTGCTTCAATGCGGCGTGGCATGGAGGCAATCAGCCTGTGGCACTGCTGAGGTGTTATGGAGGCCCAGGATGCTTCGATAGCGGCCTTAAGCTCATCCAGAGTGTTGGGTCTTGCGTCTCTTAACTTTCTCTTCACATTATCCCACAGATTCTCTATGGGGTTCAGGTCAGGAGAGTTGGCAAGCCAATTGAGCACAGTAATACCATGGTCAGTAAACCATTTACCAGTGGTTTTGGCACTGTGAGCAGGTGCCAGGTCGTGCTGAAAAACGAAATCTTCATCTCCATAAAGCTTTTCAGCAGATGGAAGCTTGAAGTGCTCCAAAATCTCCTGATAGCTAGCTGCATTGACCCTGCCCTTGATAAAACACAGTGGACCAACACCAGCAGCTGACATGGCACCCCAGACCATCACTGACTGTGGTACTTGACACTGGACTTCAGGCATTTTGGCATTTCCTTCTCCCCAGTCTTCCTCCAGACTCTGGCACCTTGATTTCCCAATGACACGCAAAATTTGAGCGACAGTCCAGTGCTGCTTCTCTGTAGCCCAGGTCAGGCGCTTCTGCCGCTGTTTCTGGTTCAAAAGTGGCTTGACCTGGGGAATGCGGCACCTGTAGCTCATTTCCTGCACACGCCTGTGCACGGTGGCTCTGGATGTTTCTACTCCAGACTCAGTCCACTGCTTCCGCAGGTCCCCCAAGGTCTGGAATCGGTCCTTCTCACAATCATCCTCAGGGTCCGGTCACCTCTTCGCAGCAGCGCTTTTTGCCACACTTTTTCCTTCCCACAGACTTCCCACTGAGGTGCCTTGATACAGCACTCTGGGAACAGCCTATTCGTTCAGAAATGTCTTTCTGTGTCTTACCGTCTCGCTTGAGGGTGTCAATGATGGCCTTCTGGACAGCAGTCAGGTCGGCAGTCTTACCCATGATTGCGGTTTTGAGTAATGAACCAGGCTGGGAGTTTTTAAAAGCCTCAGGAATCTTTTGCAGGTGTTTAGAGTTCATTAGTTGATTCAGATGATTAGGTTAATAGCTCGTTTAGAGAACCTTTTCATGATATGATAATTTTTTGAGATGGGTTTTCATGAGCTGTATGCCAAAATCATCAGTATTAAAACAATAAAAGACCTGAAATATTTCAGTTGGTGTCCAATGAATCTAAAATATATGAAATTTAAATTTTATCATTACATTATGGAAAATAATGAACTTTTATCAGAATATGCTATTTTTTTTGAGAAGGACCTGTATATGAATTGAAAACATTTAATTGTATTTGATGTCCTAAAAATACATTAATGGTAAAGTGTGTAATTTGACCAACAGTTTAGTGGCACCAAATTAAATTACAATGGGAACATGCATACATACATACTGAGTATGTATGATCTTTATGCCGCAAACCAAATTACCATTATATTCATTATTACTAATATTCCAATAGGCTATATTCATACTGTCACGGTTGTGTGTACAGGAACAGGCAGTAGACTCAGAAGATCCAAATATAACACAAACTTTAATTCAAACTCACAAGTGAACAAGAGGAACTTAAACAGCAAACCGAAACAAGATAATTAACTAGACACAACTAAACTAGACTAACAAGGGTAACCAAGAAAACAGACAAGTGGCGGGAAACTAAGACAAAGGAACATGTGACAAATACGAAAACACAACAGACAGACTAGACATGAGACGCATACATTTAAAACCAGCTGTGGCATATTCAGCCTTGCATTCCTTGGAACTTTAACTAAAGAACGTTGATAGAGAAACGTTGAGAACATTAAAAACTCCATGCTGTCATTCTTTCGTAGAGCAATCATTTCTGTCTGTTATTCATTTAGCCAAAAAAATTTAAAAAAAGATCCACTGGAATAAGTGCGCCATCTGGGAAGTTCTGGGACATACAAATTCTTATCTGCATACTATCTGGGAAAAGTAGTATGCAAATTACATCCTAATTTGCATACTAATTTTCCCAGATAGCATGCATGTGTGTGTTTCCAAATATACACATTCATGTGTAAAGAATGTGTGTTTTTGTTTGGATGGTAATATATTTGCAGTCCATATGTTTCTCTTTGCGAGATATGAATAACTTTGGAGAAATGAATTGAAAAACTAACACAAGTATAATTAAAACGTATGCCAGTATGAAGTGAGGGCACCCACCGACACAATCTACAGTGTCTATGCTACAGATACGTCTTGAAGGGCCATTATCACGGGTTGGTTGTGATGGGAACTTTTGAAAAATGCTTTGTGAAGCTTCGAAACCTTTGCAAACCAATTCCTAGGGCCAGATTTACCAACAGCTTGCGTCAGCGCAAACCCTCTTTTGCCTTTAAAAAAACTACTGTCAGGATTTACTAAAGACACGCAGTGATAAATTAACACTAAAAAAGGCATGGACACAGTTATTTTTGCGGCTGGCCTTATTGCATATGCATTTGTAGGAGTTTCCCTTCAGGCGCAAAATTTATGGGAGGATAGTATTTAAATGAATCACGTTTCATGAATCATGTTTGCGCCATTATTTACCACCCCAAAAAAGTATGTCTTAAACCAGAAGCTAACTGGTAGATTGTGCTGGTCATTGTGTTCATTAATTAGCGCATCGTCAGTAGATCACGCGCAGAACTGTCCACTCCCATCTTTGCTTTTTTGGAATTGCGCTCTCACGCTAATTTGTCCTGTTTAGTAAATCTGGCTCCTAGTCTCTATAGCTAGCCAAAATTCTGAAATGAACGTGATGGCCTAATCATTGAAACCCATGAAAAGATCATGCAAAGTAAGAGAAAATATTGCCCACAATTGTACCTAGGTAGTTGACAAATATGCAGTAAAAAAAAAAAAAGCTTTTTTTTTGCAATACCACTTTTGAAGAAAAAAAGTCTGATGTTTGAGAAAATATAAGTGGTCACTAACTTTGTCAATTCTTTCGCTCTTTTTTTTTTTTTTTTACATTTTTACTGAAATGTGTCCTATTGTGTGACAACAATTAAGAATATAGGGGTGTCGCACATGGGTAAATCCAGCCCGATCTCCTGGTGATTTGAATTCACCCTACAGCTCAGGCTGGAAACCTGTACATATTTCTATATTGCTTCTGTTACAAATTTGCGGGGACCAATCACAAACTGGCTTATCCACCTGGCGCACTATTGGCGGGTTGACGGATAGAGAAGCCATGGATCAATGGTTTGATTCGTTGAAGGACTATCCAGTTGCGAACAGAGTCATTTGAAATATGCCCGCTGATCATGCCTCTTGTGCAGTAGAAGATACATAGCAGACTCCATAAATCTAAAAGATTGAGCTTGGTCTAGGCCAGGGATGGGCAACTGGCGGCCCGCAGGTCAGTTTTCAAATACCATAGAAATGTTGGTTTCGCGGGTTTTACCGCATCTGAACAAATTCCAAATGGTAATGATACAGTATACCGATAGAGGGCGCCTGCTTCACTACAGTCAACGATGAAGAGAGAGAACCATGAGCGGTAAAAAAAGAAAACTGGATCAAGAGAATCGTACTTTTCAGATGAGATGGGAAACAGATTATCTGTTTAAAGAATTCAAAGGTAGACCTATGTGTTTAGTGTGTTTGGAAACAAGATCAGTATTCAAAGATTTCAACTAAGTCAACATTACAATACCACACACAGGGACAAATATGAAAGTACACCGGAGCTGCTAGGGCCGCTGTTATAGCTGACCTGAAAGTGATGCTCAATAAACAACAGAGTATTTTTACCAGAATAACATCCACACAGGAGTCTGCCCTCAAGGCGTCTTACTCTGTCGCGCTGGAGCTTGCTAAAGCCAAGAAGCCCTGTCAGATGGCGAAATGGTAAAGAGGTGTGCAATGGAAATGGCCAAATCATTTGGAGATGAGGATATGGCTAAAAACTTTGAAACTGTCTCCTTGTCCCGTCGCACAGTGACACGCAGAATTTTTGACATCCACAATCACGTCGATAGCAAACTGAAACAAGTCATTCACGACTGCAAATACTTCTCATTAGCGTTGGATGAAAGCACAGATGTGATGGATGTTAGCCAGCTACTGATTTTTACTAGAATGATTGACAGTTCATTTGTTGTACACGAAGAACTTTTAAAATTGGAGTCGTTGCACAACACTACTAAAGGGACGGATATTTTCAACGCCGTTAACAGTGTTGTGAATGAGTATGGTGGCTTTGACAAGCTGTCAGCCGTCGTTACTGATGGTGCACCTGCGATGCAAGGAAAACACAATGGTTTGGCCGGGCTCCTCCAACAGAGTGGGGTGGACTGTCCTATACTGCACTGCATCATCCATCAGGTGAGTTGTTTTATCTTCAGCTCACTTTTTATGATTATGAATATAATTATGCCTTATGAGATTAATATGACAGGATGTGTAGATTTTCGCGCTGAATCTAATCTTATTTTAATTCTACAGGAGGCTCTCTGTGCCAAGACAGTTAACTTTAGTCACGTTATGGATCTGGTGACTAAAGTTACAAATCTCATCCGAGGAGGGAACAGGTCTCTCAGTCACAGGAGGTTTGTAGCTTTTTTGGATGAAGTGAGCGCGGCGTATGGGGATTTACAAATGCACACCGAGATTAGATGGATGAGCCGAGGAAAGTGTCTGTAGCTAACTTCCTGTGTTTTTGGAGGACAGTGTTCGAGGCGATACAAGTGCCTACACCCGAAAACTCAGAGACACAGAGTTTCTTTGCGATATGGGATTCCTTACGGACATTACCTCACACCTCAATCACCTGAACACACAGTTACAGGGGCGAGGCCAAACTGTATCCGACCTTTACGCACACATGAATGCATTTCGGCTTAAATTAGAGCTTTTCAAAGAAGGATTTTCATCCAATCGTCAAAATTTTGCACACTTTCCCGCTTGTGAAGAGATGCGGAGAGATGTCCCTGAATGCGAGAACATACAGAGCCGACATTGAAACACTGCAGCAGCAGTTTAAGTGCCGCTAACATGATTTCCACGCCATGCAGCCACGAATAGCGTTATTCACTGACCCCCTCTCTGCTGCTGTCAGCGAGCAACCCTCCGAGTTTCAGCTTCAACTCTGCGAAATTCAGTCAGACCCGTTTTTTCAAGCAAAGCGCAGTGAGAGGGGAGTTTCATTTTGGAGGTTACTACCAGAGTCCCGCTTTCCACTTCTCAGGGATTTTGCACTGTCAATGGCCAGCATGTATGGGAGCACGTACATCTGCGAGAGCAACTTCTCCACAATGAAACATATAAAGTCGAAAGAGAGAGACAGGATCAGCGATGACGTTCTGTTTCAGCTCATGAGGATTGGCTGCACTAACATTGACGTTGACATCCAGTCTATTGTACGCCAGCAGGAGAGACCACAAGTATCTCATTTACTTTAGGTGAGATATAGCCTATGGTGGAAAGTGTGCTTGTGTTTTTCTGAGAGCCCACAATGTTTGCACTGGAATAATAATAAATAAAAAAAGTTTGCTACTCAGTAATGCGTTTTGTTTGTTTATGTTAAAAGTATATTATTTTATAGAAGCAGAAAAAAATTGGTTGGTTCACTAAACATTACAGAGTCTGTAATACAGACATACATATGTTTATTTCTTCTAAAATGGTAGCTCTAATTTTCCAATATTCCATTAAGTTTTTCAGTTTTTCATTTCAGTTTTGTGCCATCATTCACTGTTTTTTGAGAGCCCAACATGTTTGCACTTGAATAATAATAAAAAAATGTTTGCCACAGTAATGTGTTTTTGTTTATGTTAATAATTAATTCATGAAAAGAAGCAGAAAAAATAATAAAAGAGAGAATTTGAATTTTTACACTCCTTTATTTTACACACTTTAACTTTTTTTAATTATTTAAAAAACGAAACAAAATAAACACGATTCAAATAAATTAATACATGTAAAGAAAACATACCCCCTCCCCAAAAAATCTGTTGCTCTTTTCACCCGTCAAACGCTCACGCACCCCACACCGACATGCAACACACGAGAGAGAGAGAGAGAGAGAGAGAGAGAGAGAGAGAGAGAGAGAAGATAATGGGGAATAAAATATTTTGTGTTCAGGTTTGGACTACACAAACACACACACAACCAATAATTATCGTTATGTTGTTATGATTAAACTTATTACAAATAGAATCTGTATAAAGGTGTAGCCTATTATTATTATTATTAGTTAATAATAATAATGATAATAATAACGATCATAATAAAGCGAGAAGTAGAAGAAGAAGAAGAAGATGACGACGACTCTCTGGCGTCAAGCTCGCGCGCAACGCAAGTAGTGGAGATTTTTTTTTAAAAACGGCCATTTCATCAAAATAACCGCTTCATTTGACTTTTCCATTTAAGGTTAGTAAAGTCGCCAAAATAATTATACAAATTAGATGCATATGTGTACACACAAGGCCACACTTACACGCTTAATTGCATGGCTGTTTAAAATGTCTGTTTTATACTTTGTTTGTTTTTAGGTTTTAAAAGTGTAGATTGGTAATCATTCGTATAACCCCATATTTAGTACAAATACCTTAGTAAAATGGTTAGTGTATCAAAACCACGGTGAATTTGACGTTACCATGGTTTATTAGTTTGTTTGTTTTTTTAGTAAAACGTTTTTAACTTTAGTAAGGGTTCGTAAAGGTTGATTTGTGAAAAATGATTTGTATACTGTCCAAACTGCTATTTTTGCCCTAACTAAACCTTTCCTTTTATATTTAACAGTATTTATATAACTGTTAGTACATTTAGTATTTCTCTGAAAGACCTGAAAGGTTCATTGAGCAAATGTAAGTATATTTCTGGACTTATATCAAATATATTGTAATAAATAAAATGGTGTTTGTCAGTTAGGCCTTATTCATGAAACACAAGCAGAAAATGATTTAACCAGTCGACCATGAAAGAAAATTATTTTTAAATCAGTTTTTGAATTGTGAGTTCATTATTTTTATTGTTTATTATTTATTCTTTAATGTATTTTTAGCAGATACGTAGAAAAAATGCTGTTGTATTGTTGTCCACTAGAGGGAGCCAAAGGATAAGGAAACGTTTGAGCCTAATCCATTTCTGTCAGTTTCCATCCCTTTGAGTGGAAAGAAAAGCATAGATTTAGTTTATTTGTATAACTTTGGTTTACTGACAGTATAGTTTTATATAATTGGTGTATGCAGTCTGGAGTTGTTGTTTTTTTACTTTTTGTTGTTGCTGTAACCGTATATTTTGTTTATATTTTGCTGTATATATTTTTTATAATTTATACTAATCATCATATCATGTTCCACTGAAAACTGAAGTGATGGTGATTTTTTAGCATCATCACTTCAGTCTTCAGTGGAAAATTATCCTTTAGAAATCATTCTGATATAATGATTAGAATAAATTATAAAGTAGAAACACTTAGAAGTAAAACAATAAAGAAATAGAAAACAGTTATTTTAACTTGTATTTTTTTTTTTTTTTTTACAATATTACTGTTTTGAATGTATTTTATATCAAATAAATACAGCCTTGATGAGCATAAGAATTGACTCATGAATTGGCTTTTATAGGCACATCTCTAATGTGAGGATGTGGACAGTTTCTGATGTCTGCTGCTGGCTGACAAGAACTGACCTCTCTGCACTTGCACCATCATTTGAAGGTCAATTCGAGATGAAGACAGAATGTGAGAAAAAGAAACCTAACCTCTCCATGCTCCAGGATAAAACGAAGAGAACCGAGAGGGAGAGAGATGTCTACATATATGAGAGATCCACTCATGAAGTACTGATTCAGTACCCTGCCTTGCGCTTACCGGCAATTGTAAGATTGACATATCTTATTTAAATAAAAACAATAATGTGCCTCAAAATGTATACCTAGTGACATTTAAATATCTATAGTAATGTCATTTCTAAAAAAAATGCAAATCAGTTTTGTTCAGAAATAAAATCAAAATATAATACTGATGTGGACAGAAGAATTTGGACTGGATTTGGGACCACTGCAGAAAAACTTATGACTGAGGCACAAAAAAGTTTGAATTGTAGCAACTATTTTGTACTAAGTTGTAAGATAATAGTCATATTTATCTTTTACAGTTTTGCCAAGATACTCTTAATAAACTCTTAATGTATAACAATAGTAACATTATATATTGGCTTCCATGAATTAGATGTTAATAGCTACAGTATTGACTATTCAATGTAAATGATTATTGAACTTTTTATTCTATGAATATTGTTGTTGCTTATTAATAAACAATGTTTGCTTTACATTTGGTTTTAGTTTTTAAATACATTTTATTTAATAGTAAATAAAGAGGGAGGGGAAGGGACAGGAGAGGGAGGGGGAATGGAAGGAGGGGGAAGGGGTTACATTGGGAAATGGTGCCTTGAAGCACCCAAGGTTGTTCCTAAAGGAAGAGTTCCTCGGGAATCCAGGGTGGTTCCTCAAGAGAACCGGCTCTTTTTAAAGGGTGAGGATCTACAGACGGTTCCGCCGGTGTGGCAAAGTGAAGAACCCCAAAAGGTTCCTCCATGCACCCTTTATTTTTACAGTGTAGAGATAGCCAGACAAGTGGACAACAGAACTTAAAGGGGTGGTTTATTGCCAAAGTTAACAGAACATAAAGGGTTGGTTGATTGCCCCTTTTTACAAGACTTTTAAAATAAGTCTCTGGTGTCCTCAGAGTGTGTATGTGAAGTTTTGCTCAAAATACCCCAGAAATAACTTGTATAGCATATTAAAACTTTTCTTTTTCACTTTTGAGGGTGAGCAAAAATCTGCCGTTTTTGTGTGTCCCTTTAAATGCAAATGAGCTGCTGCTCATGGGGCGGAGCTTCAAGAAGTCCAGTTAGTGCAGACAGGCAATGAAACTGTCCAGCCTTTTACGTTCAAACTGGAGTTTGACAATGATGGAGAGACTCTGAGAAGAACTGACAACATGTAGAATGCAACAAGATGTTCCTGAATGGTTAGTTGATTAAATGAATGTAGCTGATGTGGAGTTAACTATCTCAGTCATTGATTAGTTATGTAAATTCTCAACATGGCCTCACCCCCTTTGTTGTGTGCTCCCCAGGGTTACTTTTTCAGGGTTAAAAAGTAACCCTGAAACTTTTTAATGTAAGTTTCAGGGTTAGTGATGTCATTGTTATAAAGGTGTTAAAAATGTACAAACATTTAAAAAATAAAATGAAAATACAAAAAACTTTGCAGGATCTACGATAGTGATGACCGTTAAAATGCGTCATCACAGTCATGAAAAGGGACCTGTTGTCACAGTCACCAGCTCGGTCACCCTCAACACTACACTTCCCAGAATCCCTCCTGCTCACCACCTGCACCCCTTCATCACCTGCAAGTAATTAACCTCATTATCACTCATCAGCACTCCCTATATCAGCAGTCACCATTACATCCTCACCACGGTTGTCCGGTCACCGTTATGTTTAGTGTGTGTTGCGCCTGCCTGTTTGCCTCAGTAAGATTATTAAAACCTGTTGTTGAACTTCATTCATAGTCGTCCTGCCTGCCTGCAACCACCCGTGACATTTAGGGGTTAAAAAACAAACAAACAAATAAATGAACAATTCTGAGACAAACACCGACCATGTGCACATGTCTTGGGTTGCGTCTCAATCAGCTCCCTAGTAGTCAGGGCACTAATCAGGATATAAGTCAATGGGCTGACCCCTGATCAGTGCCCTGACTACTGAACTAGGGAGCTGATTGAGATGCACCCACGAGCTTCAGTAACATGACCTTGAATGGGGTCCTTCAACTAATTAAACTTGTCAGTGGAATTGCCCGATTTAAAATCAGGATATGTTGTCACACCGGAGGACAAAATGAAAAAAAAAGAAATTGGCAAAAAATGATTGTCATATACTAAAATAGACACTTGTAAAATGATGCCTGAGGTGTTTATTAACATTTGTATGCTTTTCTTTTTAATTTATAAAAGTTGTAATTTATTGAACCATGCTTGAGTCAGTCATACCATAGGACAATTTTGAGATTTGGCTCAAAAAAATGAAAAATCTAACGACAAAGCAGTTTTATATGATTAGGTCCATGTAAGACAAAGACATGCTTACCCATTTACTGCATTTTAAATGATGACACTATTAATTTTATTAATTTTTCTCTTTTGTGACAGTGAAAATGGCATGTCAACAACCCACCTGCATTTGTTCTTGTGAGGTTTTGGGTGTTTACTCATTAGCACCAGCTACAACCATTTGTCATAGAGAATATACAACGTTGAACAACCATTTGCATAATGATGCATATTAAAAGTCAATATGAAATGGCATTTGCAACCACTTCCATAATTTGACAGTTCAAGAAAAACTAAAAAGTAGGTTGAGACATTTTATCCATCAGGAATTGATTAGATGGGTCAAAGTTGTTACATTTGATGAATGTCTGTAAAGTCAAATATTGTCTTTCTAATAATGTGCAACGATAAAAAAAAATAATAATAATAATTTGGTTTTCTTGTTTAATGTCTGTGAAAAAATCTTCCATGTGACTAATATCAGGTGGTAAAAAAGCTAAAGTTGTATGATACATGTGGTGTTTATAATTCATACCCTGAACTCGCTCACTCATTAGTGAGGCATGAAGCTGCTCCTGTGATCTGTTCCCTTAATGAGAATACCCATGATACCTTACACACACTGAGGGAACCTCTCTGTCTCTTTCATTCTCGCATCTAAGAGATCCTGTTCTTTTGGTGCTAAGTGTCTCTCATTTCTGTGTAAGATCTTTTTCTCCCATTGATATTGCTGGAGATTGTTGGAAGTTTGAGGTGCGCAGCATGACACATTGGGGTCAAGTGAACAGAGCATTTCTCTCCTCCATTATCTCAGCTTGACATCTCACCAGTCTGGCAGTCAGAGAAGATGTATACAGCAAAAAGACTCTTTGATATTGTTACAGCCATTATACGTAACGGTTCACTGAACACATTGTGTTATTAGCTCTGACATGTGAAAGAGATGTGAGAAAGGGATTTCTGATGCTAATAAATTGATAATAAATACCCAACTGGGCAAATGACATATCACGAGATCAAGAGTCAAGAGTCACAAATCATTTACATTTCACAGAGCAATGGTAAACCACACTTGTGACCAAACTTTTACATTTTAGGCCTAGTCCACATGTACACAGGTAGAGTTTTTCCCTCCGTTTAAAAAACAAAATCGCGTCCACATGAAAACGTGCTATGAAGCGCTGTCAAGAGCATGCCAAACCAACAGGTGTCAATATAACCCTAACCTAGCCGTAACTACACGCGACATGACTCCGCGACATGCGATAAAAGGCTTTTCCGTGTTGATTTGAGATTTTGCCCTAACCAGCTGTGACGGTGACAGGCTATGATTCTATTTTAGAAACGGTTTCTATTTCTGCGACGTCGCAGCTGGAACAACAACACAAAACATGGCAATGATAATCTCAGTTAATGTTTATGTGCTTTATTTAATGTTAAAAGTGTATAATGTGACTTTGAACATCATTTCATGCTCCAGGCTTTGTAACATAGTCATATTAAAATCAACAATGGATAATTTACATCAGATCTATAAAAAAAAGAACGTTCAAACTGTGAACAAACAAGTATATTCTATGACAAAGGTATTTTTAGTAATATTTAAATGGTGTAAAATTTGTGAATTTGAATATTACTTTTTTTTGTTTTATTGATTGAGTAAATGATTCAATGACTCACTCATAAAAACTGGCACTTGGCTAATATGGCTGTGCAGTGAGTAATCAGTGCTTTTGAATAAATGTTAATTGAATCACTCATAAAGTCACCTGTCGCCACCTACTGCTGAAATGTAGAATGAGTCATTGGAAAATCCCCACCAATAACTGTCATAACAGTGATACAAACTAGCAAACTAGTCACAGTGCTGTTGAACTAATTAGTGCAACAGTGTCTGCCCACCTTTTCAGTGGCTTTGGTTTTGGAAGTATTTGTTCCATTAATTTTTCCCATAGGGATTTTTAAAAAGTCTTAAATAAAGGGTTTGGGACTATTTTAAAGGCTCCTGATTTTGTTTTGGAGTCTCCTACAACAGGTTTTCATGCATTAAAGGTCAAAAAACACTTTCATGTTCTTACAATATACACTGCACATGACCAAATTTTTAAATGATTTTCAAATGATGGATGGATGAATCAGTCTCTCTAAATCGCTCCTTTCCGAGAGCTTATTCTGTTGTGATTGGCTAGATGACCCAGTCTGTTGTGATTGGTCTGTGTGTTTCGGATGCCGAAACAGCCATTACCATAACTGAACTTCCTAAAGCTCAGCGATTGTACACACTAGACAGTAATGATGGAGCTGATTTTACAATATCAATCCGAGCGCAAGTTCAAAGATGAATCATTGGGAGGAGTTATTCAACCAAAACCTCCATGTTTCAACTGTAATTCCTCACCATCAGCATTAACAAGTGTACGGCCATCAACAAACCCATCCCTGCGTCCCAATTTGCATACTATCCATACTAATAGTATTCGAAAATAGAATTAGTAGGCCCTATGTCCCAAATCGTAGTATGTTGAAAAGAGTATTCCCAAGATACCCGGATGGTTTACTATTTCTGGTCACAATTCGAAGTGCAGATCGACGCACACTCTAACGGCTGGAGAGAGGCTGTTGAGGCCTTGCCAACAAAATGTGTCATTTTGACCATGAGTGCCACTGTTTAGGCCTGTGTGTTAACTGTTTTGAAAATGTGGAGTTTGAGTTGATGGCTGAATCAAAGCAATCAAGAAAAACTGTAATGCAGTTTTATGGCATTATTTGCAACAACCATTTCTACAATGGCAAGCTCTTGATCATTATTGATGAGCTTTCCTCTCCCCCCAGAGGGTGGAAGACGTTGCATTCTTTAGAGGGACAAAACATTCTACATTTGCATTACTGTATGCCCTTATTGACACGTCAAGTGAGAATAGAAACAATCCATGTAAATGCAATACTTACCTGTTGGTTTGTTGAAAGATGTGTATAATGGAGGCAACCGTTAACCGCCTCAAATTGGGGTGCACTCTTTCACTAGCCTCTCTTAGTGAAAGACCATGGTTGATTATATGGTCAATTAAAGTGGCACGAATTACATCACTGACTATTGTTCTTGCAGCCCTTGAAATGCCACCACCACACTTTCTTCCACCTCTACCTTGCCCTCTTCTTGGGCCTGCTCTTCTCCCTGGCCCTGCTCCTCTCACTGCATCTCTCACTGCACCCCTCACTGTATCTCTCACTGCTCCTGCACCTCTCACTGCATCTCTCACTGCTCCTGCACCTCTCACTGCTCCTGCACCTCTCACTGCATCTCTCACTGTTCCTGAACCTCTCACTGCATATCTCGCTGCTCCTGCACTTCTCACTACTCCTACTCCTCTCACTGCATCTCTCACTGCACCTGCTCCTCTCACTGCATCTCTCACAGCACCTGCATCACTCACTGCACCCGCACATCTCACTGCACCTCTCACTGCTCCTCTCACTGCATCTGCTCCTCTCACTGCACCCGCACATCTCACTGCACCTCTCACTGCTTCTCTCACTGCATCTGCTCCTCTCACTGCACCCGCACATCTCACTGCACCTCTCACTGCATCTCCCACTGCTCCTGGACCTCTCACTGCATCTCTCACTGCTCCTGCTCCTGCTCCTCTCACTGCATCTCTCACTGCATCTTCCACTGCTCCTGGACCTCTCACTGCATCTCTCACTGGGCCTGCTCTTCTCCCTGGGCCCCTTGCTCTTACTCTTCCTCATCCAGACATTACAGCGTTTGTCTTTTTCTGTTTCCAAAAACATCACTACTCAAAGTCCTCCTTTTACTGTATAAGTATCAGTGTAATAGAAAAAAAACCCCTGCCACTGAGTCTAAGCCAGACTGGAATCAGCTGTGGTTGGCCCAATTTACCCAACATAAATCAGCAGTGTGTCAATTATTCAATTGTTTGTTTATTATAAGCTGAGATATATTGTTTTTCAACTGATATCATTGCAGAAGCAGAGGTTTGTATACTGCATCTAAGGTTTGGAATATTGTTTTTGCTATTGTGGGTTGTTGTGTGTTAACATTCGTAAATACTACAAAAACAATCCATAATTTTGTTAGGAGGTATAGCTTGTCTGTTAAGAAAATGTAAGCATTGTGGAAATGTATTCACTGACTGCATATTGTGTGAAAACGACATGAAATGTGTGAATGGTATGGCCACAAAAGACCGATGCTGTGCTAATTGTGTTTAGAGTTTTGAAAATGTGACAACTGGTTTGACAAACGCTTGTTAGCGACTGAAAAACTATAATTCAATGTTAATTCCACATTATATTTCACCAGCAACAGCATTGTGAACTTTTGTAATGATATGTTTGGCCATTAATGTTTAAATGCATCATTATATTTAAACTGCAAACACGTGAGGAGAGTCTCTGCATTAATGACCCACACATGGCAAATCAACGTGCTACTACATTTCTCTCCGATACGGTAGGAAATTAAACTGAATGTGGAGGATTTTAACTGTGATGAGATGAATGACAGGGCAGTTTAAACGGTGATGGGATGCACGTAACTAAGCGACATAGTCCGTTATAGATGAGGAAGTAGTATGTCCCAAAGCTTGCATACTTTTCTGTTACACACTCAAAAGTATGAACTTTTTCTTCACAAACAGAGAACATACTTTTAGGTCGTAGTACAAGTAGGCGAATTGGGACGCAGCGCCTGTGTATATTTCTAATTCATTGCGGTGCACATGCGGGAACTGTATCAATGGCACGCATACGTTTGCCCAGCACTAACGTGAATGACTGATGAAACATTACAAGTTTGTGAAACAAGTCTTGCTCCATCCTTTATCTTTACTCAAAGTAATAAGAACGACACACAATCTGCATTAATAGACTCAGTTTTAGGTAATAGTGGCCCACAGATGATTAGCAGAAGTATTTCAGTAAGACAGTAATAACGTGAGTTAGCTGGTTAGATGGAGACCTACACAATATAAAACATAAAACTACTTATTTTGAACACCCAGTATAAAATATATACATCAGTAATGATTCACACTTACAGGTTGTGATTCTGAGGAGCAAGTTAGTCCAAATAAACTGCTGACCCATCTGCGTTGAAGGTCAGACAATTTAGAACATAGATGAGCATTATGCAAATGTTATGCTAGTGACATGTAGCCGTAACTGACTTTGATTTGAATGACAAAAGACTCGTTTAGGCAGTTCAGAGTCGATTCTTTCTTTTGGGAATAACTTTGTTTATAGTGCAGACTGTTTAAGTCTTCACAGAAACCATAACAGGGGCACTTTAATGGCCATTAGGAGAAAAATAAACAAATATGGGATGCATAATATGATATGATCATATGCAGAATATAATATAATATCAGAGACAGAGACTTGAGGTGTGCGCTTTCAATTTTGGCAATCACATAGCAGCACCTGTCAAACACTCACAACACTCTAGTAAAGCGTCAGCGATGATCACATGCTCTGCAGAAATTGTAAATATCAGGTTTAATGGCTGCTAAGCCTCAGGCTGGATGTGTGTTTTCATGACACCTATAAAGCCTTATGGTTCTCTGAAGGAGTAAGATATTGTTTGTAATAAATCTTTGATTACCTTTCGTAATCTTTAATCAAAATAACTCCCTCTTGCAGTTCATCTCTTCTCTTCTCTGATGATGTTTACTGGAGCGAGTTACGGGACAGCCTGTGACACACATGAGATCCACCAATAGCAAACCACAACCGTCCCACCCAACATTTATTCTTGTTCCAGAAGCCATTTTAATATACACTCACCTAAAGGATTATTAGAAACACCATACTAATACTGTGACTCAGAACTGCCTTCAGAACTGCCTTAATTCTAAGCATTGATTCAACAAGGTGCTGAAAGCATTCTTTAGACATGTTGGCTCATATTAATAGGATAGCATCTTGCAGTTGATGGAGATTTGTGGGATGCACATCCAGGGCACGAAGCTTCTGTTCCACCACATCCCAAAGATGCTCTATTGGGTTGAGATCTGGTGACTGTGGGGGCCATTATAGTCCAGTGAACACATTGTCATGTTCAAGAAAGCAATTTGAAATGATTCGAGCTTTGTGGCATGGTGCATTATCCTGCTGGAAGTAGCCATCAGAGGATGGGTACATGGTGGTCATAAAGGGATGGACATGGTCAGAAACAATGCTCAGGTAGGCCGTGGCATTTAAACGATGCCCAATTAGCACTAAGAGGGCCTAAAGTGTGCCAAGAAAACATCCCCCACACCATTACACCACCACCACCAGCCTGCACAGCAGTAACAAGGCATGATGGATCCATGTTCTCATTCTGTTTACGCCAAATTCGGACTCTACCATCTGAATGTCTCAACAGAAATCGAGACCCATCAGACCAGGCAACATTTTTCCAGTCTTCAACTGTCTAATTTTGGTGAGCAAATTAGCCTCTTTTTCCTATTTGTAGTGGAGATGAGTGGTACCCGGTGGGGTCTTCTGCTGTTGTAGCCCATCCGCCTCAAGGTTGTGCATGTTGTGGCTTCACAAATGCTTTGCTGCATACCTCGGTTGTAACGAGTGCTTATTTCAGTCAATGTTGCTCTTCAATCAGCTTGAATAATAATAATAATAATGAATTTTATTTGTAATGCACTTTACATTTCTGCAATCTCAAAGTGCTACAGAGCATCTAGAAGTACAATAAAAAAATAAATTAAAAACACAGTTAATTAAATACAAAAAATAAGAACTATTTAAAACTATTTAAGAAACTATTCAAGAAAAATTATTTAAAACACATTCAGTGGAAAGCTTTAGTAAAAGAAATGTTTTTAGGTTTCGCTTTAAAAACATCTGTAGTCTGTGGGGCCTCAGGTAGTCCGGGAGGGTATTCCACAGCCTCGGAGCAGCAGATGAAAAGGCCCTACCGCCCATGCTGCAAAGTTTTGTTCTGGGAACTTGGATGGTGTTTGTGTTAGCAGAACGAAGTGTGCGTAGGGATGTTGGGTGGGTGAGAAGTTCCTGTAGGTAAAGGGGGGCATGTCCGTAAATACACTGGTGGGTGAGGAGGGAGACTTTATATTCCACTCTTGAATCAGTCGGCCCATTCTCTTCTCACCTCTAGCATCAACAAGGCATTTTCAGCCACAGGACTGCCGTTTACTGGATGTTTTTCCCTTTTCACACCATTCTTTGTAAACCCTAGAAATGGTTGTGTGTGAAAATCCCAGTAACTGAGCAGATTGTGAAATACTCAGACCGGCCCGTCTGGCACCAACAACCATGCCACGCTCAAAATTGCTTAAATCACCTTTCTTTCCCATTCTGACATTCAGTTTAGAGTGCAGGAGATTGTCTTGACCAGGACCACACCCCTAAATGCACTGAAGCAACTGCCATGTGATTAGATAATTGCATTAATGAGAAATTGAACATGTGTTCCTAATAATCCTTTAGGTAAGTGTGTCACAATAGGGAAGAACAGACTATCACAACTTCTGTTTTAATGTTCCCCCTATTTCATGAAGATTAGTACATTTTCTTCCTTTTGTAATATAAAATAAGCAATATAATACCATTATATTGACATTAACTTTATTTTATACAGCTTTGCCTTTCACAAGCTCACATATCTAATCACAAAACCTGCAGATTGCATGAATTTGAATGTTTGTTTCCATATATTCTGACATTTAAAAAATCTCTGAAGATTCATAGTTCAGTCTGTTGTCATATAGATGTGTTATGATATAAAGGACTTTAGCTCCTGCTTCAGCTCACTGCTGTTACATTCTCCAAATACAGCCTTGAGTCTTAAGAGCAGTGTTTGAGAGATGTGTGGATAGATGTCATGCATTCACTGACATCTGTATGCAAACACAGCTGCGTGTACAGAACATCTCCAGTCACTCCAGTGTCACACCACGACCTAGTTAAAAGATTACCCAATGAGACAATCTGAACACACTCCCTAATGTGCACCAATAACATGTATTTGGTGGGAAATCAAAGTAGTGTTAAAGTGACTGAGACTATAGTGTTCACATTTAGTCACATACACTAAAGCCAGTTGAAAATGACTTACCATCACATTTAAATCCAGAGGTCTTTCCCAGCGGGATAGCCAGTAAACTAATGGTTCGGCGATGACATTAATGGCGTGCGGTAATGACTACACAGGAGCTCAATGAGTAGTCTATCTCAAACCATAAAATAAATGTGTGGGTTGATGAGGTTCAATGAAATGGAAATTAGGGGTTAACTGAAGGATGCAGCAGCTCATTTCAGAATGGCGGGAATTCATATTTCTTTATGATCGCACTGGGGGTCCACTTTGATTTTTTTAGAGCACTGGAGTAAGCATTTTTCATCAAATATTAATACATTTCTATTATATAATTAGTTTGGCATGTATTCATCATGTACACATTTTAAGGGAAGGCAATAAAGTTATTGATTTTTTTCATCTATCTATTGTCTGTCTGTCTGAGGACCTCCTTTTAAAAGGAAGAATTAACCTTTTTAGCCTATATACTCGGTGTCATTCAGTGTCTGGATGCTGAAGAACGACAGGCTGAGGAAGCACTTTATTTGAAGTATGCACATAAAGCTTATTTTGTCACACACTAACCTACTCTCTGTCATTATAATAAGCTTTAACATACGAGAGCATTGACAATTGCATGAAAGTGACTGCTGATTTTTTAAACTGTCTGCATGTGCACGGTGTATATATTTACTAAATACCTCCCCTGCCATCTGGTGGCTAAACATGAGAACATCAACGGCAGGCCCATTGTTTGCCTTCAGAGGGCGCCTCCATTGAGCCGCATTCACGTCAGAACGGTTTAACTGTTTAACTTAAATCGGTACACAATAAATTATAATATAAGCGTCTATAGATGACAATTACTTGGACTGAACCTTATCAGTAATTGTAAACATCTGTGATTGATTGACCGCTTCAGGTTGTTGTCGCGTGACAACGTGATACTGAAAAGTAAAATAGCAAATGGACAGTTAAATAAAAATATTTCGACGAATCGAGCATGACTAATTAAACAATGCTGTGAGATCCTTTTTCATTAATTATTTTATTAATACCCAGTTTATCGTGTAATTGTGCTTTATGTTTTTATATATTTATTTTATTTATATTTATTAATTAATCTAATATATATGTATAGCATTGCACCTGGTGTTATAGTTTTCTACCATCCAAAAAGGGAAGAAAAAGGGAAAAATCTGTGCAATTTCTACACAGATCAACAGCGTCATCGCGACGTCATGTAACAATACGGAAGTGAAACTATGTATTTTAGTCTGGTCTGTAACAGAAACAAACTGGTGCTGTACTGTGCTTGCACGACCAGTCTGAATCCTGTCCGAATTTCTTTCTTCCTTTTTCTACTTAGCAAATGCAGAAATAAGTGTTGCAATTCATGTGCCTGGTATTTTCTTAGCATAAAGCTCGAGCAGGTGTATAACAGCAGTATAATTATGTGATATTGTTTTAAAAGGAAGAAGAACAGCTGTAAGCATTTATTCTGTGTCTGAAATTGCTATTATGGATCAGTACTCATTGGTGAAAGTAATTGGCGAAGGATCTTTTGGTCGAGCTTTCTTGGTCCATCCAATAAACGGACAGAAACTAAATTATGTTATGAAGGAAATACGTCTGCCAAAGGTAATGAAACCTCTAAATAAATAAATAAATAAATATAGTCTGTACTGATCATACTAATAACATGCATGAAGGAGTTCCTGTGCTGTATTGTGCTGATGTTATACTGATCTCATGCATTTATTATAGGCTGAATCTGGGATGAGGAACAGCAGAAGAGAAGCTGTGCTTCTGTCCAGAATGAAGCATACAAACATTGTGTCATTCAAAGACTCTTTTGAAGGTTTGTCAAGGGTGTTTTATATACTGTAAATGACTCAAACTTCACATGATCAGAGGCTGTTAAACCACATGGACTCTCTCTCTCTCTCTTTCAGATGACGGTCACCTGTACATTGTGATGGAGTTCTGCAGCGGTGGAGATCTTCTACAAAGGATACGACAGCAAAAAGATGTTCTGTTCTCTGAGGACATGGTATGACAAAGACGATAGTACCTTTGTCAGATTAATTCTTTAAATTAGTCAGATTTATATAACGCAAGAATTTCTCTGGTCATATTTCATATATGGTAACACTAAACAGTAAGGTTTCATTAGTTAACTACTTTAGTAAGCATAAACTAAGAATTAACACTACTTCTACAGCATTTCCAATTATGGAAATCAAGTTTTTGTTAACATTAGTTAAATGCACTGCAAACTAACATGAACAAACAAAGAACAAAGATGAATAAATACTGTAAAAATGTATTGCTCGTTAATTCATGTTTGCTAATAAATTAAATAATGTTAACAAATGAGACCTTGTAGTAAAGTGTTACCCTGCCACAAAGCAAAAAATGGTTCAGGAATGGTATGAGGAGCACGAGTTTGAGGTGTTGACTTGGCCTCCAAATTCCCCAGATCTCAATCCAATCGAGCATCGGTCGGATGTGCTGAACAAACAAGTCTGATCCATGGAGGCCCCACTGAACTTACATGACTTAAAGGATCTGCTGCTAACATCTTGTTGTCAGATACCACAGCACACCTTCATGCCTCCACGGGTCAGGGCTATGAAAAAGTCATAAATCTAAATGCATTACATTAATGAGGATTTTGTGAAAATAAAATGTCTTAAAAATAGTCACAATGCATAAAATAAAATAAAAATGTACATTTTATGTATATCTATTTTCTTTCTTTTTTTATTTTGGACTAAGTATGACCTGGATATATTTTTTTGTGAGAGAACTTCTTGAAACAAAATAAAATGAAACAAGAAAAAATATGTTATTATTGTGGTAAATGAGTTGTTAGTAGAATATACATCCTTTTTATGTTCTGTTTTGTAATAAGTACTTTCATGAACTTGATAGTAGATTTGGAAAAATTAATGATTAATAATAATTAAGAACTGTGTTTTTTGTTTTAAATACGGTCCATTTACTGTTGTCATCTCTCTGTTGTAGATCCTGAAGTGGTTTGCACAGATGTGTCTAGGCACCAAACACATTCACGACAAGAGAGTACTTCACAGGGATTTAAAATCAAAGGTGCGTGTCACGTCTGGTAACTTTTTTCTTATTATAAAAGTTTAATTTATTATTTATTTTACAAAACAAAACAAAGAAAGGAGGCCTAAATTGTAAAATTTATATAATACTTTTTGTACTTTAAGTTTTCAGCCACAACTGTGCTGCCCTGCAAAGGCAACACAGTACTGTAACTACACTATTGTGATCATATTGTTTCAGTAGACTAAAACATGACAAAAATAATCAGGTCAATGACATGACACTCATTTTTGATCTGGATCTATTATTTTATTAGAAATACATTACAGATGAAGTTCATAAATACAATAACAAGTCACTTTAAAAAAGTAGTGTGTTCTAATTACTTTATCTCGACTTGGTTTTGTTTGTTATTTTAATTGCACAAAAATATATATATATATATATATATATATATATATATATATATATATATATATATATATATATATATATATATATATATATATATATATATATATATATATATATATATATATATATATATATATAACTATAAAGGCACTTTTACACCAAAAGTGAAATCAACAGGCTGAAGGAAATAGCAAACTGTACAGTAGAGGGCGCAGTTTAAACTACTGGATCACAGAAGAAAGGGACGCCTGAGAAAAGGTTCACTGATTTAATCCATTTTGAGGAATACTGAGTGTTTTTGTGCAAGTGAGATGAGTAAATGCATGTTCGCATATGTCTAGATCTACAATAATCATCATGTTCACACAGCGCACACAACCCCTCTGCACTTACTCATGAGTTCTCTCAACATGAGGACAGGAGTCCTGACAGTCAATGCATGAGAAAACAAAGCAACTCAGATATTTTGTGGTGTGTTACTTTACTAGTTACTTGAAAAATGTAATCTGATTACATAACTCGTGTTACTGGTAATGCGTTAAACCAGACACTGAATATAACTTAGACAAACATTTTTTTTTTATTATTGCTGCATTGCTAATTAATATATTTTTTTAAACGTTTGTCTGCCAAATCAAAGTCGTGTGGTGCAACCAATAGCAAAAATGTCAAGGTTTTGGATCATTTTCTTGGATCAATTTTGACACTCTCAATCTCAATCTGAACATATACAAGTTCTGAGACCTGGTTTTAGTTACAGTACTGTGTTTGGCATTTGTAGGCCAATGTATTCAGATAAAAAATTGCAGTCTAATGAATGGAAAGTTGTCATGTAAGTAGAAGAATCATTAATGTATTAATGGATGTTTTTAATTACATGCATGAAAGCCAATGCTAGTTTCTTTCTCATTTCCATTGCAGAACATTTTCTTAACAGACAGTGGAACTGTGAAGGTGGGGGATTTTGGTTCAGCTTGTACTCTTAACAGGTATTCAGATACATTTTTGTAATTTATTTACAATTCAGTGCAAGAATCCAATCATGTGAGTGACAGGTTTGGATACGCACTGATTCTATATGTATTTCTACAGTGCTAAAGCATACGCTCAGACCTATGTGGGTACTCCATATTATGTGTCTCCAGAGATATGGGACAACAAACCATACAATAATAAAAGGTACAACTTCCCTGATAATAAATCCCTCAGTTTGACACCAGCTTTACATTTTAAACTACATTTGGACTAATATGCGCATATATTACAGTGACGTCTGGTCTCTTGGCTGTGTCTTGTATGAACTTTGCACCCTCCAACATCCGGTATGTTCCTCTTGACATTCTCAAATTGTATAGTTGCAATGACTTTATACATCAGACAGTGTAAAGAGCTGCACTTCTATAGCTGTGTGTTTTAGATTATAAAGGAACCTGCCCTAACATTTCCATGTGTTCTTTTACTGTCAACCGTCCCTTCATCAGTTTCAGGCTCGTAGCTGGAAGAGTCTGATCTTGAAGGTGTGTCGAGGGACGTACGCACCTTTACCCAGTCACTTCCCCTATGAGCTGCACTACCTCATCAAACACATGTTCAAGACGAACCCCAGAGACAGACCCTCCGTACACACAATCCTCAGCGCTCACCGCGCGTCCCGACTGCTGCAGAAACACCTGACGCCAGAGGTACTGCACCTTCATGGACATTATTTTGAAAACACATCCATATTTTTATGGAGCGAATCAGGAGGAAATCATGATGAATCACGATTGTCATTGTAGCAAAATAACAATAAATAAAATTTCTGTATGGCTCAATCCAGTCAGCAGCTTATAATAACAGAATGTGAGCAAAAAATGTTTGCTTTCAAATCCAATCATTTATAAACAATACATAAATGATAAATCACATTAGAGGATCATTTTGCCTGAAACTTGAAAACTGTGATGCTCGATTTTGTCCAAATGTATTACAAATGTAAATACATAAAAGGTGGAAAAAGCAAAAGTAACATAATACATTTCTTTCCAGAAAAAGTAACTTAGTACTGCAATTAGTTCCTTTTTTTAGGGAGTAACACAATATTGTAGCGCTACTTTTAAAAGTAACTTTCCCCAACACCGGTCGCAATTATTTCAAAAGAATTACCCACTCAGAGAGCATACGATTTTGAATGCAGCCTGAGTCTCTTAAAATATCAGATCATTTGACCTTTAACCTTTTAACAAGACAAGGTTAGCTCCGGTAAAATGTCATGTCTTTGGTGCGGCTCCAAAAACCTGATGGTATTTAAGAATTGAGTCATTCCGTGTCGACTCAAACAGAAGTCGCTGGCTAAAAGTTTTGATTTCAATATTTTTTTTCTGTTGAAAGAATTAGATAATTTAATATGGAAAAGGATTAGGGCCAGGCAATAATAAAAAATTAAAACCATCTCGAGATAAAAGTCATTATAATGTGAGAAAAAACATGTTACATTTCAAGAAAAACTTAATTCTCACATTTTTTTTGTTAAATTTTGTTCAAGTTTATTCTCAACTTTGTATTTAAATTTTTTTATCTTGCATTATAATGACTTTAATCTCGAGATGGTTTCATTTTTTAATTATTGCTTGGCCCTTATCCTCTCCCGTAAATGAAGAAGAAAGCTCATATCATAACTGATATCTTAATATCCTTTTAGATTCTGGCTCTTAACAAACTTTTCTTTTGCTATCTTTATTCTGAGGGCCCAATATGGTTCAATCCCAGAGATATGGAGATCTTAATGTGGCCCCATGAGTAAATTGTTTAATTGTACACATTATTATCCCCATTTCCCCAACTGTCACTGTTTACTCAGTAAATGTACATTTGTGATGTTTAATATTTTGGCTTTCTTCTTTAATTATGTATTTCTTTCAGCAGAAAACAAACTTTTAGCCGGGGACCTCTGGTTGAGTCGAAACAGAATGACTCAATTCTTAAATATCTTCAGGGTTTTTGGGGAGCCACACCAAAGACACATGTGAAATTTTACCTGAACGAACCTTTTCTTGTTAAAGGTCAAATTATTTTATATTTGAAGAAATTTAGACATTTTTACCCCCCCTGTAATTTGGCTCCAACTCTCATGTAAATTTTTTCCTTTTAAACCACCTCTACAAAATATTGAATTACTCAGTCAGTAAATATACAGTCATTACATTTCACATTTTGGCTTTCACTAGTTATGTTTGTCTTTCTTCAGAAAAATGACAAAATGAAAAATGTAAACTGGGGAAGCTTCTGAAATTTGGTTGATTTTACATGGAATTACCCAATTATTAATTCATGATATTTGTAAAAAAACAAAAAAAAAAAAACGATTTACATTAATAATATATTTCAACATTTTTGGAAATAATGATTAAGATGTGTACTCAAATGTTCATGTATTTAAGGTGTAAGGAAAATATGTTATTACTTCATTTGATGGTTCAACCACATTACATCACATTTTTTGGACATGGCTTTTCAAAACTACATTAAACACGTGCTTTTTCTTTTCTTTATGATGGTACTCTTATTTGTCAATGACCCTCACGTCACTTTGATGATAATCTTACGGCAGCACTTAATTCATCTCTGCTTTTTGCTGTACAGAAAAAGGAACTGGTGCAAGAACGAACACGCCATTGGAGAAAAGAGGAAGGAGAGAAAGTGGCCATGTTTTTAGGCCAGAAGAGTTTAGTGACCACATCTACCACTGAAGGTACACTTGCTACAAGTTAATATTCCTCATTTTTAACTTCACCCGTAGTGAATCAACCTAACTGATAGACTAACTTATTCATGTGTGATCAGGACCTTTTCAAGTAGGACAGTCCCAAATGGAAAACAACAGCAGTGATGACCCAGCTTCTCGTAAGAGATGGGCAGTCGGACCGTGTAATACAGTGCTGGGGGTCCTGGGAAATGCTGACATAATTTCCACGGGTAGCATTGAAACTGCAGAACGGCCTAACCTCATTTCAGGTACAGCAACACAGATAGGTACAATGGCATTACAGTGTTTTTGTTCATGTACCATGGCATTTTTTTGAAATCCTTGGAGTGCCATGTAAATATCATGGTACATGAATATGGTAGTCATTTAGCAGCATGGTTTTACCATTTGATTCCATCACTGCACCACCACAATTCTTTTTTGTATAAATGGAAAAGCAAAATAAACATACACTCACCTAAAGGATTATTAGGAACACATACTAATACTGTGTTTGACCCCCTTTCGCCTTCAGAACTGCCTTAATTCTACGTGGCATTGATTCAACAAGGTGCTGAAAGCATTCTTTAGAAATGTTGGCCCATATTGATAGGATAGCATCTTGCAGTTGATGGAGATTTGTGGGATGCACATCCAGGGCAAGAAGCTCCTGCTTCCACCACATCCCAAAGATGCTCTATTGGGTTGAGATCTGGTGACTGTGGGGCCATTTTAGTACAGTGAACTCATCCATGTTCAAGAAACCAATTTGAAATGATTCGAGCTTTGTGACATGGTGCATTATCCTGCTGGAAGTAGCCATCAGAGGATGGGTACATGGTGGTCATAAAGGGATGGACATGGTCAGAAACAATGCTCAGGTAGGCCGTGGCATTTAAACAATGCCCAATTGATACTAAGGGGCCTAAAGTGTGCCAAGAAAACAGTCCCCACACCATTACACCACCACCACCAGCCTGCACAGTGTTAACAAGGCATGATGGATCCATGTTCTCATTCTGTTTACGCTAAGTTACCATCCCTGTAACTGAGCAGATTGTGAAATACTCAGACCGGCCCATCTAGCACCGACATCCATGCCACACTCAAAATGGCTTAAATCACCTTTCTTTCCCATTCTGACATTCAGTTTGGAGTTCAGGAGATTGTCTTGACCAGGACCACACCCCTAAATGCATTGAAGCAACTGCCAAGTGATTGGTTGATTAGATAATTGCATTAATGAGAAATTGAACAGGTGTTCCTAATAATCCTTTAGGTGAGTGTATATATATGTTTAAAACAAGCAAAATCTCCATGATTGATCAAATGCTGTTGCTTGTACATGTGAATAGTGTCAGTTCTTGCATTCTCTGATTGTGTTACAGAGGCTGAGAGTGTGGAGACCCAGCAGAGACGGCTGAGGAAACAATGGGACAAAGATCCACCGGAGAGACTCCTGAGTGTTCTGGAGAAAGCTCAGCTCTGTTTTGGCTTTGAGACGTACACAATACACAGAGACGGTCAGTCTGCTCACATGACATACATCCGTTTATGACATTAATAACAGTGGAGTGAATAGCTGACTAAAGGCCCCGGTATACAGCAAGCCATTTAGAAGAACAAACTGGTATGATGTCATTTTGAACAAACTCAGGCCTAAACGAATTTCGTTTTGTGTTCGTTTCGGGAGTTCGAAACAGCTCGCCAAAGCAAAAGGTGTGTTCGACATCGGCTGCGGCTGAATGCATCCGATTGGAGGGAGTAGCCGCGTTCAGGCGGCGAGGTGCTGCAAACGGAGATGTGAAGTTCGGATACTTTCTGCTTCCTGTAGTGACGCCCGCGCTGTGTTTGCATATTTTAAAAAAATATTGCATAATACAGCATCTGTTTTTACAAGAATAACGTTCAACATATAACCCTACACTATCAATGAAGTGGGGTCTTCATTTTTCATGAGTTTTATTTTGATAAACATGACAAGATAACTTGAAAGGTTACATGAAAAGAGGTTTTACCGTTATAAAAAACTGATTTGTGAGCATAAGCGGAACTTTAGAATAAACACGAAACACACAATGTACATTAATCAACATTACAATAATGTAAATGTACCCGAGTTAGCTCATAAGTGCTAATTTTCATCGGCAGTCCTCCAGCTAGATGTAAAAAAAGACAACCTTAAAAATATCACAATTATAAAATCACAAAGTAAAATGGCATACAACACATGGTTAGCAAATACAATTAATGTAAAAAAATTATATAATATATAAATACACACAGAGGGAATTAGTGACCACAGGTTTGGTTCTCTACAAGCCATTTTTTTGCATTCTTTTTGAATGAAGAGAATGACAAAGACTCTCTGATGGTTTCCGTTTCCATTGCTGACCTGCCCTTACAGAAAACAGCCTGACCAAAAGCAGTTTTTCTCTAGTGGATAATACAATCTTCCCTCACAAATTGTGATATATTTTCTTTTTTTGCAGGATTCTCAAAAAGAATTGAAAATATTTTAAATAGATCATCTATTTGAAATAGATTTGTTTTGTAACATTGCAAAAGTCTTTACTGTATTTTTAAATGTCCTTGTTGAATAAAAGTATTCATTTCTTTTAAAAAAAAAATCTTACTGACCCCTACATTGTGGTCGGTAGTTTTTTACCCTTTAAAAAAAGACCAATAATTTTAAAGTGCATCTTAATTTGCTGCCTTTGTAGGTGTTTGATATTGTAGATAAATATTATCTTTTGACATATAATATCTGGGATGACTAAAGTTCATGGAGTTTACTCGCATGCAATGTGGTCAGATAATGCCTACCAACACTGTCTAAAAAAAAATCCCAAAACATTTCCGTTAGTCATTATCATGGTGACCTAAATCTGAAGACTGATTTATTACACTGATAACAACTACAGCAGAGCAACGTGGAGTAGAGAGAAAAAGTATTTTAGATATGTCAATGCATTAGATACAAAATATCAAAGCAAGCAACATTCATTTTAGAGACAAGTACTGTAGCCCAAACTCACTTTTAAACAACATAATAAATAAAATATCAAACTTTTTTGGGAACAGTTAGTATTTATTGTTTCTTTTCTATCTATCTATCTATCTATCTATCTATCTATCTATCTATCTATCTATCTATCTATCTATCTATCTATCTATCTATCTATCTATCTATCTATCTATCTATCTATCTATCTATCTATCTATCTATCTATCTATCTATCTATCTATCTATCTATCTATCTATCTATCTATCTATCTATCTATCTATCTATCTATCTAATCTATCTAATCTATCTAAGCTGGAAATGTACTCTAATGCTGTATTCTTTAACATAAAAGTGTAACACATAGTGCCAGTGCATAATGTGATTATTTTCTCAGCAGAGCCTGGAGATAAAGTGGACGGCCCTGAGGAGACGATCACAGACTTCGGTAGACTGGAGCCGCGCTCAGATGATGAAGACACGTGAGTTTCTCCTGTTTTCCCTCTCTCTCAGTACTGTGTCTCGTATTTCCACCCGCCCCATTATTTCCTATAAACCTCACATTACTCTCCTGACTGCAGGGATTTTGAAGAAGATTGTCCGTATGACTGGATAGACAAACTAGAGAAGATGGTGGATGAACACTAGCAACTCAAGTGTGTTTTTGTGTTAATGTATTGTGTAAAGCATGTAAATGTTTTATTTGATTTCTATTTTGAATATCAGTAAAGTGATTTCAAAAACTAAAAGCCTGTTGTAGTTTTTCATATTTAAATAAGACCCTTCATGCGTGATCAAACGTGTTGAGTGACGTCGTAGTGTGCTGTAGTGTACATCTCACTTCCATCTGCTGAAAAGCTTTATGGAGATGAAGATTTTGTTAGTGGCACCTGCACCTGCTGGCACCTGGCACCTGCTCACAGTGCCAAAACCACTGGTAAATGGTTTACTGACCATGGTATTACTGTGCTCAATTGGCCTGCCAACTCTCCTGACCTGAACCCCATAGAGAATCTGTGGGATATTGTGAAGAGAAAGTTGAGAGACGCAAGACCCAACACTCTGGATGAGCTTAAGGCCGCTATCGAAGCATCCTGGGCCTCCATAACACCTCAGCAGTGCCACAGGCTGATTGCCTCCATGCCACGCCGCATTGAAGCAGTCATTTCTGCAAAAGGATTCCCCACCAAGTATTGAGTGCATAACTGAACATAATTATTTGAAGGTTGACTTTTTTTGCATTAAAAATACTTTTCTTTTATTGGTCGGATGAAATATGCAAATTTTTTGAGATTTGGGTTTTCATGAGCTGTATGCCAAAATCATCAGTATTAAAACAATAAAAGACCTGAAATATTTCAGTTGGTGTGCAATGAATCTAAAATATATGACATTTTAATTTTATTATTACATTATGGAAAATAATGAACTTTTAACACAATATGCTAATATTTTTAGAAGGACATGTATATAATATATAGGCATAATGTAACAACAGCTGTTGTAGAGAAAGAGTTCATTTGGTCAATAAAGTTGTAGAGAAAGAGTTTCTTTTTTCATTACCACTAGGTGGAATACAGGATGTGCAGATGGTAGCTGCTGCAGAGAAATTGAGGAGCTTGTAAAGGCTTCATAAATAAGATCTGTTTTTTTTGTTTTTTGCGGAAATAACCTCTGCTTACACACTGATGAAGATATGTTCCTATGATCTGGTTTATCCTCCCCAGATCTTGAAAGGAAACCCTGTCATCGAGTGATAGCATGCAACACATATACTGAATGTTTTTCACAGGTTACAGTAGATTTCATAGTATTATTGTGAGGTCACTGATATGCTGTCATTCTTAGGTTGAAATGACTTAATGCAGCATATTTTGTTCTGGGGAGCACATTATTAATATTTAGTTAACTTAAATAAGTAGCTGTTTTGAGATGAGTTTACAGTCATTATTCCAAAATAAACCCTGACAAGAGGACCACAACATGAAGCTGGTGTGTGTGCTGTACTGAACATTATGCCCATATGTTACAGTATATATATGGGTCAGTGTAGCAACCCATAAAGTAATAACTGTACGTAATGTAATAGGTATTACATTATTAATGTAATAAAAATGTTATAATTAATGTTGTAATAATTCTGTCAAAATGTAATAAAATCTTGAGCTCAAAATGTAACAACGATTTTCCAATGTAACAACGATTTTTCACATAATGTAATAGGTTATTGAAAGATAAATGTATTACATTGTAAACACAGTGTAGCAACTTATAATGTAATCACGGTTCATAAGGTAATACCAGCACATAATGTATAAGTGAAACAATTATACAAGTGGTATTGCAATTGCAATTCTGGCATTGCATTGTAATCTCACAGTGAAGTTGCAAAGGTATTTGATTTTATTTATCTTTCTTTTTTACATCACAAAACCAAACAACTGTGTAGACTTTTTATAACCACTGTATAAGATTGTGAGCTGTACTGTATTCTTTTAACAAACATTCTGGTTTTGTTTTGCTGTAACTTGTATCAAAGTGAATAAATGTTTGCTTAACTTGTGTGATCTGTCACACACACACACATGCACACACACATGTACAAACTGTACATTCTATACCCCTACACTGCCCCTTCCCCTAAACCTACCTATAACACACACACACACACACACACACACACACACACACACACACACACGCACGCACGCACGCACGCACACACACACACACACACACACACACACACACAGAACTCATTGCTATAATGATATTGTGAGGTTTTTTGTTGGTAATGAAAAACTGTTTGTCATTTGATAGTATGTATACCTTATGTAGTAATAGTAGTAGTATTAATTATTACATTATAAACATTTTATTACAATAATAATGTAATATGTGTTACATTATGTGCAGTTATTACAAATTATGAGTTGCTACAGTCAGTTCTGTATGTTTTTTTTTGAACCCTTAAAAACATGAATGTTTCGCCAATCATTATTACATATTCGGGTCTTTAGCGACCCGGATCTATATCTAACTCGGCTGGATCTTTCGGTAATATTACAGAAGAATAAAATAAAGCATATTTTGTTATCTTTTGGAGCCTGGAAGGGTTCAGTTTGATAAGTATGAGTGTTGATTTTCGATGAGGAAAGAAATGCTTAAATCTTGTACTTGAAAACAAAAACCTGTTCAAACCTGTGTATAAATCCTGGTTAAACTATTCCAAGTAAGGGCTCTCGTAAAAGGAATGCTGCCAAACTCTTGCCCAGGCTGAGAGGACTCAAAGTCAGTTTGCAGTGTTGCCAGCTCTGCTTGATTTACGAGTGGTCTCTGGCTGACTGTTGAGGCGCTTGGTGTGCAGATAAATGCCCCCAGTTGTGTTCTTGAGGAAATGCTGGGCCAGCGTTGAAGCCTTATCTGAAAGCCACATGGAGTGCCTCGTAGACCAAGTCTGAGCCCTCTAGCCCTTTTTAATTTTCCTCGTTTACCTCAAGTTGAAGCTTGTTGTCTTATGAGAGCCGGAGATAAACATATAAGGATGTGAATGAAAATACGATAGTAAACCATAAACTCATTCTGAAAGACCCCTGTTCCTGTTAATGTGGTTTTAGGCTGCTCTATTTCAGATGAGATGTTGAATAAAAGGGATAGTTGTTGTTACAAACCGGTATGACTTTGGAACACAAAAGGAGACATTTTTAATAAATAGTACTGTTCCGTTCTTTTTCATTCACATGTGGCAGGAACCCTTCATTTATGATGTCAGATAAAGACATCCACGGTCCTTGGATAAAAGGAGTCATATTTTATGTAATTTAGACGTTAGTGTAAGTGAGTTACAGTGAAACAGACAATGACTAGGCGACCAATGATTCGATTAGAGCTCAGTCAGAAGAAGAGATGGTAGATATTGTGCACTTCAAACTGTTCTGATCTCTGAAAACAGCACTGCAAGGTCACCTCTGTGTATTATGTTTCTATACACTGGGCTGGGTAAATATAGGACAGAACACATGTTGGGTTAATTTTACCCAGCAAATTGGGTAGTTTATTTAACCCAGCATAAAGAGTAAATTCATTTTTACTATAATACTTGCTTTTTTTCTTGCTTTTTTAAAAATATTACACACAACCACTGATTTGCATGATAATAATAAAAAAAACAGCATAGGCAATTTAAGAAAAGCATATTTTATATTGTTCCCTTTCAGTCGGTCACGACGGAACTGACCGACGAATTGGGATCTATTTTCAGAAATCAATCTACTTCGAGTGTTAAAAAACGAGCCAATGAACATTGGCATGTGCTTCAGGCGTTCCACGCTCCGCCCAGCAGCGCGGGTATAAATACGGAAGTGGAAGTACCGCATACAGTTTTCAACTTCGGAGCCAAAACATCGCTGTTACCAGCCTTTGTCTTTTTTCTGCTAAGAAGTGTTAATTAACATGTCTGCTCGGGAGGATTCTCAGCTGTTTCTTCAGTGCGGGTGTGACGGCGCGATATAGTGATTGGCAGCGGAAGAGATTAAACAGGTGTTTACACAGCTCGCTGTGAGCCGTGGTCACCTTCCCTGTCGGCTTCATTGCTGATTGAGCAGTTTTTCCTTCTAAAAGAGCTACACGGTTTGACCATGTGTCTTTTTCAAGTTGCCATTCAAACCGTGTGTTTCTGGATGCCGTCGTTATCTGTCCCCAGTTGAAGCACTCTGAGGTGGCTTTCGTGGATGACCATCGCAGTATTAAGGTCTAGGCTCGAATACCTCAAACGGAGTGGAGTCCCATTGCACATGCCCCGATCTAGTAGTCCTCCTGTTGCAAAGAAGAGGGCTGCTACTCTGGCTGATGCCTTGGAGACTTGAGGGTTACTGTGAGGGCACTCCCGCCGGATCAACAGGCTCCTCGGTTCCCTCCCCCCTCCGCTGTGCGGGTAGAGCTTCAACCAGAGCGCGCTGGTCCTTCCCATGGGGGGCCAGCTGTTACTTTTGGGGCTCAGACTGAGGATATGATCTCAATATCTGCATTGGGGGACGAGCTAATGGACTCTGGAGATGAGGATTCGGCTGCGCTGCCCCCTTCGGGTGTGGTAACGTTGCCCGAGTCTGATCCAGAGCTGATGGCTATGCTTTCCTGGGCCGCCGCAAGTGTCGGGCTCGAGTGGAACCCGCCACCGTGTCCTGAACCCTTGCGACGCCCCCGGGCCTTGCCACTCCTTTCCTCCCCTCTCCCCTTCGCCAGGGGGCAGCAGAGTGGGCACCGAGAACGCCCCCGGGCCTTCTCACCCACACTCTGCCCCACCCTGGAGTACTCGGGCAAATGGCCGTGTCTATACTTTTATTTACTTTTGTTTTATACAAACAATTCAATCAACTATCACAAACTATGCATCATTTGAAAGTTAAAACACTCAAGATTCATGTTCTGAACTCATTTTTGCAATAAAGACACCAGAGAGGAAAGGGTTAAATGAAATGCTGAAGCACTAGCTATTTAAACATTAGCATAATAAACGCAGTACTCATCTTTCATCTCATATCGTGCAGATCAGATCGGACAAATCCAAAAAACATCAGGATACATATCTGTGTAAGGGTCCACTCTTCAAAATGCATCCCACTTTTAATCCAAAACAATGAAAAAATAGGTAACAAAACAAATAATCCACCTTTGTTTACATGAGTGTTTTGAGTTAGAGCAATCAACCATGTCCATTTTCAACGAAATGTCGATTCTAATCATTATTCTGATGATCTCCCCTGTACTTTGGACTCTTCCTCTCAAATTAAACCCTCCCAGGTCTCTCTCCTTCAATCACAGGCATTTTGATGACTCATAATTTACAGGAAGTGCATTACTGGCTCAGCGAGCTGTCAGTCAAAGCACCCATGGTTTTCATTGGATATCGAAAGTCAATGCTTAGCCAATGCCTTGCCAACAAAGGTTTGATTGATAGACGTAGTAAGCAATCAAAAGGCATTATCTTGCGCAGTGTTTGTAAGCATTATTGTTAAATACTACCCATGCTTATTTTCCATGAAAGCGGTGCGTCTGCCTGCCAGATTGCGCAACACCACCACAGTAGACCGCGCAGACTCTATGATAGACTGTATTTATCAACTAAATTAGTTTTTTTACACTTTGTAAATTCTGTAAATAGTTGATTTAGTTTTTCAGGAACTGTAAATTCATTATAATTAGCAGTTTATTGCAGATTTGTTTTAAAAGAAAAACTACTCTTTACAATTACAAATGTTCTGAAAGAAATTGCCTTTTTGAAAGGACGCCTAGACTTCTTGACATAAAAGCTCACAGAATCTACATTTCTGAGAGAATCATCCTCATATTTGAATCAAAACATGATCAGACATTCAGTTTTATATTTAGGTTATTTTCAGGGCCTTAAAATTAAAGTCTCTTACACTTACATGTTACACTTACATTCTCTTGTATTACTCTGTGCCCATACTACTTTAAGTATTATGACTCTTGGGTAACAATATTTAAAGTGTCTAGTTTAAAATAAGACCAGATTTATGAATATAGACCAAAGGGTTTAAGAGCTGCAGACATTTTTATTTGGGTATGTCGTTTTCAGAAAATTCTCAAAAATAGGGGCGCAGGTTAATAGGTTAAGACCAATCTTGGACCTGCGCACTCTAAATCGGGCCCTGCACAAGTTCCTGTTCAAAATGTTAACACAGAAACGCATTTTCGAACGCATCCATCCCCAAGATTGGTTCGCAGAGATTGACCTGAAGGACATGTACTTTCATGTCTCCATTCTCCCTCGACACAGACTATTCCTACGCTTTGCGTTCGAGGGGAGGGCATATCAGTACAAAGTCCTGCCCTTCTGTCTGTCCCTGTTGCCTCACGTCTTCACAAAAGTCGTGGAGTCAGCCATTGTTCCGCTCAGCGAACGTGCCGTTTGCATTCTCAACTATCTCGACGATTGGCTTATATTTACTCAGTCCCAGGATCAGTTCGATCAGGGACCTGGTGCTCCGTCACCTCAGCCTGTTGGGCCTTCGGGTCAACCAAGAGAAGAGCAAACTCTGTCCCACACAGAGGATCTCTTATCTCGGCATGGAGCTGGATTTAGTCAACCGGACTGTGCGCCTCACAGAAGAGCAAGTCTGGTCAGTGTTGAACTGCTTGAATATGTTCAAAGGCAGAAAAGCGGTCCCACTGATATTCTTTCAGAGGCTCCTGGGGTATATGGCATCTGCAGCCGTGGTAACGCTGCTTGGATTGCTTCATATGAGACCGCTTCAACGCTGGCTTCACGACCGAGTCCCGAGATGGGCATGGCAGAGCGGCAAGTACCAGGTCTCATTTACTCCTTACTATCGCAAAACCTTCAACCTGTGGGTGGACCCTTCATTTCTACAGGCGGGAGTGTCCTTAGGACAGGTGTACAGGCATGCTGTGGCTTTCACGGATGCCTCATCCACGGGCTGGGAGCCACGTACAACGTGCAACACAATTTCGGGTCTGTGGACGGGGCCCCAACTGCATTGGTATATCAATTGCCTAGAGTTACTGGCAGTGCGTCTCGCCCTGGGTCACCTCAAAAAGCCATTATAGGGCAAGCACATATTGGTCCGGACAGCACTGCGGCCGTTGCATACATCAACCGTCCGGGTGGTCTACGCTCCCGTTGCATGCTTCGGCTCGCCCGCCATCTCCTCCTGTGGAGTCAGAAGTGTCTGAATCCTCCTCGTTCAACCTTGGTACCCTCTTGGGACTTAGCGCTGGTGCTCAGAGCACTTCAGGGTCCTCCCTTTGAGCCTTCGCAGTCTGCAGAGTTAAACATTCTGTCCATGAAGACAGTACTCCTAACTGCATTGGCCTCAATCAAGAGGTTAGGGGACCTGCACGCACTTTCAGTCAAGGAATTGTGCCTATATAATGCGGGCCGGCCAACTCTCACGTTGTCCTGAGACCTTGGCCTGGATATGTGCCCAAGGTTCCCACCACTCCCTTCCGGGACCAGGTGGTGAACCTGCAAGCGCCCTGGCTTTGTTGTGTCCCGTCCACGCTTCGCGATTACATTGACCGGACTTAAAGCTTTAGGACCTCAGAGCAGCTCTTCGTCTTAAACGAAGGCCAGCAGAAGGGAAAGGCTGTCTCCAAGCAGAGGTTAGCCCACTGGATAGTGGATGCTATCGTCTTGGCTTACCAGTCCCAAGATATGCCATGCACCAATTTGATGAAGTTGCACTGTTCTTCTCTCTTTTGCAAAAAAACCTGCAATAAATAACTCAACCCCTGGTTGTTATGTCTGACCCAGGATCTGCGTTACACAAAAACTATCCAAACACTGGGTTGTTACATCTGACCCATGGAGCTGGGTAACACAAAAACTATCCAAACACTGGAAATATTACCCAAAAGGCTCAACCCAAGATTTTTTAAAGTGTATAGGGCATGACTTTTCAAGCAGACACAACAGAATAACATTGAAGGAGGGACCTGAGCCTCCCTTTGAGCCTTCGCAGTCTGCAGAGTTAAACATTCTGTCCATGAAGACAGTACTCCTAACTGCATTGGCCTCAATCAAGAGGTTAGGGGACCTGCACGCACTTTCAGTCAAGGAATTGTGCCTATATAATGCGGGCCGGCCAACTCTCACGTTGTCCTGAGACCTTGGCCTGGATATGTGCCCAAGGTTCCCACCACTCCCTTCCGGGACCAGGTGGTGAACCTGCAAGCGCCCTGGCTTTGTTGTGTCCCGTCCACGCTTCGCGATTACATTGACCGGACTTAAAGCTTTAGGACCTCAGAGCAGCTCTTCGTCTTAAACGAAGGCCAGCAGAAGGGAAAGGCTGTCTCCAAGCAGAGGTTAGCCCACTGGATAGTGGATGCTATCGTCTTGGCTTACCAGTCCCAAGATATGCCATGCACCAATTTGATGAAGTTGCACTGTTCTTCTCTCTTTTGCAAAAAAACCTGCAATAAATAACTCAACCCCTGGTTGTTATGTCTGACCCAGGATCTGCGTTACACAAAAACTATCCAAACACTGGGTTGTTACATCTGACCCATGGAGCTGGGTAACACAAAAACTATCCAAACACTGGAAATATTACCCAAAAGGCTCAACCCAAGATTTTTTAAAGTGTATAGGGCATGACTTTTCAAGCAGACACAACAGAATAACATTGAAGGAGGGACCTGAGCCTTAAATATCAAGAATTAGGGATGCAATATTTTGATTTTGCCAGTAACCTGGAAACCACCCAAAACACCCCAGTAACCACATAGCAACAGGTGAAAAAAATACAGAAAAATAGACTCTGCTTATCTTAGAAACCGCATATTATGGGTAAATGTTAAAGCACCACTCACATTTACTTCATAAAATGGTATAGTTGTATGAGCTTATATTAGTTGACAGACTACTATGAGCTATTATTTATTAATCTTGGTTTATGTTAATTTTACAGATATTTTGAACATTCTACATTTAAATTATCATCAATGTATAATGAACAAAAATGAATTAACAAATCAACATGTTAACACTACAATTAGGTTCCATTTGTTAACAAACTAACAATGAAAAATGATTCTATAACATTTATTAACATTTAACTAAAATATTTACTAATATATTATTAAAATCAAAAGTTGTATTAATATTATTTAATGCACCTTAACTAACAGTGACTAGATACTAAAACGTACAAAATGCTCGTGCCAATATTTAAATGTAGTATTAGCTATTACATTTTTACAGCTACAAAACATTAATTATTTATGATTCTTTTGTATCATAAAGATATCTGCATAATTTAACTTTAATTATTTTATAGATAAATGTAAGCTCCGTACTCCCAAACCTAAACATGCCCATTTTATACAGAATATGAAAAGAATGAAATGTAATGGACAGAGATGTGTAGAAAAAAAAAAAATTTTAATAACAATATAGCATTAAAAAGGTATTTTGAGCCGCTAATCCTACACTTACCCCTAAACCTACCCATAACATTTCTTAAAACTATATGCAGTTATGAAGAAAAACAACAGACAGACAAGAGTAATCATGATTTATGTATTGTGAAAATGTCAAAAAGCGATACCAAAAGTCATTCAAATGACGATGTGTTGCAGTCGCAGTCCTCTCTGGCGGTATATCTGTTTTGTATGAGAAGCTATTAAGTTATTAATCCATGAAAATCTTCACTCTGGGTGCGTCTCAATCAGCTCCCTAGTTCACTAGTCAGGGCACAGATCAGGGAGACGGCCATTTTAAGGGCTGCCTGGTTTCAAGTACCAGTTTATAAGCATTCAATGTCAGGTCTGATTTCGCTGGGAAATGCCAGTTTTATGTGGTTACATCATACCCTTAAGCAAAGAAAAATGTAGTAGAGCAAAGTGTGTGGTGAGGTAGGAGGTGTGTTAGTTCAGATGGCTTGTAGCCATAACAAATTGTTCAAAAAGGCCACTAAAATCCATTGTTAAAACAAAGAAACCTCGTTCAGAAAGGTTTTCAGAGAGGGCACAACTTCAAAGAATTAAAAAAACGACCCAGATGGTATTTTTCTTGCTCGACAGGTAAGATATCTAGCAAAAATTATGTTGAATATCAACATGCAAAAAGTTTTACGCTTACCTGCTCAAAAGACATTATTTATGGTTTCTGCTTTTTTCTTTTTTACGATTTGTCAAAGCAAGGCCGTGACATGTCTTAGAAATTGGGGGACCAACATTTCTTTATTCTTTATTTCAAAATGGTGAAATTTCATTAAAAATGTCAAGTAGTTCGCATCACTCAATATTACTGTTGATCTCTGAATGTTGTTAACATTAAACAGTTGTCAAATATTAAATGTTTAGCTATTTACATCTTACGACATTTATTTTATTTGATTGGCCATCTCACTCATTCTAACAGTGACGAGCGCTGTTAGACCGTTGAGGCAGACCAACCTAAAAATGTAACATTTTACTTTTGTCATCCTAGCAACAAACAGAGCGGTGTGTAATGGTGGAGCAGAGCAGCATCAACAATATCAAATATTGGGTGGGGGCAATTTGGCCATTTCTAATTATAAGGAGGACTTGTCCCCTCAATGTCTGTGTGTTTACGGTTATATATATATATATATATATATATATATATATATATATATATATATATATATATATATATATATATATATATATATATATATATATATATATATATATATATATATATATATATATATATATATATATATATATATATATATATATATATATATATATATATATATATATATATATGCTGCTCCTCCACTGTACACTGCACACCAGCACACACACTAGCAAGTGCTCCATTAAGCATTTCCCATGGCAGGAAGGAGACATGAAGTCATGTCTTTCGAAAGAATAACAGACAAATCAGTAAAGAAATGTCACATTGTATTAATGGTTAAGCTGCACAATGCTCATACATTGCAGACTAACACAGTGTGTCTGCTGATGGTGTCACACTCTCTGATCCTCTGTTGCATTTAGTGTCCCTTGCTTTAGATAGTTTGCAGAAACAGAAGCTCAGGATATGACCTTGAAGTGTGATTTTGTTAAGCGTGCTCGCAAACAGTTATTAAAACATAAATAAAGGTGTGAAACCACTCACAGGCTTTAGAGATGTTTTTTTCTTGTTACTTGCACGCATTTTTAGTACCAACATGTTCTAAAGGATATCCTGTAGCTTCTCTTCACTTTTCGTCAGTTTAAGGCATCCTTGCTGAATAAAAGTATAAAAAAATGTTTAAATGTTTTAATGGTAATGTCATCTATAGCAGCTCTTATTACACATTATACTACTTTATACCACATCTCTTTCTCATTTGTCTCTATCAGACTTTATTTTCTGCTCCACACCTCTTTCTCTCTCTCTTTGTCTTCCTTTCGGATGGTCACACCGCTTTCCCATTTAATGTCTGTCCTTGTCTGAATCAGATGCACAGGAAGAGGATGAGTCCACCAGATGGACACTGACCTACTGATCTCCTCTTTCTACAGACTCCATTAAGCTCTCTATTTATTTATGTCATGACTTCTGAAATTGCAGACACAAAGCATTTATAAAATAAACTGTCTGGTCAGGTCTTCCTCTGGAAATATTGAAATTGAACCTGAGTGTTCATAGTGCTGCAAAAATGCTTACAATTTTACAGATGCTTTAAATAATGTTTAAAAAGGGAATTTCATGTGTTGCGTGATATCTCTGCACCCATGTAGCAGTGCTGCCTGTGCTTCCCCATAATATAGTCCAAGTCAATATCTGCGTAGGAAATCGCCTAGTCTTAATCTGCATCGCTATTTGTACTCATTGTGAATACGCAGGCCACAAGAAGTAATTAGGTTTTTTTTTATTATTATTATTTTTATCACTTTTACTCAGGACATGCTAGCTGGCAACATAGGATTCCATTCATTATGCAAAGCTAAGCTAGCGGCGACCCTGCCAAACTAAAACAATGCATGCACTGAGACAAAAATACATTTGCCCACATATTTAAAAGTGGGAAAGAAGTTGAATAAGCCCTTTTTCTAAAAACGGTGGAGTGTTCCTTTAATTTTTGTTCCAAAGATTAACGAAGGTCTTATGGGTTTGGGACGGGTGAACTAACCCTTTAAACATATCCCTACCCCTAAATCTAACCTTACACATTACATATCTCTAAATCAGAGGGCAATGATAGGTGAATAACACTGATGTAGAAGCACCTAACCCTGGTTGTAAACTTGACATAAACTGTAAACTTGCCTCTCAAATCTGAGCTAAGCTCTGATCTGCCACCTGGTGTCCTGGAGCAGCAGCACTTTAAAGAACCGTTTTTGGAGTGGGCTGGATGGCCACCTGTTTTGACCTGAAGTCGTTTGTCATTCACCGTAGGAGAACTAGAAGATGAAGACAACGCCCCTCAGCTGCACCCACCCCAGCCCACTTCCACCACCATCCAGTCAGCAGTTATCCTCGTTCCAGTGACCCCCACCTGCCTCGGAACTCTTCCCTTGTCTTTCCTCACTCCTTATGCCCACCACAAAACCAGAGCTGGTGTCAAATACCACCAAGGACTACAAGCCCGAGCCTGAGCTAGAGACTTTCCAGGTGAGTGAGCTCCATCCCAGAGCCCAAACCTGCACTCGCCTTGAGTATGAACCAGAAACCAGAGTCCACCACAGACCCAGAGCCAAAGCCTGCCAAGTCTGACCAGGTGTGAGCTGGTATTTATGTCTCTGAGTGCTGGTGGAGTTTGACATTGTGAATCCCTCATTTCTTGAAGTCTGTACCTCCTCATGTGAACTCCTTGATAGACTGATTCCCTCCTACATTCAACACTGGTCCGGTCCAGTCCCAAGTCGTCTTCACTGCCATTGGCTCTGCCTGGTTCCAAGTCGTCATTGCCCAGCCCCGAGTTTACTTCCGTGCAGATGGTCCCGCCCAGCCTCCCACTCCCTCCTCCACTGTCAAAGACAGCCTGTTCCTGTGCCACACTGTCTCTTTTTTCAGCCCCTCGGCTCATCCAGTGGTTTCCACCGTGCTGCTCAGATCCATTTTGGGCTACCCAGTCGTCAGCTCCACCTTGGTGTTTGGATCCCTCCACGTCTAGTCTCTGAGCCCCGGGATCCACTTCGCTCGCAAAAAGCTGGTATTTATCATAAAATATAAAATAAAATCACAGAGCAGGGTCAGCACAAGCTGAGGTGCGCAGTGCACAGAAGTCGTCAACTTTCTGCAGAGATAGCTACAGACCTCAAAACTTTGTGTAGCCTTCAGGTTAGCTCAAGAACAGTGAGTAGAGAGCTTCATGGAATGGGTTTTCATGGCTGAGCAACTCATCCAAGCCTTACATCACCAAGTGCAATGCAAAGCGTGGGATTCACGAATAACACTTCTCTGTCTGGCAATCTGATAGACGAGTCTAAGTTTGGCCGTTGCCAAGAGAACAGTAATTGCCTGACTGCATTGTGCCAAGTGTAACGTTTGTAAAGTTGTTTTTCAGAGGTTGGGCTTGGCCCCTTAATTCCAGTAAAAGGAACTAGAACTTAATGCTTCAGCATACCAAGACAATTTCATGCTCTCGACTTTGTGGTAATAGTTTGGGGAAGGCCCCTTCCTGTTCCAACATGACTTGCACCAGTGCACAAAGCAAGCTCCATAAAGACATGGATGAGCGCCTCAACCCAACAGAACACCTTTGGGATGAATTAGAGCGGACAACATCAGTGCCTGACCTCACAAATGTGCTTCTAGAAGAAGCACCCATAAACCCATTCCTAAACCTTGTGGAAAGTCTTCCTAGAAGAGTTGAAGCTGTTGTAGCTGCAAAGTGTGGGCCAACTCTATACGAATTTAGAATGGGGTGTCATTAAAGTTCATGTGCCTGTAAAGGCAGACGTCCCAAAACTTTTGGCAGTATGTGTATATTTAGCCTCTCTGTGACATTATCAGAAAGTACGGTCTGGGGTTTAATTTTTATGCAGATGATACGCATATCTATGTCAGCACATACCCTGATTCTAATCTTGCACTTAAATCTCTTACTACCTGTCTGGAAGAAAAAATGGTGTGGAGGCATGACAATTGCAGTATATTCACACAACTGCTCGCCCAACATGACATCATGACTTTGTGTTAACATACACGCCCTTTCTAAAGCCAAAAATGCTGTGTTATCTGTACGCATTTTGAGCTATCCGCGTGTATGTCTACGCCGTGTGATTCCGCGTGTATGTCTACGCCGAAACGAACCATTATGTGTGTGTCTGTCCACAATGTAAATGGATTTATAAACATACTAAATTATGTTTTTTTTGAAAATGTAAAAATGCTAAATGTTTCTTGTGCTGGGTACGGGTTTTTTCTATTTCAGCTCCACGTTTGTGGAATAAACTCCCCTTGGCTATTAGAAATTCTCCAACACAAGAGTCTTTAAAGACCCATCGGTGTATTTTGCTATTGTGCTATTGTTAGAGCTGTTTTATTTTTGTCATTGTTGTTGTCGTTTTGTTTCTTTATTCTCTGTGTAACGCTTCGGGTTTGAGAAAAGCGAATATAAATAAAATGCATCATAAAATAGCCTAAAATTAGTATGCATTTTGATCTAAGAATCTTGATTACATTACAATATGACGAAACATCAACAATATGATTTACATTGACTCTGGCCTGCCCATACTTTGACTACAAACTTGGTCCTCAAAACATTATGTATTTTGCAATACATGTAATGTAGCTATATGACGATGCACTATTTCTATGCATAATAAATTGCTATTAAGATAATATAACGGTAACTAACGTTACAGTATGCAAGTAATTCTGCTATCGATATGTAATGCAAAATCAGGTTTGCTCAGACATTATTTCAGCAACATGATAAGCCAGTAAATTTAGTAGGTTTCAATAGTTGGTTTGCACAGTGCGTGACATTATATCTTATGCGGCTAGAGTTTTGACACAATGGGCTCAGACGAGGAATTCACACCCACAGCGACTTCCAGGAGTCAACGGGCGGGGAGAAGAGGAAGCCGTGGTTTGCGTTTGTTCAGTATATGTATATACACTCAACTAAAGGATTAGGAACCTGTTAAATTTCTCATGAATGCAATTATCTAATCAACCAATCACATGGCAGTTGCTTCAATGCATTTAGGGGTGTGGTCCTGGTCAAGACAATCTCCTGAACTTCAAACCGAATGTCAGAATGGGAAAGAAAGGTGATTTAAGCCATTTTGAGCGTGGCATGGTTGTTGGTGCCAGACGGGCCGGTCTGAGTATTTCACAATCTGCTCAGTTACAGGGATTTTCACACACAACCATTTCTAGGGTTTAAAAAGAAGGGTGTGAAAAGGGAAAAACTTCCAGTATGCGGCAGTCCTGTGGGAGAAAATGCCTTGTTGATGCTAGAGGTCAGAGGAGAATGGGCCGAATGATTCAAGCTGATAGAAGAGAAACTTTGACTGAAATAACCACTCTTTACAACCGAGGTATGCAGCAAAGCTTTTGTGAAGCCACAACATGCACAACCTTGAGGCGGTTGTCCGCCATATGCAAAGCTGCGGCACACCGGTAATCTTGAGTTTGAACGCCTGTACACGCTGTACGTGAGAGGGGTGTAATCAGCATGCACGAGCTTGATTGACAATGATAAGACCCTCCTCCTGGCTCTGATTGGTTGTTTCTTACTGGGAGCGGTGTATTTCTGCAAATGGCAATAGGACCACTGGGAGGAGCCAGAGGAGCTTGATTTTTTCACAGATTATATGTCTCATATTCTACTGTCAGGACATAATGACAGGTGTAACAAATATGTAAAAAAATAAATTTTTATAAACGTTACCTACTGCAGCTTAAATAAATATTGGTTTTGCTATATTATTGTTGTTTTTACTGTAGTAAAACTGTAAAAAAAAACAAGAGTAATGAGAATTATCTCAAAGTTTGCGGCTCTTAGAAAAACAAGCGAATAAAGGTGTGAAACCACAGGCATGAGTTTTTTCCCTGTTACAACTGTCGCTTGCAAACATGTTTAAATCAACACATTCTAAAGGATATCCTGTAGCTTCTCTTTGCTTTTCGCTGTTTCTTAATTAAGTCTTCCTTTACAGCATGCTCTGCTGTCCCACATTATATAACTGCACAAGCGAATCAATAGCACTCCTACCATCTGTTTTCTGTTGCTGCTGAGGGAAATTCACAACTTAGTTATAAAATAGTTATTCCACATTCTGTCACCATGTACTCATCCTCGTGTCATTTCAAACCTGTATTACACAAACACAATTCTACTAACTCCCAACTATAGGTACATTTGCAACTACATGTCAACTAACTCTCATTAGAGTATTCGACTTAGGTTAGGGTTAGTTGAATAGGTTAACATGTAGTTGCAAAGTTACTTATAGTCAGTAGAATATCTGCTGGGGGAACATAAAGCGTTAGTAGATTATTAAGAAGACTAATACTCTAATGAGAGTTAGTTGACATAGTTGCACATGTACTTATAGTTGGGAGTTAGGAGAATGTATATGGTGTTTGTGTCATACAGATTTGAAATGGACTTTCAAAATAAAGTGTTGCCCATAATGCTAGTTAATTTCTTTAGAAATAAAAGAACTGCAAGTAACACATTTCATTTTGAAAGTTGATTTACAACTTTGAAAAATCATTTTAACAGTATTACGTTATACCTGTTTAAAACTTCTGATTTCTGCTCCACTTTCTGTTTTCTTCCTGTGTTTGAGTTTGTTTCCCCTTCGGATTATTTATATATATATATATATATATATATATATATATATATATATATATATATATATATATATATATATATATATATATATATATATATATATATATATATATATATATATATATATATATATATATATATATATATATATATTTTTTTTTTTTTTAAAGAATGTATATATAAATATTTTTACTGTAGTATTACTGTTACTGTTAGTATTACGGTTTTAATTACATGTACAGTATATTAACAACGTTTACACAGGAATTTTATCATGGGTCAAAATGTGAGAGAAGATATATTTAATTATATCTTAATGCTTGATGAATATTGTTTGTCTGTGTTCATCAGGTTTAGAACGCTGGGACCTTCCCATAATCACAAATCACAGTAGCAGCATAAGTCACAGATCCTTTGTAACTATTTATATTGCTCTGACATTGTTATTGTCTCGCTCTATTGTCTCTGAGTACCGTTTCTGGACCGGATGATACAAGTGAAAATGGCGCAGTGGGATTGGCGTTAGCATGCCAGTGTAATTCATCCTGTGTTCACTACCCAAAGGTCGTGTGCGGGTAAAAATGGAAAGATGTTGGAAGTGCAGGAGGGTGTGTTCCCCCTCTTGTGTCTGATACGTCTGTCAACGGCTGTGTAAAAGAAATTAAACACTCCGTCTGTCTTTCAGTCTTCCTTCCTTTCCAGCCCAGAATAGCCTAGCATGGCCTTAGAAAAACCTTCTGAAGTGCTGTCAAACCATGTTTAGGTCGTACAGCACGTCAAATATAATGCATTTGTTCTACTTGCATTCAGGTCAGTGTTTTCAAACCTGTATTGGCATAGAGACAGACATTTTCAACTATTCATCTGACATTATTTATAAAGATTTAGAGACAGTTATTCATTCTTAGAAGGAAAGTTTTGGAATTTAAATTGTCAATTTATTACAATGAAATGTAATACAATGTTTAAAATGTAAAGTGTTCAATAGCGTCATTACAATTAATTATTCATAAATTTAATTATCTGTAACTCTTTGCTTAAAGCATATATGTACTGTATAATGCATTATAAAAGTATTTTAATGCATTAATTATTATGCCATTATAAGGTGCATTATATGATCTCATTAATATTTGTAACTAGTTATAATACACTTTTAGAAACACGCTAAACTCTAATGCTTAAAATAATTCATTGGTTTGAGATCCAACTCAAATTAAACAAATGCCATGACACTCAAAAGGGAGAGTAAATGTTGAAATTAAGTGTTTTTTGTGTGCAAGATTAATGTTAAGCGTGGGATTTAGCAGTGTTTAACCCTCTGAACACTGAGCTGTTTTCTGGGCCCTGGAGGTGTTTTGACATGCCCTGACATTTATGCTTATTTCTGTTACTTGTATAATGGCTAAAGTCCGATTACTCTGTATTCAGCACAAACTCTGCTACAATAATATGTGACCACCATGTATGTAAAAGTTTGCAGTTTTGAGAAAATGAAATTTATGTGGTTTGTGAAAAAAAGAAAAGAAAGTTTTGAACAGAAACAGCGCAGAAGCGCCTGACCTGGGCTACAGAGAAGCAGCACTGGACTGTCACTCAAATTTTGCATGTCATTCGAAATCAAGGTGCCAGAGTCTGGAGGAAGACTGGGGAGAAGGAAATGCCAAAATGCCTGAAGTCCAGTGTCAAGTACCCACAGTCAGTGATGGTCTGGAGTGCCATGTCAGCTGCTGGTGTTGGTCCACTGTGTTTTATCAAGGGCAGGGTCAATGCAGCTAGCTATCAGGAGATTTTGGAGCACTTCATGCTTCCATCTGCTGAAAAGCTTTATGGAGATGAAGATTTCGTTTTTCAGCATGACCTGGCACCTGCTCACAGTGCCAAAACCACTGGTAAATGGTTTACTGACCATGGTATTACTGCGCTCAATTGGCCTGCCAACTCTCCTGACCTGAACCCCATAGAGAATCTGTGGGATATTGTAAAGAGAAAGTTGAGAGACGCAAGACCCAACACTCTGGATGAGCTTAAGGTCGTGATCGAAGCATCCTGGGCCTCCATAACACCTCAGCAGTGCCACAGGCTGATTGCCTCCATGCCACGCCGCATTGAAGCAGTCATTTCTGCAAAAGGATTCCCCACCAAGTATTGAGTGCATAACTGAACATAATTATTTGAAGGTTGACTTTTTTTGTATTAAAAACACTTTTCTTTTATTGGTCGGATGAAATATGCTAATTTTTTGAGATAGGAATTTTGGGTTTTCATGAGCTGTATGCCAAAATCATCAGTATTAAAACAATAAAAGACCTGAAATATTTCAGTTGGTGTGCAATGAATCTAAAATATATGAAAGTTTAATTTTTATCATTACATTATGGAAAATAATGAACTTTTATCACAATATGCTAATTTTTTGAGAAGGACCTGTAGTACAGTTCAAAAACACTATAGTATTTACTAGAGTAATTTTACTATAATATACTATAGTATTTTTTCATCTGGGTCTTCTGAGGCGTTTACAGGTTTGCGTTCCTTCGTGTGGACGATTAGCATGTGAATCGCTTTGTGCGCGGATTTGGTCACATTTTCGATAATGAGCAGCCACTTGAGAAACTGGACCTCTTGCTGCTTTCATACGGATTACATACCGATAGACATTTTTAAGCTTTATAAAGACACATCTGTCAAGTCCAACGCTATCTCACGACCAATTCGTACACTGTAAAAAAATATATATTTTAAAAGCAAGTTACCTGGTTGCCTTCATTGAAATACAAATTTTGAGTCAACATCAGCCTTTATTCAAATATTATTAGGCTAAAAGATTCTGTAAACATATTGTGTAATTGTGTTTTATTTGTTAAAATGCAGTGAAACATGCCAAAAAATTTGCTATTTTCATGATTCATCACAATATTTTTTAAATGTATGTGGTTCAGGTACAATAATATTTTGAGTTTCTATTTATTAAACCAATTTCCTTCATTGTATTAATTCAAAATTTGAATTTAAATGAACTCAAAATTTTTAAGGCAACCAGGTTACTTTTTTTATTTTTACATTGTACGTATTTGTATGAGGTGGCTAATTCGTACGACCTCACTCGTATGTATTCGTACGATTTGTCTATGCAGTGACGGGTAGGTTTAGGGGCAGGGTTTTAGATTAGGTCATTCATACAAAATCATACGAATTGACCGAATTCGTATGAATTAGCCACTTTGTAAAATATGTACGAATTGTGTGGCAAGTATTCCCTGAGTTACAGTTCATTTTCAGACACATTTCAAAATGGACTTCACTGAGAGACAGACGGGATAACGTGCATCCTGTTTGTTTTCTTTATTTAGCGAAAAGCACAACATGTAGTTTTTATTGTGAGTGTACACAAATAAAAGTAGACACTTCAAGCTCTGTAAAGACATATTTTTTATGTCTGTGAGGCCAAAAATGACATGAAATTTGTATTTTAAGTTGTTTTACACTGTCATGAGGAAAAATCAAGCAGAACGGGCCAGCACGTTCGTCAGGTTCAGTTCAACATGAGCTTAGTTTGAGAACAGATATACA